>CM053032.1:275605702-275745702 GCA_028564925.1 Lithobates sylvaticus
AAGGATGTGTTTTGGGGGGTTCCAAGTAATTTTCTAGCAATAAAATGATTATTTTTACATGTAGGAGAGGAATGCTAGAATTGGCCCTGGATTCTTTGTTGCTGGCTGCGACTTTTGGTCACATGACAAGTCGCGGCCAGTATGAACGAATCCTAAAGGACTCTTCAGAGCGCTGATTTGGATTGTGCGCAGTTTTCCATCTCGCCACGCACAGATTTCATTTCTGATCTCATGTGTCGGAGTGCATTTCACCAACCTGTGCCATCTGAGGGGCCGGATGTGGATATTTTGGTGGGCCTTGTATTGTGCCGTGTTTTTTTTTTTGTGTCCGATCGAATACCAAGTCTGTTTTCGATTTTGCTGAAATCCTTTTTTCATTTTTTGCAGCACTTCCACCAAAACCAGCCAAGCCCATGAGTCCCCTGTGTAACGGCAGCAATAAGGACGGCGCCTGCACTGCGCTCCACGATGCCGAGTGGTACTGGGGAGACATCTCCAGGTAACGATCCTGACATTCGTCCGTCCTTCCGTCCGTTGTGTCCGTTGTGCTGCAGCAGCTCAGTCCCGCTTTTCTCTCCGCAGGGAAGAGGTGAACGACAAGCTGCGTGACATGCCGGACGGGACGTTCCTGGTCCGTGACGCCTCCACAAAGATGCAGGGAGATTACACGCTGACACTCAGGTAGGTGTCTCTGCAGGTCTGATATGAAGGGGGAGACATTGAGTAGAAGAATCTGGGGGGCCGTAGACCTTGTTTAGCTGAATCAACCAAAAACCCTCAAAAAAAACGCATACAAATGGAGTTCTGTAAATAAAATAAGTATTTGATGCCCTATCAACCAACACTAATTCTGGCTCCAGGAGGGGCTCATGTGGTGTGTGTATATATGGAGTATATAGTATATATGGGGTATACACAGACTGGCTCCAGTAGGGGCTCATGTGGTATACAGATTAGTCCTGTCAATGTAAGAAGGTTCTCCTAATGACATCTCATTATGTGTATAAAAGACACCTGTCCACAGAATCTCTTCCCTCCAATCCTCACCATCATGGGGAAGACCAAAGATCTGTCAGAGGATGTCGGGGAGAAGATTGTAGACCTGCACAAGGCCGAAATGGGCTTCAAGACCATCAGCAAGAAGCTTGGTGAGAAGGAGACAACTGTCGGAGGGATTTTTTGCAAATGGAAGAAATCCAAAATAACCCTCAATCTGGAGCTCCATGTAAGGTTTCTCCTCATGGGGTGAGGATGGTCATGAGAAAAGTGAGGGATCCGCCCAGAACTACACGGGAGGAGCTTGTGAAGAATCTCAAGGCAGTTGGGACCACAGTCACCAAAACAAACCATTGGTAACACAATACACCGCCATGGATTGAAATCCTGCAGCGCTCACAAGGTCTCCCTCAGGAAGACACGTGTACAGGTCCCCATCCTCAGGAAGACGCATGTACAGGTCCCCCTCCTCAGGAAGACGCATGTACAGGTCCCCTCCTCAGGAAGACGCGTGTACAGGTCCCCCTCCTCAGGAAGACGCATGTACAGGTCCCCCTCCTCAGGAAGACACATGTACAGGTCCCCATCCTCCTCAGGAAGACACACGTACAGGTCCCCCTCCTCAGGAAGATACACGTACAGGTCCCCCTCCTCAGGAAGATACACGTACAGGTCCCCCTCCTCAGGAAGACACACGTACAGGTCCCCCTCCTCAGGAAGACACATGTACAGGTCCCCATCCTCAGGCAGACACATGTACAGGTCCCCCTCCTCAGGCAGACACATGTACAGGTCCCCCTCCTCAGGCAGACACATGTACAGGTCCTCCTCCTCAGGCAGACACATGTACAGGTCCTCCTCCTCAGGCAGACACATGTACAGGTCCCCCTCCTCAGGCAGACACATGTACAGGTCCTCCTCCTCAGGCAGACACTTGTACAGGTCCTCCTCCTCAGGAAGACACTTGTACAGGTCCTCCTCCTCAGGAAGACACATGTACAGGTCTCCCCTCCTCAGGAAGACACATGTACAGGTCCCCCCTCCTCAGGAAGACACATGTACAGGACCATCTGAAGTTGGCCAATGAACATCTAAATGATTCAGAGAAGGATTGGGAGAAAGTACTGGGGTCAGATGAGACAAAAATTCAGCTCTTTGGCAAAAACTTGTCGCGCCGTGTTTGGAGGACGAAAAATGCTGACTATGACCCTAAGAACACCATCCCTACAGTCACACAGAGGTGGAAACATGATGATTTGGGGCTGTTTCTCTGCTAAAGGTACAGGCTGACTTTGCGGCATTGAGGGGCCAATGGACGGGGGGCCATGTATTGTAAGATCTTGGAGGAGAACCTTCTTCTCTCAACCAGAACACTGAAGATGGGTCATGGATGGTCTTCCAGCATGACAATGACCCAAAACATACCGCCAAGGCAACAAAGGAGGGGCTCAAGAAGCACATGAAGGTCATGGAGTGGCCTAGCCAGTCTCCAGGCCTTAATCCTATAGAAAATGTATGGAGGAGCTGAAACTTCGAATTGCCAAGAAACCTTCAGGATTTAGAGAAGATCTGTAAAGAAGAGAGGAGCAAAATCCCTCCTGAGATGTGCAAACCTGATCACCACCTACAAGAAACGTCTGACCTCTGTGATCACCAACAAGGGTTTCTCCACCAACTACTAAGTCATGTTTTGCTTGGGGATCAAATACTTATTTTACTCACTGAACTGCAACTCCATTTATAACATTTTGTATTGTGTGTTTTTGGTTGATATTTTGTCTCTATCATATAAAATACACCTATGATAAAAATTATAGATCCTTAATTTCTTTGTAAGTGGGCAAAACGTACACAATCTGCAGGGGAGACCATCATTATTTTCCCCAATAGCATATAGTTTGTCAGATTCTGGGTCCTCCTGGTAGTATACAGTCACCTGTAGCATGGAGTGTCTGGTTCTATGGCCTCTTGGTAATATACAGTCACCAGTAGCATAGAGTTTGTCAGATTCTGGGTCCTCTGGTAATATGCAGTCACCAGTAACATGGAGTGGGTCCTCTGGTAGTATACAGTCACCTGTAGCATGGAGTGTCTGGTTCTGGGTCCTCTGGTAGTATACAGTCACCTGTAGTATGGAGTGTCTGGATCCTCTGCTAGTATACAGTCACCTGTAGCATGGAGTGTCCGGTTCTGGGTCCTCCTGGTAGTATACAGTCACCTGTAGCATGGATTGTCTGGTTCTGGGGCCTCTGGTAGTATACAGTCACTTGTAGCATGGAGTGTCTGGTTCTGGGGCCTCTGCTAGTATACAGTCACCTGTAGCATTGAGTGGGTCCTCTGGTAGTATACAGTCACCAGTAGCATGGAGTGTCTGGTTCTGGGGCCTCTGGTAGTATACAGTCACCTGTAGCATAAAGTGTCCGGTTCTGGGTCCTCCTGGTAGTATACAGTCACCTGTAGCATGGATTGTCTGGTTCTGGGGCCTCTGGTAGTATACAGTCACCTGCAGCATGGAGTGTCTGGTTCTGGGTCCTCTGGTAGTATACAGGCTCCAGTAACATGGAGTGTCCGGTTGTGTGTGGGGACCCCCTGTCCCGGCACGTGTTTTCTGGAGCTTCTGCTCATCATTCCTCTCTCTTTTATTCCAGAAAGGGCGGAAACAACAAACTGATAAAGATTTATCACCGAGATGGGAAATACGGGTTCTCCGATCCTCTCACCTTCAAGTCTGTTGTGGAACTGATCAACCACTACAGGCACGAATCTCTGGCCCAGTATAACCCAAAGCTGGATGTCAAGCTCTTGTACCCGGTGTCCCGGTACCAGCAGGTAAGCCTGTGCTTGGCATGGAGGGCGTTGGTCAGTATAGCACGGGGGGTCCATCGTGTACTAACACGGCCATCTTGTCTTTTGCTCTGAACAGGACCAGCTGGTGAAGGAGGACAGTATAGACGCCGTGGGGAAGAAGCTCCAGGAATATCACGGGCAGTTCCAGGACAAGAGCCGGGAGTACGACAGACTGTACGAGGAGTACACCAAGACGTCGCAGGTCAGCCCCGGGTGTACACCACCCTCTACTTGTCTTAGGGATGTGTTCATGTGCGGCTATGAGGCCTCATGCATTTTTAGGCATACTGGCATTTTTTTCTTCAGATTAACCACCTGACCTCTGGAAGGTTTTACTCGCCATTTTTTGCGATACGACACTGCGCGGGTTTAACTCACAATTTTGCGGTCAAGCAACGCTTTACACAAGGTGTTTTTTTTTTTTTTTTTTTCTTAGTATTAGATCACTGTGTGTGCCATACTCTTTCCATTTTCCGATGATGGATTGAACAGAGCTCCGTGAGATGTTCAAAGCTTGGGAGATTTTTTTTATAACCTAACCCTGCTTTATACTTCTCCACAACTTTATCCCTGACCTGTCTGGTGTGTTCCTTGGCTTCATGATTATGTTCGTTCACTATGGTTCTCTAACAAACCTCTGAAGGCTTCACAGAACAGCTGTATTTGTACTGAGATTAAATTACACACAGTTGGACTGTGGCGATCTGCCATGTTTACATCCAGTGCCTGGCACCCACAGAGGGACTACAATTCCCAGGATTCACTGACAGGTGCTGAGCAAGGCGTGCTTTCCTCTTGGTGAAGGTGCCTCGTTCTATCGCTCCGCCCACCTTTCTACTACTACGGCAGGAATTACATCTGACGTCTGTAGTGACGTTGGTGCGCACAGATCTTCGGGACTCTGCCAATGATCAGACCACTGGGGGAGGCGTGACGGGTGGAAGGCTGGGGAAGCACCTGGTTGGGGCGCGACTGTCGGAGGCTGGGGGCATGCTACAGAGATTTGACTTCTTTTTTATTTTTTTTATTTTTTTATTTTATTTATTTTTTGCCAAGAAAGGTTTATGTGTATATACAAAGTTTAGAAGGGGGGGGGGGGGGGGGGAGAAAAGAAATAGACGGTACATAATGTTAAGAGAATAAACCAGTCTAGAAGTAATTACCTCCCATGGGTGTTGAGTAGCAAGGCAAGGAAATATCCAGTGAGGTGGAGAGGATGCGCAGAACGTACCGTAGGTAGCGGGTTGGGCTCCGGGGATCTGAGGCCTTTTGTATTGGTTTGTTTCCCCTCTAATGTAAGTCGCAGGATGAAGGCTGGGAGGATATTGATTACATCACCTGCAGTTTCCTCTAATTGCCACAAGAGGCACAATGTCATGTGTAATCTCCTTTGTTGGAATATAGGAATGATAGTGGCACCTCTTTAGCTACTGGCTTTTTTTATTTTCTATTTCTAGAATAGACTGTCCAATGCTAAACCTCTGCTGGTCTATACGGCTTTTCATGTGCATTTTTTTTTTTTTTTTTTATATATTGCAACATTCTGAATAAATTGTATTAAAGACAAAATAAATCTATTGCATAGTCCTACACTTCAGTCACATGTCCTCACATATCATGTATGGGGTGTGTATGGTGTTTACGGATCGCGCGTGGGGTGTGTATGGTGTTTACGGATCGCGCGTGGGGTGTGTATGGTGTTTACGGATCGCGCGTGGGGTGTGTATGGTGTTTACGGATCGCGCGTGGGGTGTGTATGGTGTTTACGGATCGCGCGTGGGGTGTGTATGGTGTTTACGGATCGCGCGTGGGGTGTGTATGGTGTTTACGGATCGTGTATGTGGCGTGTATGGTGTTTACGGATCGTGTATGGGGCGTGTATGGTGTTTACGGATCGTGTATGGGGCGTGTATGGTGTTTACGGATCGTGTATGGGGCGTGTATGGTGTTTACGGATCGTGTATGGGGCGTGTATGGTGTTTACGGATCGTGTATGGGGCGTGTATGGTGTTTACGGATCGTGTATGGGGCGTGTATGGTGTTTACGGATCGTGTATGGGGCGTGCAGGGTGTTTACGGATCGTGTATGGGGCGTGCATGGTGTTTACGGATCGTGTATGGGGGCGTGCATGGTGTTTATGGATCGTGTATGGGGGCGTGCATGGTGTTTACGGATCGTGTATGGTGTTTACGGATCGTGTATGGGGGCGTGCATGGTGTTTACGGATCGTGTATGGGGCGTGCATGGTGTTTACGGATCGTGTATGGGGGCGTGCATGGTGTTTACGGATCGTGTATGGGGTGTGTATGGTATTTATTGATCATGTATGTGGCATAACATTGAATTGTTTTTCTCTCCTGCAGGAGATTCAGATGAAGCGAACGGCGATCGAAGCCTTCAATGAAACAATTAAGATATTTGAGGAGCAGTGTCATTCCCAGGAGAGGTTCAGCAAGGAGTTCCTGGAGAGGTCTCAGCGGGAGAGCGGAGAGAAGGAGATGGAGAGGTAGGTACCGGTGACATCGGCTCCTGTTGGTTGTTCTGCGGCGTGTGTACAGCCAGCACTGAATTCTTCCTCCTTCCTCCCAGAATAATTGGCAATTTCGAGAAGCTGAATTCTCGTTTGGGGGAAATTCATGACGGTAAACTGCGGCTGCAGCAAGACCTGAAGAAACAGGCGCTAGACAACCGGGAAACGGACAAGAAGATGAACAGCATCAAACCGGATCTGATCCAGCTGAGGAAGATCCGAGACCAGTACCTAGTGTGAGTTCCCCGACTACCACTAATTTCATTATATTGAGGGGGGTTGTGCCCTCCAGAGCTGTCCTCCTAAAACTCCCCATGTATGACCTATAGCCTACAACGTACAGCTGACTTAATGTAGCGCTATTCCCTTCTGACCTCTGTCGCTGTAGAATGATGGCCCCTGGAGTAGTACAATCCCAGGATTGGGTACTCTGCTAGTATATGGGCTCCAGCAATATGGAGTTTGTCCGATTCTGGGCCCTCTGCTAGTATATGGGTTGCAGCAGTATGGAATTTGTCCAGTTCTGGGTCCTCTGCTAGTATATGGGATCCAGCAGTATGGAGTTTGTTCGGTTCTGGGTCCTCTGCTAGTATATGGGATCCAGCAGTATGGAATTTGTCCGATTCTGGGCCCTCTGCTAGTATATGGGCTCCAGCAGTATGGAATTTGTCCGATTCTGGGCCCTCTGCTAGTATATGGGCTCCAGCAGTATGGAATTTGTCCGATTCTGGGTCCTCTGCTAGTATATGGGTTCCAGCAGTATGGAATTTGTCCAGTTCTGGGTCCTCTGCTAGTATATGGGATCCAGCAGTATGGAGTTTTTTTCGGTTCTGGGTCCTCTGCTAGTATATGGGCTCCAGTAGTATGGGGTTCTCCGGTAGTCTCCAGTAACATGTAGTTTGTCTTCTACTGTGCCCTCTAGTAGAAAGAATATGGGGTCTGTTTAGTATGGAGTTAGTCTGGTATTGGGTCCAATTGTAGTAGTATATGGGCTGTACTAGCATGGAGTCTGTCTCCCCCCCCCCCCATTAGAACCTCTTGTGACCCCAATGAAATGCATGAACCATGTTGCTGATGTCACAGTGACACGTACGAGGGGGGGTGTCGCCGATGTCACAGTGACACGTACGAGGGGGGGTGTCGCCGATGTCACAGTGACACGTACGAGGGGGGGTGTCGCCGATGTCACAGTGACACGTACGAGGGGGGGTGTCGCCGATGTCACAGTGACACGTACGAGGGGGGGTGTCGCCGATGTCACAGTGACACGTACGAACGAGGGGGGGTGTCGCCGATGTCACAGTGACACGTACGAGGGGGGGGTGTCGCCGATGTCACGGAATGATGCAGTAACTTTCTCTCCATTTTATTATTAATAATTTTTTTAAATTTATTTTTTTTTTTCCCCCCATAGATGGCTCAATCACAAAGGCGTGCGGCAGAAAAGGATCAATGAATGGCTTGGAATAAAGAATGAAAGTATAGAAGAGTGAGTGTCTTCCTTGTTTCTCAGCTTATCTTTGGGTCTCTAGCTCTGGCCCTCCTGATAGTAACCCATCTTCTCCTCTGATAACAGTCCCTATTTCATGAGCGAGGAGGATGAGCTGCTGCCGCACTACGATGAGAAGACCTGGTTTGTGGGGGACCTCAATCGGGTCGAAGCTGAAGAGCTCCTCCAAGGGAAGGCCGATGGAGCTTTTCTAATCCGGGAGAGCAGCAAGAAAGGATGCTACGCCTGTTCTGTGGTGTAAGTATTTATATTCCCCTCTCCTCCTGACCCATACTGTTGTTGGGCCACCTCTCACAGCTATTAGCTACTTCTGCCATCATTCATTTTTTGCTCTTCTTCACGTGTAGATTTAACCCTTAGGGCTGATGTCAGTCACTGTACTGCTGTTCCCAAGCATTATACAAAATAATCTATCTAAGGTTGCACTGATACCAGTTTTTTAAGACCGAGTACTGATACTTTTCCTCAAGTAGCCGCTACCTATTTTTGGAGAGGTGGGGTTATTGTTTGGGGTGGGGAGGGCTGTTATTGTTTTGGACGGGGGGGGTGTATTTGGGAACCCAATCGCTGCTCTCCAAAGACATGCTGGTAGGTTAATTAGACCCTGTCTAAAAAATTGGCCATAATATGGGACCCTACGTGGTAAAGGACTGCGCTATGCCGCAGATGGACACTGACGGCATAAAAGCGCCCTGAGCCGATTCAGTTCGCATAGGTAGCGATATACAAGTCATTCATTCACGCACTAGAACACCCAGCAGACCTGCCCCTCCCCCCCTTCCAAGAAGTTCTACAGCAGCAAAGCCTGGCTCAGTGCAGGACCCACTACTCGGCAGGCAGATCTGTCACACCCGAGGAGCCGGCGCAGGAGGGGGCAGGTCCACTGCGAGGAAGGGAAATCCCCACTGACAGCTGAAACGTCATTGGTTGTTAAGGTGCGGGGGTCGCCGCATCCTTAACTAATGATTGCCTGCATTCTTTTGTATACATTTCATCTGTCAGTGGGGGAATCGCGCTGGCCGATTGAAGGAGCTGAACCTGAAGGTATCGGCGCATTTGCGTACCGATACTCGGGCAGATGCTTAGTATCGGCACTGATACCCGTATCGGTGCAACCCTAAATCCATCCCTTTTTAGATGTGCATGCTCCTCCTGTTGGGTGCTGCAGACTTTAGTGTGGATTTAATTCTTAGGACTGATGTCAGTCACTGTACTGCTGTTCCCAAGCATTATACAAAAGCATGCATCCCTTTTTAGACATGTATGCTCCTCCTGCTCGGCGCTGCAGACTTTAGTGTGGATTTATTCCTTAGGGCTGATGTCCTTCTCTATAATGCTTGGGAACAGCAGTACAGTGACCGACATCAGCCCTAGTGATTACATTCACTCTAAAGACTGCAGTGCCCAGCAGGAGGAGCATGCACATCTAAAGGGATGCAATCTTTTGTATAATGCTTTGGAACAGCAGTACAGTGACTAATGCCGTGTAGACACGGTTGGAATTTCCGATGGAAACAGTCCGATGGGAGCTTTTCATCGGATTTTCCGACCGTGTGTATGCCCATCGGTCTTTTTCTGTCAGAATTTCCGACGGACTTTGGATTGAGAACCTGTTCTTAATTTTTCAGACAGAAAACCTTTCTATCGGATTTTCCGATCGTGTGTATGCAATTCCGACACGCAAAATTCCGTTGCATGCTCAGAAGCATTAAACTTCCCTTTTTTATAGTGCAGTTGAAAGTTATTTTTTTTTTTTTTTTTTTTTAGGCGTGGTGTTATTGACCTTCGGAATTTGGTGTGACTGTGTGTAGGCAAGACAGTTTGAGTGAAATTCCGTCGGGAAAACCATCGGAGCTTTTTCCGACGAGAATTCCGACCGTGTGTACGCGGCATTAGGCATCCCTTTTAGATGTGCATGCTGGGCAATGCAGACTTTAGTGTGGATTTAATCTTTAGGGCTGATGGAACTGTACTGCTGTTCCAGAGCGTTTTTAGGGCTGATATCAGTCACTGTACTGCTGTACCCAAGCATCTTGCTAACGCATCCCTTTTGATGTGCATGCTTCGCCTGCTGGGCGCTGCACACTTTAGTGTAGATTTAATTCTTAGGGCTGCTGTCTGTCACTGTACTGCTGTTCCCAAGCATTATAGGCTTTAGCTGTGCAATGTGCTGATCTCTCTGTTAGAATGTAATCAAGTAACTAATTGCACAGATAAGTTTGCAGCACCCAGGGGCCAGCAGGGAGTAGCCTGCACCTCCCTAAGGCCCCTTTAACACTGGGGCGGGAGCCGCGGTGCGGTAAAGCAGTGCTATATTTAGCGCTGCTTTACCGTCGTTTTAGCCGCGGTATTCGTCTGCTTGCGGTGCGGTTTTACCCCCCCCGAGCGGCCGAAAAAGGGTTAAAATCCCCCGCCGTAGCGGCGATATCCCATTCCAATCAATGGGAAGGAGCGGTGTATTCGCTGCTGCTAGCAGAACTTTTTTTACCGTCCTGCTAGCGCACCACTTCAGTGTGAAAGCTCGCCGGCTTTCACACTGCAGTGAATGGGGCTGTTTTTTTCAGGTGGTGTACAGGCGCTTTTTTTTTTTTTTAATATAGCGCTGTACCCCCTGAAAACCGCCCCAGTGTGAAAGGGGCCTAAAGGGATGCATTTTTTTTTTTTTTTTTCACGTAAGACTGGAGGAAGAGTGCTGTGACTATTGCAGGGTCCTGCCAACCCACCTCCTACAAATGGAATAATTATTTGACCGGAGCCGCTGCTCCCAATTTGACATCCATGCGGGTGTACGGTCTCAAATGCAGACAGTGAGCGCTCAAGGCTGTGCACCCCACGCACAGGTCACATTGGGAGCAGCAGCTGCGTCGGTGCATTCCAATTGACATCAATGGGACTGGTTGCACAGGACAGCTGTATATTATACTTCAGCTTTAAGGATATCCTTCCCAGAAGGCTCTAACCATTCCCATGACTAGACAGCCCCCCCCGGCTTTTTGCTGTTTGTATAATTCTTCTCATGTCTCGTCTTTTCTAGGGCGGACGGCGACGTCAAGCATTGCGTCATTTACAGCACCTCACGGGGGTTCGGCTTTGCAGAACCGTACAACCTGTACAGCACACTAAAGGAGTTGGTCCTCCATTACCAGCATACTTCCCTCGTCCAACACAACGATTCTCTGAATGTCAGGCTGGCCTACCCCGTCTACGCACACACGTCCTCCCTGTGCAGATAAGCCCCCGGAGGACCCCCCCAGGCAGCCATTTTTGGATCTTTTCTACAGTTGTTGTTTTTTTTTTTTTTTTCTAGAACTAAAGAGGGCATTCTTTTTACTTAGACTGCTTGATTTGCACAAGAAGTGAATTTGTGAATGTGAAGGAAGAAGGCGTGTCATCGTAGGATGGCCATGTGCTGGACAGTGTTCTGGTCATGTGCTGAACCCGTGTTCTGGTGCTTCCCTGCTTGTTCAGCTGAGAATCTGGGAGAAGGGAGCTTGCTGGGCTCCCGTCGGTGGAGAAGGATCGTCTTTTTTGAGGTGCTCCTCGTACCCTACAATGCCTGGAGGACATGAAGATAAAGGTCCGCACCAGCATGTGCTCCTGGTGATAGCCAGCAACACATATGGGAAAGAAGACCAAAGGATTCTCAATTCACTTTGATTTCCTGGAAGGAAACAAAAACTACGAATAAAGTTGCTTTTATTTTTGCAACACTAAACAAAAGGTTTTGGCTTCCATGGCACTTACTCTTCATGTGAGGAAACGTCTAGTTCTAACCAAATTCAACCACCAAAACTTTGCTCGTCGCTGAACTAGGCACTTATGTGGGAATTTTTGCATCGGCATCTGCACATACTTCTCCGCCAAAACTTGAAAACAAAATGGTGGTTTGAAACACTAATTGTCTCAATATTGTTGTAAGCTTCTATATATCTATTTTTCTGTTTTCATCCTGGAGGTGGTGGCTGCACCACATGTTCCAATGCAGGGTAGTGCTCACCGCCTGGCTGTAGAACATGTTCCATTCCAGGGTAGAGCGCTCCAGGGTGACATTGCAATGTAGAGCTCACTGCCTGGCTGTAGAACATGTTCAATTGCAGGGTAGTGCTCACCCCCTGGGAGCAGAACACATGACATTGCATTGTAGTGCTCACCCCCCCTGGGAGCAGAACACATGACATTGCATTGTAGTGCTCACCCCCCCTGGGAGCAGAACACATGACATTGCATTGTAGTGCTCACCCCCCCCCTGGGAGCAGAACACATGACATTGCATTGTAGTGCTCACCCCCCCTGGGAGCAGAACACATGACATTGCATTGTAGCGCTCACCCCCCCCTGGGAGCAGAACACATGACATTGCATTGTAGCGCTCACCCCCCCTGGGAGCAGAACACATGACATTGCATTGTAGCGCTCACCCCCCCTGGGAGCAGAACACATGACATTGCATTGTAGCGCTCACCCCCCCCCTGGGAGCAGAACACATGACATTGCATTGTAGCGCTCACCCCCCCCCCCCCTGGGAGCAGAACACATGACATTGCATTGTAGCGCTCACCCCCCCCTGGGAGCAGAACACATGACATTGCATTGTAGCGCTCACCCCCCCTGGGAGCAGAACACATGACATTGCAGTGCTCACCCCCCCTGGGAGCAGAACACATGACATTGCAGTGCTCACCCCCCTGGGAGCAGCACACATGACATTGCAGTGCTCACCCCCCCCCCCTGGGAGCAGAACACATGACATTGCAGTGCTCACCCCCCCCCCCTGGGAGCAGAACACATGACATTGCAGTGCTCACCCCCCCCCTGGGAGCAGAACACATGACATTGTAGCGCTCCCCCCCCCCCGGGAGCAGAACACATGACATTGCAGTGCTCACCCCCCCCTGGGAGCAGAACACATGACATTGCAGTGCTCACCCCCCTGGGAGCAGAACACATGACATTGCAGTGCTCACCCCCCCCCCCCCCCTGGGAGCAGAACACATGACATTGCAGTGCTCACCCCCCCGGGGAGCAGGACACATGACATTGCAGTGCTCACCCCGCCGGGAGCAGGACACATGACATTGCAGTGCTCACCCCCCTGGGAGCAGGACACATGACATTGCAGTGCTCACCCCCCCCCCCCCCCCCCCCCTGGGAGCAGAACACATGACATTGCAATGTAGTGCTCACCACCTGGGAGCAGAACACATGACATTGCAGTGTAGTGCTCACCCCCCTGGGAGCAGAACACATGACATTACAATGTAGTGCTCGCCGCCTGGCTGCTGAACACATTCCATTGCTGTGTAGAGCTCTCCAGGGAGTAATTGCCGTATAGAGCTCACCGCCTGCCTGCAGAACATGTTCTATTGCAGAGTAGTGCTCACCACCTGGGAGCAGAACACGTCATTGCAATGTAGTGCTCGCCGCCTGGCTGCTGAACACGTTCTATTGCCGCGTAGAGCTCACCGCCTGCTCTCCAGGGTTTAATAATAATTATTTTATTTTTTTTAATTTCCAAAGGTAATCCAAATGGACTCTTTGGAATGTAAACAGACAATGAGCTGGTGCTCCGTTGTGTAATTGTTCCTGGGGGGGGGGGGGCGACAAAACAAAAAACAATCGTCACTTTGTATTGTCAGATGACGGTGTTTCTAGATGGCTCAGTGTACCAAAAAAACTATTCCAGACCCCCAACAGGGAGGGCCTGGCTCTGATGATCCTGGGGAAGTTCAGTCCCTATCCTGGGGACTAGGTTTATATGTGAGATGATGAGGGGAAGTCAGAGCTGGGTCTGGTCCCCCCCCCCCCCCTCAACCCTCCATATACTGGTCCAATTGTGTGTGTGTGTGTGTGTGAGTGTGTGTGAGAGAAGAGGATCTCCTGCACCGTGTCTGCAGATCGATGTGATCCTTGATATTTGACAATCCTCAGCCAGATGTTCTGGGATGGGTTCTGCCCCCCAGTGGTGGGAGGAGGTGGTACGATGAGGGATACTCGCCCCCCCGTTGGTGGGAAAAGGGGGTATGAAGAGGTAGTAAAAGGTCTGTTGGAAATTATTTAGACAGATTCTGATTGGCTAAAGGGGATAAGTCATTAGAAACTCTTCTGAATGGATTGGCCGACATGCGTCCGTGTCACTGTGTCCACGGAACGCCGACCGTTTCCTAAAGCCAGGAAGTCGCACAGAAGAGATTACAGATCTGATTTAGGCAGCTACATTGTATGCTATGTTTTTATATTTATTTTATTTAATAAGTGAAATGTTTTCTAGTGCGAGTCTTCAGCTTCCTTCTCTCTTTTGCAAAGGTCAGGATCTTTGACCCTCCCCCGACCCGCTGAACCACTTGTACAGCTTATAAAGCCATCTAGAAGCATTGTGCATCGCCTGCGTTCCGTGTGAGTGTCTGGGTGAGCCACCTAACCCGCCCCCCCCCCCCCCCCCCCGTTGTGTGGTGTAGTCGCACGTCTTTCTCTGGTTTGTGCCCATCCTTCGCATGGTGGCCGTTGCACATCGACAATTTTTTGCACTCACTTTTTGGCAAACGGTGCGCTCCAGATAGCAGCAGGTGGTGCCAGCTGGAAGAAGCGGGTAGAATGAGGGAGGAGCATAGGGGTGTGTTTATGTTATTGTTTTTTTTTTTGGGGGGGGGGGTTCTTTTATTTCTTTTAGTAACTGGCTTATTCTATGAAAAAATATATATATATTTTTTAAAGAACAACTTTTTCTTTTTGTCCTGGTGGATGTGGGTTTGCCACATTGGTTGTGTTGTCCCCCCCCCCCCGTGTGTGGGTGGTTTGGCCAGATGTACTGTAGCTTGCCATGCACTTGTGGCAGAGCGCTCTCTTATTGTCTCTTTCCAGGTTTACGAATTAATACGAGAAGTGGGCGTAACTGTGCAATATGAATGCGATTTCTCTGCGTTCCCGGGTGGGCAGCTGCCGGTGTCGCGTATCCTTCTGGGCGGAGCGGCCGGGTGCCAGTTCTTCCCCCGTATTTGCTAATCTTCCAGGTGGGGGGCTGGGGAGATTGCAAGTCAGTATTACATGTATGGGTGGTTTTATGTTTTTGCCGTTTTTTTCTTTCTTATTCATGGCCACCGCGCTCTGGAAATTTGTCTTCCACGGTATCCATGTATAGCTGGCACCTGCGGGGGGAGGGAGGGAGAATTTTAGCAAACAGGTTGTCAGACATATTTGACGAGCTATAAATCTGCGCCCCCGATTCCTTGTATGAGAATGTCTGATCTCTACAATTTGGTATCGCCCTGGATTGCAGGTGCAGTTTGCGTCACAAAACTAACCGAAAACCCTCAACTGGAGCGTTCTGATTTGCACTAGAAAAAGCACCTCATCTTGTCCACTAATTTGCTTGAAAACCCTCCCCCCCTCCCTCCATGACACGCCAAGGCACATTGTCTAGTGAGGAATATTATAGTCTGTGCACTATACTGTGTGCCTTTTTTTATTACCAGTACTGTAGCCCCAGTGGCGCGCCCCCTTGGCCCGAGCGGCCAGGCCCCCGCGGCGCGCCCCCTTGGCCCGAGCGGCCAGGCCCCCGCGGCGCGCCCCTTGGCCCGAGCGGCCAGGCCCCCGCGGCGCGCCCCTTGGCCCGAGCGGCCAGGCCCCCGTGGCGCGCCCTCTTGGCCAGATGGCTGTTCATATGTGAATTGCTGCTCTGATTGGCTCCATGTTGACCTAAAGTTCTAATTATATCTTCTGTTCCGACACTCGGACCTCTGACATCACCTACAAGTCCTGTATATCTGGAATGGAAGGGGAGCCATGGGATATTGCGCAAGATAATTTGGGGGTTGGCGGGGAGGGTCCGGCTGTTTATTTGATTATAGCAAATGCCCCACTCACTTTATTAGATAATGTCCATCAAAGCCTAAACCACTCGCTGAGGGGTAGGCAGAAGAGACGGCCACCTTGGGCACTTCAATGCAGGATGGGGGAGGGGAAATGGGGGGTGTGTCTAGACCAGCAACCTATGCTGCTGAAGGGGGGTGCACTTTAGCACTGTGTGCTCCCTCCTTTTTGTATCGTAGTGGGAGGGGCATCGACAACACCTGTATAGGTAGCTGGGAAGGAGGTCATTGGCGTAGCTTTAAATGTCCTTCATGTGACCCTTGTCACCAGATATGATGGGGCAAACGCTACGGGAACAAGTTCTGTTACGCGGCAGTTTCTGTCGGAACGTAAAAAAAAACGCTTCGTCTCCTTTTTTTGAAGACAAATTGAACTCTTGGTACTTGAAGACTCTTTGTGAGAAGAGTTTGTTTTTATAGGATGTTGGGACATGCAATTTAATGACTTTTTCTACATTTCGCTGTATTTCTGCATTTATTGGCAGAATCGTTTCAGGGGAATTTAGCTTTTTATTGATCAGTGGAGGTAATGGACTTGAAAATTACGATGATTTTTTATTTTATTTTTTCTCTTCTATTTTCCTCTCTCTCTCTTCCTTCCTAATGGTTCTGGCTGCTTCAAGCAAACGCCTTGAAGACGGTCCTTTATTATCTGGTCCTTCAAGTGAGATAAAGTTTGTCAGACAAAGTCTCACCACCAAATATCCTCAGCTGTAAAACGTCCTCATTGGCTGTCCTAATGGAGGAATTGCTGGGTGTAGACAGTCCGGTATCCATATTGGACTGTACTAAAGGATTCTGGGTAAAATTAACACAAGGGCCCGGTCTCCCTATTGGGCTGTACTAAAGGATGCTGGGTAAAATTAACACAAGGGCCCGGTCTCCCTATTGGGCTGTACTAAAGGATGCTGGGTAAAAAATGGCAACGCAGTCGGGTCTCCTTATTGGGCTCTACTGAAGGGGATGGTGGAAGGGCAGTTGCCCCAGCTGTATGCAGATTCCTGGCAATTCCTTCTTAGCGCCATGAAGGCATTTTTTATTTTTTTTTTGTCATCTCAGACCTTGAAATTCCAGAGGATAAAATCCATTTTATCCCAAATATTATACAAAATATTTTTTTTTTTTTTTTTTAATGAATCTTCCGCCTCCAGCATATGTTGCAGTGATTGAGGAGAATCCATGACATTTCAGTTGCACTCATTTTATGTATTAAAGAATGCTATGTTTGACCTAAAAGGTTTTTTTTTTTGTTTATAAAAATTATATACCATTGTTATGTATTCTGCGGGACAGAAAGTGATTCAGTTTAATATTAAAAAAAAAAAAAAAAAAGCTTTGGAGGATTATGCAAACAGGTTTCACTAACGAAAACCCAATAAGCTATTACGATGCAGTAAGTGCACAGCGCGTTCCCGGCGGATCTGTGAAGAGGGGCGCAGGAAGTGCGCAGAATTTAGCTAGGATGTGGTGGAAACCTTCCTCACATTTTGTGACGGTCTGGTTGGGATCCTTCTACCGCCTCACTCCACGTTTCTGATGGTCCGTCTGGGATCCCACCACTGCCCCCCCACTCCACATTTCCGCCGGTCTGGCCGGGGTCCCACCACTTAGGACGGGGGTCGTCCAGGATCCCAGCACGTTTCTGGCGGCGGTCTGCCCCGGGATCCCGCCACTGCCCCACTCCACATTTCTGTCTGGGATTCCGCCGCCTCACACTACATTTTAGGATGGGCCGGCCAGGATCCACACTACCACCTCACACCACATTTAGGACGGGCCGTCTGGGATCCCACCACATTTCTAATGATCCCTCTGGGACTCCACATTTTGGATGGTCTGTCCAGGATCCCACCCCATTTCTGATGGGCCGTCTGGGATTCCACTGCCGCCCCACTCCACATTTAGGACGGATCATCCGGGATCCTCCCACCGCCCCACTCCACATTTAGGACGGATCATCCGGGATCCCACCACGTTTCTAATGGTTTTTCTGGGATCCCACCACCACCTTACTCCACATTTTGGATGGTCTGTCCAGGATTCCACCCCATTTCTGACGGGCCATCCAGGATCCCGGCCACCTCACTCCACATTTAGGACGGGGCCACCTGGGATCCCACCGCCGCCTCACTCCACATTTTGGATGGTCTGTCCAGGATCCCACCCCGTGTCTAACGGGCCGCCTGGGATCCCACCACATTTCTAATGGTCTCTCTGGGATCCCCCCCCACACCCCCACACATTTCTATTGGTCTCTCTGGGATCCCCCCACATTTCTATTGGTCTCTCTGGGATCCCCCCCACATTTCTATTGGTCTCTCTGGGATCCCCCCCACATTTCTATTGGTCTCTCTGGGATCCCCCCACATTTCTATTGGTCTCTCTGGGATCCCCCCCCACCACACATTTCTAATGGTCTCTCTGGGATCCCCCCCCCCCCCACATTTCTAATGGTCTCTCTGGGATCCCACCACCACCTCACTCCAGTCTCTAATGACTTTTCTTCCTGTTTTTGAGGAATTTTCCGCATGTTACTCTGCTACTTTGTTCTGACTGTTGTTAGTGTAAAACACGTTCTGTCTTTATGGTGTCATGAGGAAATCATATAGGTAGACTCAATGGGTTTCACAAGAGGCAGTTTGTACGTTTCGTGTTACTCCACCCATCATCACGCTCTAGCTGTTTTAGGCTGAATTTTTTTATTTTATTTTTCCCATTCATCGATAGTGGTCACCAGCCACCAGTCCAGGGCGGAGATCAGCCTCATGCAATAAAAGTACAAATACGCAATAACCCGTTTTATTGTGCAATCCAGGTTCCGGCTCTCTACAGAGCAGAGATTGGGGCCCCCCCGCGCGCGCTCATGGCGCCCAACACCCGGCCTCTTCCAGGACTCCTGCACTTGCTGGTGACCGCTATCGCCCTCTGTATTTACTTTTTTATGGTTTGGTACCATGGTGGGCTGTTGTTACAAGTGAACTTGTATCTAATTGTTCAATACTCTGTATGGGCAGATTTGTGTACAGATTACATGGTTCCATAATACTTACCTGTCTTGCAGAATTAAAAAAAGAAAATATTTTCCTGAATAATGAAGCAGAGCCGTGTTTTATTTATTTCACACAACCGTTTGGTACATAAAAACACACACTCACCAGATGAAGTACGAGAGGTTATTGGAACTGCGACAAGTTCAGGGATTTCCAGTAAATGATGCAGCTGAATCTATGGGACAACAGAGACATGACCCCTTCCCAAACCCTCTCCAACAATGAACATTAACCCTTCATAACTATCAATACCCAGATCATAATTAGCCACGCCCACCATTCTAGGTTCATTCGACTGATTTAAATGCCTAAGGACCCATTTAAGGCAACCATAGACGGAGCGATTGTCTATCATTGTGCTGATCACATAATTAAGAACCATACTGATTGTGAGCAGGCGGGCAGAGATGGTACCGGCTGGCCCCTATGAATTCACCATTCACGTTCACAGACCCAGCCTAGGATGATTGATCCAAAGACTGGACACCTATTGGTTAATGCAACTCTCCAATGAGAATCGTAGTCACCTTTCATGGAGGCAGAATACAGGCAGAAGCAGCATTGTGTGCAGCCTCTACTGCTCTCCCACATTGTCAAAGCATGCAATAGCAGCCAATCCAATCTCCAAGTCCTATCATCGTAGAATCCAATTTGGCTGTTCTGGGTAAACGCAAAGACTATCTATGGGACACATGTCACGGTGCCAGCATTGGAAAAGATTCAGAGCGTTCACAGAGAGATAAAGATATAAGACTAACCAGACATTGAGCCCAAGGAAAAGTAGTAGGTGGTCTCACGGATCCAGGTCATGGTATATATAGTAGTAGTTGGTCTCCTGCATGCCAGTCATGGTGGCCCTAGTAGTGGTTGGTCACGTGTATCCAGGTCCTGGGATATCTAGTGATAGTTGGTCACGTGTATCCAGGTCCTGAGATATCTAGTGATAGTTGGTCACGTGCATCCAGGTCCTGGGAGATCTAGTGATGGTTGGTCACGTGCATCCAGGTCCTGGGAGATCTAGTGATGGTTGGTCACGTGCATCCAAGTCCTGGGAGATCTAGTGATGGTTGGTCACGTGCATCCAGGTCCTGGGAGATCTAGTGATGGTTGGTCACGTGCATCCAGGTCCTGGGATATCTAGTGATAGTTGGTCACTTGTATCCAGGTCCTGGGATATCTAGTGATGGTTGGTCACGTGCATCCAGGTCCTAGGAGATCTAGTGATGGTTGGTCACGTGCATCCAGGTCCTAGGAGATCTAGTGATAGTTGGTCACGTGCATCCAGGTCCTGGGATATCTAGTGATGGTTGGTCACGTGCATCCAGGTCCTGGGATATCTAGTGATGATTGGTCACGTGTATCCAGGTCCTGGGAGATCTAGTGATAGTTGGTCACGTGCATCCAGGTCCTGGGATATCTAGTGATGGTTGGTCACGTGCATCCAGGTCCTAGGAGATCTAGTGATGGTTGGTCAAGTGCATCCAGGTCCTGGGAGATCTAGTGATGGTTGGTCACGTGCATCCAGGTCCTGGGATATCTAGTGATAGTTGGTCACTTGTATCCAGGTCCTGGGATATCTAGTGACAGTTGGTTACGTGCATCCAGGTCCTGGGAGATCTAGTGATAGTTGGTCACGTGCATCCAGGTCCTGGGATATCTAGTGATAGTTGGTCACTTGTATCCAGGTCCTGGGATATCTAGTGACAGTTGGTTATGTGCATCCAGGTCCTGGGAGATCTAGTGACGGTTGGTCACGTGCATCCAGGTCCTGGGATATCTAGTGATAGTTGGTCACTTGTATCCAGGTCCTGGGATATCTAGTGATGGTTGGTCACGTGCATCCAGGTCCTAGGAGATCTAGTGATAGTTGGTCACGTGCATCCAGGTCCTGGGATATCTAGTGATGGTTGGTCACGTGCATCCAGGTCCTGGGATATCTAGTGATGATTGGTCACGTGCATCCAGGTCCTGGGATATCTAGTGATAGTTGGTCACATGCATCCAGGTCCTGGGAGATCTAGTGATAGTTGGTCACGTGCATCCAGGTCCTGGGATATCTAGTGATGGTTGGTCACGTGCATCCAGGTCCTAGGAGATCTAGTGATAGTTGGTCACGTGCATCCAGGTCCTGGGAGATCTAGTGATGGTTGGTCACGTGCATCCAGGTCCTGGGATATCTAGTGATAGTTGGTCACTTGTATCCAGGTCCTGGGATATCTAGTGACAGTTGGTTACGTGCATCCAGGTCCTGGGAGATCTAGTGATAGTTGGTCACGTGCATCCAGGTCCTGGGATATCTAGTGATAGTTGGTCACTTGTATCCAGGTCCTGGGATATCTAGTGACAGTTGGTTACGTGCATCCAGGTCCTGGGATATCTAGTGATAGTTGGTCACGTGCATCCAGGTCCTGGGATATCTAGTGATAGTTGGTCACGTGTATCCAGGTCCTGGGATATCTAGTGACAGTTGGTTACGTGCATCCAGGTCCTGGGAGATCTAGTGATAGTTGGTCACGTGCATCCAGGTCCTGGGATATCTAGTGATAGTTGGCCACGTGTATCCAGGTCCTGGGATATCTAGTGATAGTTGGTCACGTGTATCCAGGTCCTGGGATATCTGGTAGTGATTAAACCATGACCTGGATCCGTGAAGCCAACTACTACTAGATATGTCATGGTTTGGATACACATGACCAACTATCACTACATAGACCATGACCTGGACCCATGAGACCAACTACTATTAGATGCCATGACCATGATACATGTGACCAACCACTACTAGGGTCACCATGATTGGCATTCAGGAGACCAACTACTACTCGATCTACCATGACCTGCATCCGTGAGACCAACTACTACTAGACATATAGAAAGTACATAAAGCTGCGCCAATATTAAAATAAAAATTAATAAACATAAAAATCAATTAAAAATATGATGTAACCCATCAAATAGCATGTAGGAATATACTGGTTGGTGAGAAAAAATCCAAACAATGATTGTGAGAGTCCAGTTCAGGTAGGTCTTAACATCAGAACAATGAAATAACTGTATGGCCCACAGGTAGAAATTGTTCAAAAAAACACCTCGGTGACAGTTCTATGATTTCACACTGTGACATGCAGAGAATAGTGCTTCATCCCGACCACCTATTAAATAGGAGGCTTACCAGATGGTAGTATGTTTAAGGCACTGCAAATAGGGTCTGTGGTAATCTAATAGGCAAGAGCTGACAAGGTCAATCCACCCGAGGGAGATCGCTCAAAATGGGGAGGAGAGCCACCACATCGTCCACTCCATGCAAAGGTATCCAGCCAGATCCAACCAATTTCCTCCAATTATAAAGAAAAAAGGGGACCACCCATAGCGTAATACTGATAACACACTTATTTATTGTAAAAGAAAAAAACACTTACATCAATGAGATAACAAACGAGCGAAATGTGCAACACTGCCGGCCGGTCAGTGTAAACCCGTCCCCTGTTCAATGCGGTCTGCGTGGTGGCGTAGCTGCGTGCCTTCCCATACGACGTTTCGTCATAAATGACGTTTTCAATGGGGAACCAAACTACTACTAGACATACCATGACCTGCATCCGTGAGACCAACTACTACTAGACATACCATGACCTGCATCCGTGAGACCAACTACTACAAGATCTATCATGACCTGTGTCCATGAGACTAGTAGTAGTCGGTCTCATGAATCCTGGTCGTTGTATATCTAGTAGTAGTTGTTTTTATGGATCCAGGATGTTGGGCAGAGGACAAGGCCCGTGATTTATTTTCTCGTTGGAATCCACACCATCCAGCACTTTTTGGCTGTAATTCCTTTTTGTTTTTTGACACCTGATTATAAATAGCAGAGGAATAATAAAGCTTTTGTTTTGGTGCCAAGCTTTATTCTCCAGCTTATAAAAGTTCAATATGGAAAGTTGTCATAGCTGGAAGCAATTGGAGAAGTTCCTTCAACCATTTGGCATTCATCAGGTGCTGTATATGGATTCTGGAAGGAATAGTGGTCATCGCTCCGTATAATATTGTGTGTGCAGGACCCTAGGCCTGCGGGCGGGGAGGATTTGGGGGGGTGGGGGAGGGGTCATTACCAGAAACGAGTTTGGTGACCCAGAAGCTCGGGGAGAGTTCTCAGCCAATGTAGCTGAATGGAACAATGGATTGGCTCAGCGTCTCTCCTGATTTGCCAGTTGCGTTGATCTCGCACGCAGGGAGAAGCAGTTGTGCTGTGTCAGGGTTTCCTGTCTCCACTTCTCTCCGCTCGCCTTTTGTTGCAGCTGCTATTCAATCCGGCAAACAACAGAAGAGGCTGGAGAGCGGCCAAGAGCCGGCGGGGGAGAAACACCTGGACAGACAGGCTTACAATGCCAACGCAAAGCTAAACAAAAGACCGATGGCTCCTCGGTTTCCGGCGCTGGATGGACCAGACAGTATTATCACAATGGTGCCCGGGGGGAGCCACCACTAATGGCGCAGACAAAACCCTACTTCAAGTCTTCTCCATCCTTACGAGACCCACAACGCCCAATTTCGCATGTAAAATGTGAACGGAAGATTTGCTGCATTCTGCTAAAGACAAATTCCCCAGCAAATGAAACAATTCAAATGTTCCTTTAAAGTTCATTTACACCACACAAGACGAGGTCACCTAGACCCGGAGCCAGAGCCGATCGGCCCTATAGGCACACTATGCAAGCTGCTTAGGGCCCCGCCGCTGTGGGGGGGCCCCCAAGACCCAGCATCCCCCCTGCACCTCTGGCTGGTCGTTTAGAGTGCAGTGAGGAGAGGTGGGAGGATTGTTTTGGGAGCCCTGAAGTGTCAGGTGTGACTGTGTGGCAATGGCAAATGGTTTACATAGCTCACGGCATCACAGGTCAAGTAGAGGGCCCCTTAGCAGAATTTTGCTTAGGGCCCCAGGGAGGTCAGGATCGGCACTGCCCGGAGCGAACATGCCAAACTGCCCCCACAAAAAGCAATAATATGCATGCTTACCCCATAAGCATAAATCCCCCCCTCCTCACAGTTACATGTGCAGAACGGAAAAATTGGTTTAGTTTCGGATAAATTTACTATGTTTTTCGGAATTTGTTTAGTTTATTAATTTTTCAAGTCCAAATTTTCAGAACGATTCGAATACAGATCGGTCGATAAATGGATCAATCGATTCAAATTCTGTGTGAAGAATAGCTGGTTGTTAAGGAGTGGGTGGGAAGCCAGCCGCTACGTCCTTGACAACCGATGGCTCATCAGCTGTCAACGGGATTCCCCACTGACAGCTGAAATGTAAACAAAAGAATGCCAGCAATGAAAAAGTCTGGAAAAACAAAAAACAGTGGGGGGTCCCCCCCCCCCCCAAAGTCCATACCAGATCTTTATCTGAGCATGCAGGTCAGGAAAGGGGGGGGAGACAAGTGAGCGCCCCCCACCCTCCATACCCAGGCCACGTGCCCTCAACATAGGGGGGTGATTTGGGGGTCTCCAAACCTTACCCGGTCCCAGTGCCCAGCCTTCCAGCTTCCACCTGTTCTGTAGCCGACTGCTGCAATGAGAAGGAACGGATCCTGATGTAAGCGATGGGGTCTTTACAATACTCCCTCCTCCCCTTCCACTACTCCAACTTTTCAACTTCTCCACTCTCCTTACCCCACTCTGCTCTTCCCTGCTAACTTTAGGGAACCTATAGAAAGAGAATGGGCTCTAGGTACTATGATGTAAGGGTTTTTTGGGAACCCTGATGTATGGTCCCTTTAGGGACCCTGATGTAAGGGGGCTATGGGTGGTGGGTTGGAGGTTGACTTTGGAGATCTTAATAGTAGGGGGGACTCTGATGTAATGGGGGAACTCTGGGGTCCCTGATTTAAGGAGGGGGTACTTTGGGGACCCTGATGTAAGAGGGGGCAAATGGGGGCCCTGATATAAGGATGAAAGTGTGGTCTCTGATGTAAGGGCGGACTCTGGGGACCCCGATTTAGGGAGAGGGGACTCTGGGGACCCTAATTTAGGGAGAGGGGACTCTGGGGACCCTGATATAAGGGGGCTGATTCTGGGGACATTGATGAAAGGAGGGAGGACTCTGGGTACCCTGATTTAGGGAGAGGGGACTCTGGGGACCCCAATTTAGGGAAAGGGGACTCTGGGGACCCTGATTTAGGGAAAGGGGACTCTGGGGACCCCGATTTAGGGAAAGGGGACTCTGGGGACCCCGATTTAGGGAAAGGGGACTCTGGGGACCCCGATTTAGGGAAAGGGGACTCTGGGGACCCCGATTTAGGGAAAGGGGACTCTGGGGACCCTAATTTAGGGAGAGGGGACTCTGGGGACCCTAATTTAGGGAGAGGGGACTCTGGGGACCCTAATTTAGAGAGAGGGGACTCTGGGGACCCTGATATAAGGGGGCTGATTCTGGGGACATTGGTGAAAGGAGGGAGGACTCTGGGTACCCTGATTTAGGGAGAGGGGACTCTGGGTACCCCAATTTAGGGAGAGGGGACTCTGGGGACCCCGATTTAGGGAAAGGGGACTCTGGGGACCCCGATTTAGGGAAAGGGGACTCTGGGGACCCCGATTTAGGGAGAGGGGACTCTGGGGACCCCGATTTAGGGTGAGGAAACTCTGGGGACCCTGATATAAGGGGGGCTGATTCTGGGGACACTGATGAAAGGAGGGAGAACTCTGGAGACCCTGATGTAAGGGGGGGGGACCTTGGGGACCCTAATGAAAGGGGTAAACTCTGACGAAAGGGGGTCAGACCCGGGGAGTCCAGGCCTAAAGCTGTGTAAGGGGGGAGCCAAAGTTGACAAGGAGGTGAGAAAGCATCCCTGCACAGGGTGCACTCGCAGCCTTTATTTTTTGGGGGGTGGTGCAAGTATCTGGTCTTGCCTAGGGTGCAAAACAGTCTCGCACCGGCCCTGGCTGCAGCTAATACTTGCTAAAGCTTTGCACCTGCTTGGTAGAAGCTCGCTGTACATTTCTTAAGCTGGCCATACACAGATCGAATATCATCCGATTCTTGCTCGACTTTTGTCAAAGTAGCTGATTGAAAAATTCTCAGCCAAACAGCTCCTGCCGTCTGGGTCAGCAGCATTTATAGGATTTTTCATCTTTACCAAATAATACCAAAGGAGCTGAGCGATAAACTGATGCAGAGTATTACGCCAGCAGAGCGTTCTGCCTCATCAGTAAATGCCGACACATCGGAGCTGCAGATATGAACGATTCGGTTTTCTTTTATTTCACAAGTCTGCAAACTTCCTGAACACTAAATTTGCTGTGTGGATAAGATTTATGGACATGCTGATACTTGTAGTTTATTAGCACCCAGGCCGAGACCCGACACCGGTCACCAGTTTAACCCTTTGGTGCAATTATGTCTCCAATCACTTGGCAAGGAAGCTCTGTTGGAGTATGCTCATGTACAGTTCACCCACACGTATGGCGCAATGAAGCAGAAATAGCAGCGTGACTCAGCGCCGGCTCTGGACATTCCCAGCTCATCCTGGAGGAAGATTCTCAACCCTTTCCTATCTGGTACAAAGCCTTGTGCATAGTATGAAGCCTTGCCTGACTGCTTTGGCACAAACTGCCACCACCTGGTAAGTTCGAAATTCCATCAAAATTCCACCCACACAACTCAGAGCCTTGTAGCAGCTTCACATCACTTGGCAACGACAAACCAAAAGCACCGAGCCTGCCCAAACCTCATCCACCAGGGCCCAAACCAGTAGCACCGAGCCGGCCCAAACCTCATCCACCAGGGCCCAAACCAGTAGCATCAAGCCTGTCCAAACCTCATCCACCAGGGCCCAAACCAGTAGCATCAAGCCGGCCCAAACCTCATCCACCAGGGCCCAAACCAGTAGCATCAAGCCGGCCCAAACCTCATCCACCAGGGCCCAAACCAGTAGCATCAAGCCTGTCCAAACCTCATCCACCAGGGCCCAAACCAGTAGCACCGAGCCTGCCCAAACCTCATCCACCAGGGCCCAAACCAGTAGCATCAAGCCTGTCCAAACCTCATCCACCAGGGCCCAAACCAGTAGCATCAAGCCGGCCCAAACCTCATCCACCAGGGCCCAAACCAGTAGCACCGAGCCTGCCCAAACCTCATTCACCAGGGCCCAAACCAGTAGCACCGAGCCGGCCCAAACCTCATCCACCAGGGCCCAAACCAGTAGCACCGAGCCGGCCCAAACCTCATCCACCAGGGCCCAAACCAGTAGCACCGGGCCTGCCCAAACCTCATCCACCAGGGCCCAAACCAGTAGCATCAAGCCTGTCCAAACCTCATCCACCAGGGCCCAAACCAGTAGCATCAAGCTGGCCCAAACCTCATCCACCAGGGCCCAAACCAGTAGCATCAAGCTGGCCCAAACCTCATCCACCAGGGCCCAAACCTCATCCACCAGGGCCCAAACCAGTAGCACCGAGCCTGCCCAAACCTCATCCACCAGGGCCCAAACCAGTAGCACAGAGCCTGCCCAAACCTCATCCACCAGGGCCCAAACCAGTAGCACAGAGCCTGCCCAAACCTCATCCACCAGGGCCCAAACCAGTAGCATCAAGCCGGCCCAAACCTCATCCACCAGGGCCCAAACCAGTAGCATCAAGCCGGCCCAAACCTCATCCACCAGGGCCCAAACCAGTAGCATCAAGCCGGCCCAAACCTCATCCACCAGGGCCCAAACCAGTAGCATCAAGCCGGCCCAAACCTCATCCACCAGGGCCCAAACCAGTAGCATCAAGCCGGCCCAAACCTCATCCACCAGGGCCCAAACCTCATCCACCAGGCCCCAAATTAGGAGCACCAAGGCTAAACAAACCTCATCTGCCAGGACCTAAACCAGTAACATCATGCTTGTGTAAACCTTATCAGCCGGGCCCCAAACTAGGTATACCAAGCCTGTCCAAAAGTCATCCAACAGGCTCCGAACAAGAAGTACCAAAGCTCGCCCATACCCCATCTGCCAGGCCACAAAATAATGCATTTATCTACAGCCCAGCACCCTCATGCCTGTGAAATCCAATAAAAGCATCTATAGGCAAGTACGTGTTGTACAGAATGTATATTATTTATATATATATATATATATATATATATATATATATATATATATACAGTGGTGTGAAAAAGTGTTTGCCCCCTTCCTCATTTCCTGTTCCTTTGCATATTTGTCACACTTAAGTGTTTCGGAACATCAAACCAATTTAAACAATAGTCAAGGACAACACAAGTAAACACAAAATGCAATTTGTAAATGAAGGTGTTTATTATTAAAGGTGAAAAAAAATCCAAACCATCATGGCCCTGTGTGAAAAAGTGATTGCCCCCTAAACCTAATAACTGGTTGGGCCACCCTTAGCAGCAACAACTGCAACCAAGCGTTTGCGATAACGTGCAATGAGGCTTTTACAGTGTCCTGGAGGAATTTTGGCCCACTCATCTTTGCAGAATTGTCCTAATTTAGTTACATTAGAGGGTTTTCGAGCATGAACGGCCTTTTTAAGGTCATACCACAACATCTCAATAGGATTCAGGTCAGGACTTTGGCTAGGCCACTTCAAAGTCTTCATTTTGTTTTTCTTCAGCCATTCGGTGGTGGACTTGCTGGTGTGTTTAGGATCATTGTCCTGCTGCAGAACCCAAGTTCGTTTCAGCTTGAGTACACGAACAGATGGTCGGACATTCTCCTTCAGGATCTCTTGGTAGACAGCAGAATTCATAGTTCCTTTTATCACGGCAAGTCTTCCAGGTCCTGAAGCAGCAAAACAGCCCCAGACCATCACACTACCACCACCATATTTTACTGTTGGTATAATGTTCTTTTTCTGAAATGCAGTGTTCCTTCTACGCCAGATATACTTGGACACACACCTTCCAAAGAGTTCCACTTTTGTCTCATCGGTCCACAGAATGTTGTCCCAAAAGTCTTGGGGATCATCAAGATGTGTTGTGGAGAAATTGAGACGAGCTTTGATGTTCTTTTTGCCCAGCAGTGGTTTTCTCCTTGGAACTCTGCCATGCAGGCCATTTTTGCCCAGTCTTTTCCTAAAGATGGAGGCATGAACGCTGACCTTAACTGAGGCAAGTGAGGCCTGCAGTTCCTTGGACGTTGTTGTGGGGTCTTTTGTGACCTCTTGGATGAGTCGTCGCTGCGTTTTTGGGGTAATTTTGGGCGGCCGGCCACTCCTGGGAAGGTTCACCACTGTTCCATGTCTTCGCCATTTGTGGATAATGGCTCTCACTGTGGTTCGCTGGATTCCCAAAGCTTTGGAAATGGCTTTATAACCCTTTCCAGACTGATAGATCTCAATTACTTTCTTTCTCAATTGTTCCTGAATTTCTTTGGGTCTCGGCATGATGTGTAGCTTTTAAGGATCTTCTGGTGGACCTTACTGTGTCAAGCAGCTCCTATTTAAGTGATGCCTTGATTGTGAACAGGTGTGGCAATAATCAGGCCTGGGTGTGGCTAGAGAAATTGAACTCAGGTGTGGACAACCACAGTTATAGTATGTTTTAACAAGGGGGGCAATCACTTTTTCACACAGGGCCATGATGGTTTGGATTTTTTTTCACCTTTAATAATAAACACCTTCATTTACAAATTGCATTTTGTGTTTACTTGTGTTGTCCTTGACTATTGTTTAAATTGGTTTGATGTTCTGAAACACTTAAGTGTGACAAACATGCAAAGGAACAGGAAATGAGGAAGGGGGCAAACACTTTTTCACACCACTGTATATGTTAAAAATGTGCCATTTTATGGGTGCTTCCAGTCCTTATAAGAAATATAAATATGCAGATTTAAATGGGTGGTTTCTATGAGCAATGCCATTTTTTCTTGGCACTACTCTACATTAGATATCAAGCATGTCCGCTGGCAGAATGCAGGACGGGGTTTGATGTATCTCTCCTCCACCTTTCCTCCAGTGGCAAGAACACAGACCTCATTCATCCGATAACCAACAAACCGCCACGTATCCGCTGCAAGTGATTGCAGAGAGCCAATTATTTCATCCCTGGCAGATGCGGAAAATGCACCTTATTTGCTTTTCTTCTGGCCTTCATCTCCAATGACCTCACATCTCTCCGGAGGAAGCAGGTGTGCCAAGAGAATGCAGAGCTGGAGACCGATGAGGGGAAAAGCACAGCGAGAGACCCCCATCCAGCCACATGAAAAATAGATGCCTATGAAATATGATTCACGTGTCCCGTATTTTGCATAGAGGAGGAGATTCAGGTGATGAAGAGACGTCTGGAAGAGACAAGTCAAGTGAAACATCCAAATTTCACTCTGCAGGGTCTGTACACAGTGGGGGCCACCATCATTGCACCATGTAAATGGCTCTTTACGTGGACTTTACTTGTAGATGTGTCTTCCGTCACATCATCTTCCAGCAGGCCACACGCACATATTGGTTTTCAATGGGCCCCTGTGTGCAGCCGACTCCTCCTATAAGCAGCACCTACTAGGTTCAAACACGCTCTGCACACATCCAACTCCCTCCACATGTACCTATACACCTGTCTTCTCCTGTATGTCACATACTGACTTCCATTGGCCCCTATACACCAACACCTGTCTTCTACTGAATGTACATTACTGGCTTCCAATGGGCCCTGTGAACACCTGTCTCCTCCTACATGTACATTACTGGCTTCCAATGGGCCCTGTGAACACCTGTCTCCTCCTACATGTACATTACTGGCTTCCAATGGGCCCCGTACACAACTGTCTCCTCCCAAAAGTACATTTCTGGCTTCCAATGGGCCCCGTACACAACTGTCTCCTCCCAAAAGTACATTACTGGCTTCCAATGGGCCCCGTTCACAACTGTCTCCTCCTACATGTACATTACTGGCTTCCAATGGGCCCCGTGCACAACTGTCTCCTCCTACATGTACATTACTGGCTTCCAATGGGCCCCGTGCACAACTGTCTCCTCCTACATGTACATTACTGGCTTCCAATGGGCCCCGTACACAACTGTCTCCTCCCAAAAGTACATTACTGGCTTCCAATGGGCCCCGTTCACAACTGTCTCCTCCTACATGTACATTACTGGCTTCCAATGGGCCCCGTGCACAACTGTCTCCTCCTACATGTACATTACTGGCTTCCAATGGGCCCCGTGCACAACTGTCTCCTCCTACATGTACATTACTGGCTTCCAATGGGCCCCGTGCACAACTGTCTCCTCCTACATGTACATTACTGGCTTCCAATGGGCCCCGTGCACAACTGTCTCCTCCTACATGTACATTACTGGCTTCCAATGGGCCCCGTGCACAACTGTCTCCTCCTACATGTACAGTGGTGTGAAAAAGTGTTTGCCCCCTTCCTCATTTCCTGTTCCTTTGCATGTTTGTCACACTTAAGTGTTTCGGAACATCAAACCAATTTAAACAATAGTCAAGGACAACACAAGTAAACACAAAATGCAATTTGTAAATGAAGGTGTTAATTATTAAAGGTGAAAAAAAATCCAAACCATCATGGCCCTGTGTGAAAAAGTGATTGCCCCCTAAACCTAATAACTGGTTGGGTCACCCTTAGCAGCAACAACTGCAACCAAGCGTTTGCGATAACGTGCAATGAGGCTTTTACAGCGTCCTGGAGGAATTTTGGCCCACTCATCTTTGCAGAATTGTCCTAATTCAGTTACATTAGAGGGTTTTCGAGCATGAACGGCCTTTTTAAGGTCATACCACAACATCTCAATAGGATTCAGGTCAGGACTTTGGCTAGGCCACTCCAAAGTCTTCATTTTGTTTTTCTTCAGCCATTCGGTGGTGGACTAGCTGGTGTGTTTAGGATCATTGTCCTGCTGCAGAACCCAAGTTCGTTTCAGCTTGAGTACACGAACAGATGGTCGGACATTCTCCTTCAGGATCTCTTGGTAGACAGCAGAATTCATAGTTCCTTTTATCACGGCAAGTCTTCCAGGTCCTGAAGCAGCAAAACAGCCCCAGACCATCACACTACCACCACCATATTTTACTGTTGGTATAATGTTCTTTTTCTGAAATGCAGTGTTCCTTCTACGCCAGATATACTTGGACACACACCTTCCAAAGAGTTCCACTTTTGTCTCATCGGTCCACAGAATGTTGTCCCAAAAGTCTTGGGGATCATCAAGATGTGTTGTGGAGAAATTGAGACGAGCTTTGATGTTCTTTTTGCTCAGCAGTGGTTTTCTCCTTGGAACTCTGCCATGCAGGCTATTTTTGCCCAGTCTTTTCCTGATGGTGGAGGCATGAACGCTGACCTTAACTGAGGCAAGTGAGGCCTGCAGTTCCTTGGACGTTGTTGTGGGGTCTTTTGTGACCTCTTGGATGAGTCGTCGCTGCGCTCTTGGGGTAATTTTGGGCGGCCGGCCACTCCTGGGAAGGTTCACCACTGTTCCATGTCTTCGCCATTTGTGGATAATGGCTCTCACTGTGGTTCGCTGGATTCCCAAAGCTTTGGAAATGGCTTTATAACCCTTTCCAGACTGATAGATCTCAATTAATTTCTTTCTCAATTGTTCCTGAATTTCTTTGGGTCTCGGCATGATGTGTAGCTTTTAAGGATCTTCTGGTGGACCTTACTGTGTCAAGCAGCTCCTATTTAAGTGATGCCTTGATTGTGAACAGGTGTGGCAATAATCAGGCCTGGGTGTGGCTAGAGAAATTGAACTCAGGTGTGGACAACCACAGTTATAGTATGTTTTTAACAAGGGGGGCAATCACTTTTTCACACAGGGCCATGATGGTTTGGATTTTTTTTCACCTTTAATAATAAACACCTTCATTTACAAATTGCATTTTGTGTTTACTTGTGTTGTCCTTGACTATTGTTTAAATTGGTTTGATGTTCCGAAACACTTAAGTGTGACAAACATGCAAAGGAACAGGAAATGAGGAAGGGGGCAAACACTTTTTCACACCACTGTACATTACTGGCTTCCAATGGGCCCCGTACAATACTGTCTCCTCCCAAAAGTACATTTCTGGCTTCCAATGGGCCCCGTGCACAACTGTCTTCTCTTACATGTACATTACTCACTTCCAATGGGCCCCATACACAACTGTCTCTTCCCAAAAGTACATTACTAGCTTCCAATGGGCCCCGTGAACACCTGTCTCCTCCCACAAGTTACTTTTTGGCTTCCGATGGGCCCTGTGAACACTTGTCTCCTCCCACATGTACATAACTAGATTCCAATGGACCCTGTGAACACCTGTCTCCTCCCACATGTACATTACTGGCTTCCAATGGGCCCTGTGAACACCTGTCTCCTCCCACATGTACATTACTGGCTTCCAATGGGCCCTGTGAACACTTGGCTCCTCCCACATGTACATTACTAGCTTCCAACAGGCCACATGCACAACGGTCTCCTCCCATAAGTACATTACTGGCTTCCAACAGGCCCCATGCACAACTGTCTCCTCCTACATGTACATTACTGGTCTCCAATGGGCCCCATACACAACTGTCTCCTCCCAAAAGTACTTTACTGGCTTCCAATGGGCCCCGTGCACAACTGTCTGCTCCCAAAATCCCAGGAACGTACACAGCAGGTGCCGGCAGGGGCCAACACAGAGGCGGTGGAGACAAAGAGGTGCAGGCACTAGGAAAGAGTAGATGGGTGACAGTCAGGAAGGGTAGAGGGCAAAGTGCCAGGGAGGCCGATCCAGAGCTGGAGCGTCCCAAAAAGTGTGCTCCATTGGTGAAACCAGTCAGGAACCGGCACTGCTGGAGCTGAGGGACTCTCCTAGCTGCCGGGGGAAGAACTCCTCCAGTGAGAGTGGGGGGGGGGAAGCGAAGGGAAAGGAAAGAGATTCTGGTGGTAGGGGGCTCAATTCTTAGGAGGACAGAGAGGGCAACCCGTAACAAAGACCTGAACCCCCGAACTGTATGTTGTCTGCCGGGCGCTCGGCTTCGGCACATCACGGATCTGGTGGACAGATTACTGGGAGGGGCTGGGGAACACCCGGCTGTCATGGTGAACGTCGGCGCCATTGACAAAGTCAGAGGCAGATGGAGTGTCCTAAAGAACGATTTTAGGGACTTGAGAGATAAATTGAGGAAAAGGACCTCCAAAGTCGTATTCTCAGGAATACTACCGGTACATCGAGCCACACTAGGAAGGCCGAGGGAGATTAGGGAAGTAAACAAGTGGCTGAGGATCTGGTGTACTAAGGAGGGGTTTGGGTTCCTGGAGGACTGGGCCGACTCTCTGTTGATCACCAGTACTATAGAAGGGACGGACTGCACCTAAATGAGGAGGGTGCAGATCAGCCGGGAATGAAGATGGCCAAGAAGTTAGAGGGGTTTTTTAGACGCTTGAGAGGGGATATGATTTCAATATACAAAATACCGGACTGGTGACCCCACAATAGGGAGAAAACTTTTTCGCGGAAGGGAGTTTAACAAGACCCGTGGCCACTCATTAAAATTAGAAGAAAAGAGGTTTAACCTTAAACCACGTAGAGGGTTCTTTACTGTAAGAGCGGCAAGGATGTGGAATTCCCTTCCACAGGCGGTGGTCTCAGCGGGGGGGCATTTATAGTATCAAAAAACGATTAGATAATCACCTGAACGACCGCAACATACAGGGATATACAATGTAATACTGACATATAATCTCACACAGAGGTTGGACTTGATGGACTTGAGTCTTTTTTCAACCTCACCTACTATGTAACTATGTAATTATTGGCTTCCAGTGGCCTCGTGCACAATTGTCTCCTCCCACATGTGCATTACTGGCTTCCAATGGGCCCTGTGCACAACTGTCTCCTCCCACATGCACATTACTGGCCTCCAATGGGCCCTGTGCACAATTGTCTCCTCCCACATGTACATTACTGGCTTCCAATGGGCCCCGTACAGAACTGTCTCCTCCCACATGTACGTTATTTTCTTCCAGTGGCCCCATATACACCCGTCTCCTCCCACATGTACATTACTAGCTTCCAATGGGCTTGTGCAAAACTGTCTCCTCCCACATGCACATTACTGGCCTCCAACGGGCTTGTGCACAACTGTCTCCTCCCACATGTACATTACTGGCTTCCAATGGGCCAGTGTACAACTGTCTCCTCCCACATGTGCATTACTGGCCTCCAATGGGCCCTGTGAATACCTGTCCCCTCCCACATGTACATTACTGGCCTCCAATGGGCTTGTGCAAAACTGTCTCCTCCCACATGTACATGACTGGCCTCCAATGGGCACCGTACAATACTGTCTCCTCCCACATGTACGTTATTGGCTTCCAACAGGCCCCATGCACACCTGTCTCCTCCCACATGTACATTACTAGCTTCCAATGGGCTTGTGCAAAACTGTCTCCTCCCACATGTACATTACTGGCTTCCAGTGGCCCCATATACACCTGTCTCCTCCCCCAGTTACAAAGCAGTTGGTACACACACACCAGTAACTAAAATCGCATTCCCTAAATTAACCAATCAGAAGCCACCTGACTGCCCGACCCCTTTTCTGTCCCTGCGCACACAGACTTTCATACCAACCAACCAACATTTCGCCCAATCTGCTGTGGGACAACCATGAGTACTACCCCCCGATGGTCTCCTTATGAAAATGCAAGTTGCCTGGCCGTCAAGCTGATTGGGCCTACAAATGTACACTAAGCCTGTATGCAGACCCACTCCTAAATCTCTGCCCGCATGCTTGTGCTCGGTCAGCGACTCAAAGGATCAAAGCCAGAGGATCACCATGACATCCAGGCAATTAGAAGGAAGTCATGGCTGGCAGACCACTTGACAGGTCCTCTTTCATGCTGGGAACATAGGAAGTGCCTCCACCCTGTAGAAGTGGATGGAAGGTGTCACCCAGCTCTGCAGTTGGCAGTAGGCCAGACTCTGACCGCTGACACTCGGATGGATGGAGTTCACGTCCGCTCGGTGGCCGCTCCGCATTCAGCCAAGCTCACACCAAACCAACTGGAGCGTTGGCACAATGTCTCCTTTCAGAGCTGTAAGCCGGCCTGCACCTGTATACATACAGGAGATGGCGGCAATGAAAGAGGCGCTGTGAGACCGCCGCACTCCATATTACACAGACCACACTCCTCTCCCAACCCCCAACAGAGGAGGAAATGAGAGTCCAGAAAACCCAGCTCAACACATGAAGATTTCAAAGAAATGTATAGAGGAGCCAAGGAGAAAAAGTGTGTGCTGGGAGAGGAGAGGGGGAGAGGAGAGCAGAGCCGAGAGGGGGGAGAGGAGAGCCGAGCCGAGAGGGGGGAGAGGAGAGCAGAGCCGAAAGGGGGGAGAGGAGAGCAGAGCCGAAAGGGGGGAGAGGAGAGCAGAGCCGAAAGGGGGGAGAGGAGAGCCGAGCCGAAAGGGGGGAGAGGAGAGCAGAGCCGAGAGGGGGGAGAGGAGAGCAGAGCCGAGAGGGGGGAGAGGAGAGCAGAGCCGAGAGGGGGGAGAGGAGAGCAGAGCCGAGAGGGGGGAGAGGAGAGCAGAGCCGAAAGGGGGGAGAGGAGAGCAGAGCCGAGATGGGGAGAGAGGAGAGCCGAGCCGAAAGGGGGGAGAGGAGAGCCGAGATGGGGGGAGAGGAGAGCCGAGATGGGGGGAGAGGAGAGCAGAGGGGGGGAGAGGAGAGCCGAGAGGGGGGAGAGCAGAACCGAGAGGGGGGAGAGCAGAACCGAGAGGGGGGAGAGGAGAACCGAGAGGGGGGAGAGGAGAACCGAGAGGGGGGAGAGGAGAACCGAGAGGAGAACCGAGAGGGGGGAGAGGAGAACCGAGAGGGGGGAGAGGAGAACCGAGAGGGGGGAGAGGAGAACCGAGAGGGGGGAGAGGAGAACCGAGAGGGGGGAGAGGAGAACCGAGAGGGGGCTGTTTGCTTTGGAGCCCCTGCTAGAAGGATTGGATGAAGAGAGGGAGGTGAGATCTGTAGAAGAGATGTACTCAGTCACCGGGAAAGGAGAAGGAAGCTGGGAAGTTCCAACATCTGGAAGTAGTTGTGTGTGAGAGGAGAGAGGGGAGGGAGAGGAGGATACACAGTAAGAGAGAGAGGAGAGGAGAGAGAGGAAAGAGGAGAGGGAGAGAGAGAGAGAGCAGTATAGACAAAAAGAGAGAGAGAAGAGAGGGAGAGGAGGACAGTGAGAGAGAGAGAGGAGAGAATGAAAGGAGAATAGAGGGGGGGGGAGAGGGAGAGAGGGGAGAGACAGGGAGAGAGGAGGAGTGGGGAGAGAGATAAAGAGAGGAGAGAGGAGAGGAGAGAGATAGAGAGAGAAAAGAGAGATAGAGAGGGAGAGGGGAAAGAGAGAAAAGAGAGCAGAGAGGGAGTGGGGAGGGAGAGAGAGGGAGAGAGAGAGAGAGAGAGAGAGAGAAAGGAGGAGGATAGGCCGTGGGGGGGGGGGGGGGGGGGGAGAGAGAAGGGAAGGATAAGATAGAGAGGATAGGGAGAGGAGAGAGAGAGGGGGGAGAAGAGAAGAGAGGGATTGAAGAGAGAGACAGAGGGGAGGGGGAGGGAGAGAGGGGGGAGAAGAGAAGGGGGGGGAGGGAGAAGAGAGGGGAGGGGGAGGGAGAAGAGAGGGGAGGGGGAGGGAGAAGAGAAGGGAGGGGGAGGGAGAAGAGAAGGGAGGGGGAGGGAGAAGAGAAGGGAGGGGGAGGGAGGGAGAAGAGAGGGGAGGGGGAGGAGAACGGAGAGTTAAGAGGGAAGAGAAGAGAGAGAGAGGAGGAGGAAGAGGAAAAAAGAGAAGAGAAGAGAAGAGGAGAGGAGGAGGAGGACCCCCCCCCCCCCCCCCGGTCTCGTCTCCTCTTTATATCATTTATAATGTCCCCGGAGTTCTCCAATCCAACCCATAATAACTCCTCAATTGGTCGGTGAAGCTAAAAATTATTTGGTCGGCCAATAAAGTTTATTTGAATGTGAGAGAGAAGAGGGGGGGGAAGTGAGACTGCAAAAGAAAAACATAAAATGGGGAAAAAAAGAGAAGACAGAGCAAAAAGAACGGGACTGGAGAGGGGGATGGGGGGGATGGGGATGGGAGGGGGGGGAGGGGTGAAGTGGGGATACAATGTAACGTTTCCTATACGAGGATGAAATTGACACTTAGTGTTGATCTGCAGTGACCCCCCTCCCCCCACCTCACTCCTTCCATCCCAGATACAGGTAGAAATGGCCGCTGACTTCCCCCAATATTCCCCCCCCCTCCTCTTCCTTAATATCTGTGGAATGTGCTGATCCGACATTTGGCCGCTGGGCCCCCGCAGACCGTTCTATCCAGGGAGCGCCGGACGCCATGAATTTCAGGATCTGATCCAAAGCCTGACTACCGAGCGATCGTTTCCTGCCCCCCCTCCCCCCACCGCACTCAGATAACCGACCAATCCGAGAGGAAGACAAACATTGCCGCTTTCCAGGATTGGTGCAGGTGTCCGCCATCAGCGTCCGGACCCCCGATATCTGTGATAGGACCGGACAATATAAGATGAGGAGCGTAGGGGCCCCGAAAACTGGACAATATAAGATGAGGAGTGTAGGGGCCCCGAAAACAGGACAATATAAGATGAGGAGCATAGGGGCCCCGAAAACAGGACAATATAAGATGAGGAGCATAGGGGCCCCGAAAACAGGACAATATAGGATGAGGAGTGTAGGGGCCCCGAAAACAGGACAATATAAGATGAGGAGCGTAGGGGCCCCGAAAACAGGACAATATAAGATGAGGAGCATAGGGGCCCCGAAAACAGGACAATATAAGATGAGGAGCATAGGGGCCCCGAAAACAGGACAATATAGGATGAGGAGTGTAGGGGCCCCGAAAACAGGACAATATAAGATGAGGAGCGTAGGGGCCCCGAAAACAGGACAATATAAGATGAGGAGCATAGGGGCCCCGAAAACAGGACAATATAAGATGAGGAGCATAGGGGCCCCGAAAACAGGACAATATAGGATGAGGAGCGTAGGGGCCCCGAAAACAGGACAATATAAGATGAGGAGCATAGGGGCCCCGAAAACAGGACAATATAAGATGAGGAGCATAGGGGCCCCGAAAACAGGACAATATAAGATGAGGAGTGTAGGGGCCCCGAAAACAGGACAATATAAGATGAGGAGCATAGGGGCCCCGAAAACAGGACAATATAAGATGAGGAGTGTAGGGGCCCCGAAAACAGGACAATATAAGATGAGGAGTGTAGGGGCCCCGAAAACAGGACAATATAAGATGAGGAGCATAGGGGCCCCGAAAACAGGACAATATAAGATGAGGAGCGTAGGGCCCCCGAAAACTGGACAATATAAGATGAGGAGTGTAGGGCCCCCGAAAACAGGACAATATAAGATGAGGAGCGTAGGGGCCCCGAAAACTGGACAATATAAGATGAGGAGCGTAGGGGCCCCCGAAAACAGGACAATATAAGATGAGGAGCGTAGGGCCCCCGAAAACAGGACAATATAAGATGAGGAGCGTAGGGGCCCCGAAAACAGGACAATATAAGATGAGGAGCGTAGGGGCCCCGAAAACTGGACAATATAAGATGAGGAGCGTAGGGGCCCCGAAAACTGGACAATATAAGATGAGGAGCGTAGGGGCCCCGAAAACAGGACAATATCAGATGAGGAGCGTAGGGGCCACGAAAACAGGACAATATAAGATGAGGAGTGTAGGGGCCCGAAAACAGGACAATATAAGATGAGGAGTGTAGGGGCCCGAAAACAGGACAATATAAGATGAGGAGCGTAGGGGCCCGAAAACAGGACAATATAAGATGAGGAGCGTAGGGGCTCCGAAAACTGGACAATATAAGATGAGGAGCGTAGGGGCCCCAAAAACAGGACAATATAAGATGAGGAGCGTAGGGGCCCCAAAAACAGGACAATATAAGATGAGGAGCGTAGGGGCCCGAAAACAGGACAATATAAGATGAGGAGCGTAGGGGCCCGAAAACAGGACAATATAAGATGAGGAGCGTAGGGGCCCCAAAAACAGGACAATATAAGATGAGGAGCGTAGGGGCCCGAAAACAGGACAATATAAGATGAGGAGCGTAGGGGCCCCAAAAACAGGACAATATAAGATGAGGAGCGTAGGGGCCCCAAAAACAGGACAATATAAGATGAGGAGCGTAGGGGCTCATTTACGTCTTTGTAGGCGCCCTTTAAAATAATGCGCTGACAGCGCACCCCCCATGTGCCTCAGTGTTGGGGACTCCAAACTTTTCAGTTGGGGGCCACATGGAATATTGAACTAATATGTGCCGGCCCCCATCAATGTCCACTTTAGTTTCACCCCTTACATCGGTAGAACAGGGTTGTCGGGGGAGGGAATCTTAAGCTGCGTTCACACCTGAGCATAGTGGGAACTCACTTTCCAGCATGCAGGTTTTAAAGCACATTTTGGAGTATCTCGACTTGTCGCGCAGAGGGCAGCCCATATGTGGAATCAGCTGCCCTCTGCGTGACAAACCCCCCCAAAGAATATCCAAAACTTTTTTTGGAGCAAGTGGTGGCGGGTTTTGGTGCCTTTGTAGCGCCGCAAAGTGCCCGTCTGCTACCGGCGCCCGGTGGGGCTCCATTAACAATTCTTGGCAAATGGGTTTGCAGCACATTTCTGAAACGCGCAGCAAAACTTAATCTGTGGCTTTGTCACGTGGTCCGGAAACACCCAGGTGTGAACGCAGCCTTAACCTCCAAATAAAAGGGGAGGAGTTCCGTGGACTCTCTCGATCGTGGGATCGCTGCGATTGGCTGTCATAGGAGCGTTGTAACATTTGGTGTCACCAGAAATGCAGAAATGAAACAATTTGTTACAATTCATACAAATGTCTATGAAAAGATCTCCAGTGAAGCGGACAATGAATTGGAACGCCGACATTTCCGTGACACCGCAATGTGAACACAGAGGGCGGCGGCACACAGGTGTGCCGTGGCCAATTTCCTGCGCACTACAGAAACATTCTGCTGAAATAAAAGCCAAGAGCGGCCGGGGGGCACAGAGAGCGGCCGGGGGCATCAAGAGCGGCCGGGGGCATCGAGAGCGGCCGGGGGCACCGAGAGCGGCCGGGGGCATCGAGAGCATCGAGAGCGGCCGGGGGCACAGAGAGCGGCCATGGGCACCGAGAGCAGCCTGGGGGCAAAGAGAACGGCTGGGGGCATCGAGAGCGGCCAGGGGCACAGAGAGCAGCCTGGGGGCACAGAGAGCAGCCTGGGGGCACAGAGAGAGGCCGGGGGCACAGAGAGCGGCCGGGGGCACAGAGAGAGGCCGGGGGCACAGAGAGCGGCCGGGGGCACAGAGAGCGGCCGGGGGCACAGAGCGGCCGGGGGCACAGAGAGCGGCCGGGGGCATCGAGAGCGGCCGGGGGGCGCAGAGAGCGGCCGGGGGCACCGAGAGCGGCCGGGGGCATCGAGAGCGGCCGGGGGCATCGAGAGCGGCCGGGGGCATCGAGAGCGGCCTGGGGCACCGAGAGCATCGAGAGCGGCCGGGGGCACAGAGAGCGGCCATGGGCACCGAGAGCAGCCTGGGGGCAAAGAGAATGGCTGGGGGCATCGAGAGCGGCCAGGGGCACAGAGAGCAGCCTGGGGGCACAGAGAGCAGCCTGGGGACATAGAGAACGTCTGGGGGCATCGAGAGCAGCCGGGGGCATCGAGTCAAAACCAACGTTCAGATGAAACGCTCAGACACGGCCGCTCAGTCTTCGCACCCGTGGGATGCAGTTTGTCTTCCACGCCCACTGGACGCACTTTAAAGGGCGGCAGGCTGAGAAAACGCCAGGAAACGGGTTTGTACAGCCGTGCGGTGCGCTGCAGTTTTATCTTCTTTCCGAATTCTAATTTAAACAGTTTACACATCCTGGCGGAGAACAGAGGGGCGAGTGTTCCCCCGGCCGGCGGCGCGCTCCCCCCCCCCACCCCCAACATTCTACTCAAAATATTTGCCTGGACATAAAAGGCTCCGGCACACCGGCAACGCCAGAAGTGAGACTTGCAAGTTCCAGAATTCGGGTGGGATGGGAGAGGCGGATCTCTGCGTGAAATGTTCCAACTCTCCGCGCTGAATTCTGACCGCCTGTAGGATGGCGGCACGTGAGGGCGAAGGACGCCATGGAACTGGCGAGCGACAGTCTCGCAGCTTCCCCTCCTCCAATCACATAACAGAGAAATGTTCCGTCTCCTCACATCTAGAAGCTTCTCCTTTCCTTATCGCCAGAAAAAACGCAATTTTTTTCATTTTTACTATACATTTACTAATAACCCCCATCCCCCCCATCCATTCCCCCACTCCCACATCCATCCATCCCCCCATCCATCCTTCCCCCAATCCCCCCACTCCCCCATCCCTCCACCCACTCCCCCATCCATCCTTCCCCCCCATCCCCCCACTCCCACATCCATCCATCCACTCCCCCCATCCCCCCACTCCCCCATCCTTCCCCCCACCCCCCATCCATCCCTCCACTCTCCCATCCATCCATCCACTCCCCCATCCTTCCCCCCACCCCCCATCCATCCCTCCACTCTCCCATCCATCCACTCCCCCATCCTTCCCCCCACCCCCATCCATCCATCCATCCCCTCATCCATTAATCCATCCATCCACTCCACCATCCTTCCCTTCCCCATCCATCCACTCCCCTCATCCACCCATCCATCCCCCCACTCCCCCATCCTTCCCCCCCCATCCATCCACTCATCCACTCCCCCATCCTTCTCCCATCCCCCCACTCCCACATCCATCCACCCACTCCCCCATCCATCCATCCCCTCATTCATCCCTCCACTCCCCCATCCCTCCATCCACTCCCCCATCCTTCCCTTCACTTTCCCATCCATCCATCCACTCCCCCCACCCCCATCCATCCCTCCACTCCCCCATCCTTCACTTCACTTTTTCCATCCATCCACTCCGCCATCCCCTCATCCATCCATCCATCCACTCCTGCATCCATCCATCCACTCCCCCATCCATCCCCCCACTCCACCATCCATCCCCTCATCCATCCACTCCCCCATCCCCTCATCCATCCATCCACTCACTCCGCCATCCATCCATCCCCTCATCCATTCATCCACTCCACCATCCCCCCACTCCCCCAATCCCTCCCTCCACTCCCCCATCCATCCACTTCCCCACCCAAAGAGGAGCTTACACTCTAATGTCCCCTCCCCCCACAGTCACATCAGTCTCTGTACAGAGGAGCTTACACTCTAATGCCCCCTCCCCCCCACAGTCCCACACTATTATTATTATACATTTATATAGCGCTTTCATATACCGCAGTGCTGTACAGAGATCACTGGTCAGTGAGGAGTTATTAATAATCTCCGGCGGTCGGGCGCAGCTGCTGCAGGAACAAAGCTCGGTTCGCACAATAGGCAGAGGGGCCCCGGGGGCCACATCTGCATTAACCCTTCAGAGTCTGCACAGTCTGGGGGGGGGAATCACACAGGGGGTCCCTGTATACAGTATATGGGGATCACCAGCTATGAGCCCCCCAAGAGCTCTGCAGCTCCCATCCTAGGAGGAAGGAAACCTGAGAGTGGAGCAACCCTGCCCCCCTGAGGCCAGCACTGGTACTGCACATACACAGATCAGGAGGAGACATTCTGTTAGATTTCCTATTGGCTCCAGAATTCACTGAACCTACAAGACATCATCAGGTGAGGACGACATTCCTCGGCTCACAGATGTGAATCCTGGAAAGAGGGCGGAACCTAAAATGAGACAATATAATTCTAATTTTTCTTAGTTCTGGGTGGAGCTGAGAAGAGTTACACCCCCTGTCGGGTTTTTGTTGTCATTATGACCCCACAAGAAGTGAGTGAGACGGTCCCGGGGGAGGGGAAATATTGGTTCTTTGTTTATACTTTAAGCCCAGAGGAAGGTGACAGCATAGAGGGGGGGGGGGGGGGGGTCATTGTTTAGTTTTGGGAGGAGTCAGGAATGTTTAGAAGCTCATTTGTTCTATTTCTGTTGTTGACACAACAGGAAGTGAGAGGAAATCTCTCCAAAGTGAGGGAAGTCTCCTCCAAGAAAGGTGTCCCCCTGTGGAGGATTTCCCTCACTTCCTGCTCGGGTGACAACCATCACTTTATTCTACACACAGCGAAATGTATAGACAGCCTCTCCTTAAAGGGGAACTCCCACCGGAAAGAAGATCACCTGCAGATTTACATTCCTGAGTGACGTCTGGCTGAATATTGACAGTAATAACATTTCAGCTGTGTTTAAGGTAAACAGGCCGAGAGGATCCAACAGGTAAGTCACATCCCCACCCCCGCCCTCCCAAAATCTCACACCACCGTGTATTCACAACACCACGACATGACCCGAGGATAGGGAGCTGCCAACCAGAAATTACCAACTTCATTCATATAAACATCTTCATCAGATAAATATAGAAGACGACTTCCTGTCCGATGAGATCAGAAAGAGAACCCGACACACCCCCAGCCTAAGAGCAACAACTGACGTCCTGCGGGGGAGTCTTCATTACCACTGATCACCAATGTAAGGAACATTCTTCCCACTGATCACCAATGTAAGGAACATTCTTCCCACTGATCACCAATGTAAGGAACATTCTTCCCACTGATCACCAATGTAAGGAGCATTCTTCCTACTGATCACCAATGTAAGGAACATTCTTCCTACTGATCACCAATGTAAGGAACATTCTTCCCACTGATCACCAATGTAAGGAACATTCTTCCCACTGATCACCAATGTAAGGAACATTCTTCTCACTGATCACCAATGTAAGGAACATTCTTCTCACTGATCACCAATGTAAGGAACATTCTTCCCACTGATCACCAATGTAAGGAACATTCTTCCCACTGATCACCAATGTAAGGAACATTCTTCCCACTGATCACCAATGTAAGGAACATTCTTCTCACTGATCACCAATGTAAGGAACATTCTTCCCACTGATCACCAATGTAAGGAACATTCTTCCTACTGATCACCAATGTAAGGAACATTCTCCCCACTGATCACCAATGTAAGGAACATTCTTCCCACTGATCACCAATGTAAGGAACATTCTTCCTACTGATCACCAATGTAAGGGACATTCTTCCTACTGATCACCAATGTAAGGAACATTCTTCTCACTGACCACCAATGTAAGGAACATTCTTCCCACTGATCACCAATGTAAGGAACATTCTTCCCACTGATCACCAATGTAAGGAACATTCTTCTCACTGATCACCAATGTAAGGAACATTCTTCCTACTGATCACCAATGTAAGGAACATTCTTCCCACTGATCACCAATGTAAGGAACATTCTTCTCACTGATCACCAATGTAAGGAACATTCTTCTCACTGATCACCAATGTAAGGAACATTCTTCCCACTGATCACCAATTTAAGGAACATTCTTCCCACTGATCACCAATGTAAGGAACATTCTTCTCACTGATCACCAATGTAAGGAACATTCTTCCTACTGATCACCGATGTAAGGAACATTCTTCTCACTGATCACCAATGTAAGGAACATTCTTCTCACTGATCACCAATGTAAGGAACATTCTTCTCACTGATCACCAATGTAAGGAACATTCTTCTCACTGATCACCAATGTAAGAAACATTCTTCCTACTGATCACCAATGTAAGGAACATTCTTCCCACTGATCACCAATGTAAGGGACATTCTTCTCACTGATCACCAATGTAAGGAACATTCTTCTCACTGATCACCAATGTAAGGAACATTCTTCTCACTGATCACCAATGTAAGGAACATTCTTCTCACTGATCACCAATGTAAGGAACATTCTTCTCACTGATCACCAATTTAAGGAACATTCTTCTCACTGATCACCAATGTAAGGAACATTCTTCTCACTGATCACCAATGTAAGGAACATTCTTCCCACTGATCACCAATGTAAGGAACATTCTTCTCACTGATCACCAATGTAAGGAACATTCTTCTCACTGATCACCAATGTAAGGAACATTCTTCTCACTGATCACCAATGTAAGAAACATTCTTCCCACTGATCACCAATTTAAGAAACATTCTTCTCACAGATCACCAATGTAAGGAACATTCTTCCTACTGATCACCAATGTAAGGAACATTCTTCTCACTGATCACCAATGTAAGGAACATTCTTCTCACTGATCACCAATGTAAGGAACATTCTTCTCACTGATCACCAATGTAAGAAACATTCTTCCCACTGATCACCAATTTAAGAAACATTCTTCTCACAGATCACCAATGTAAGGAACATTCTTCCTACTGATCACCAATGTAAGGAACATTCTTCCCACTGATCACCAATGTAAGGAACATTCTTCTCACTGATCACCAATGTAAGGAACATTCTTCTCACTGATCACCAATGTAAGAAACATTCTTCTCACTGATCACCAATGTAAGAAACATTCTTCTCACTGACCCCCCCCATGAATTGTGTTTTGTAGGGACTCAGTGGTATAAAAGGTTTTCTTCAGCAAGAACATGGACACGGTTTCCCCAACATTTGGACCAGAGATTTTTTTTTTTATGTTTTGCTGAAATTTTGTTACAAATCGGGGCAGTTTGGTGGACGATGTGATGGAGAATATCAATGTGTGTTTTCTGTAGTTGTTGAAAATGTTCTCAGGCTGAAGAATGAAAACCAAAGCAGCTACCACCTCTGAGGGGGGGGAGGTGTAATAAATGGCAATTTAGTTTTGTGTTATCCTTGACATTGCCTTTAATTGGCTGCTGAGGGTAAGGGAATTTTTTATTTTGTAATAAATAAGGAGATCGATTGCCATCTCCACGCTTAACTTTTGGTCATGTGATTTTTATTTTACAACAATTTTTACCTCAGAAGTCCACAAATGCTAAATTTGACATCTTCACAGGAAAATCAAGTTAACTGAAATCTCTTCCTCCATCACAAATTTTGACGTGAAATTCCATGTGAAAATGTATGAAGGAATAATGTACTTCCTGCACCCTCTTTACATCTCAGGTACACTCATCACATCTCAGGTATCCTCAAAACACCTCAGGTACCATCAAAACACCTCAGGTACCCTCATCACACCTCAGGTACCCTTAAAACACCTCAGGTACCCTCAGAACACCTCAGGTACCCTCAGAACACCTCAGGTACCCTCAAAACACCTCAGGTACCCTCAAAACATCTCAGGTATCCTCAAAACACCTCAGGTACCCTCATCACACCTCAGGTACCCTCAAAACACCTCAGGTACCATCAAAACACCTCAGGTACCCTCATCACACCTCAGGTACCCTTAAAACACCTCAGGTACCCTCATCACACCTCAGGTACCCTTAAAACACCTCAGGTACCCTCAAAACATCTCAGGTATCCTCAAAACACCTCAGGTACCCTCATCACACCTCAGGTACCCTCATCACATCTCAGGTACCCTCATCACACCTCAGGTACCCTCATCACATCTCAAGTACCCTCATCACACCTCAGGTACCCTCAAAACATCTCAGGTACCCTTATCACACCTCAGGTACCCTCATCACACCTCAGGTACCCTCATCACACCTCAGGTACCCTCATCACACCTCAGGTACCCTCATCACACCTCAGGTACCCTCAAAACATCTCAGGTATCCTCAAAACACCTCAGGTACCCTCATCACACCTCAGGTACCCTCAAAACATCTCAGGTATCCTCATCACACCTCAGGTACCCTCATCACACCTCAGGTACCTTCATCACACCTCAGGTACCCTCAAAACATCTCAGGTACCCTCATCACACCTCAGGTACCCTCATCACATCTCAGGTACCCTCAAAACACCTCAGGTACCCTCAAAACACCTCAGGTACCCTCATCACATCTCAGGTACCCTCATCACACCTCAGGTACCCTCATCACACCTCAGGTACCCTCATCACACCTCAGGTATCCTCAAAACACCTCAGGTACCCTCATCACACCTCAGGTACCCTCATCACACCTCAGGTACCCTCATCACACCTCAGGTACCCTCATCACACCTCAGGTACCCTCATCACACCTCAGGTACCCTCAAAACATCTCAGGTACCCTCATCACACCTCAGGTACCCTCATCACACCTCAGGTACCCTCATCACATCTCAAGTACCCTCATCACACCTCAGGTACCCTCATCACACCTCAGGTACCCTCAAAACATCTCAGGTATCCTCAAAACACCTCAGGTACCATCAAAACACCTCAGGTACCATCAAAACACCTCAGGTACCCTCATCACACCTCAGGTACCCTTAAAACACCTCAGGTACCCTCATCACACCTCAGGTACCCTTAAAACACCTCAGGTACCCTCAAAACATCTCAGGTATCCTCAAAACACCTCAGGTACCCTCATCACACCTCAGGTACCCTCATCACACCTCAGGTACCCTCAAAACATCTCAGGTATCCTCAAAACACCTCAGGTACCCTCATCACACCTCAGGTACCCTCAAAACATCTCAGGTACCCTCATCACACCTCAGGTACCCTCAAAACACCTCAGGTACCCTCATCACATCTCAGGTACCCTCATCACACCTCAGGTATCCTCATCACACCTCAGGTACCCTCATCACACCTCAGGTACCCTCATCACACCTCAGGTACCCTCAAAACATCTCAGGTACCCTCATCACACCTCAGGTACCCTCATCACACCTCAGGTACCCTCAAAACATCTCAGGTATCCTCAAAACACCTCAGGTACCCTCATCACACCTCAGGTATCCTCATCACATCTCAGGTACCCTCATCACATCTCAGGTACCCTCATCACATCTCAGGTACCCTCATCACATCTCAGGTACCCTCATCACATCTCAGGTACCCTCAAAACACCTCAGGTACCCTCATCACACCTCAGGTACCCTCAAAACACCTCAGGTACCCTCATCACATCTCAGGTACCCTCATCACACCTCAGGTACCCTCAAAACACCTCAGGTACCCTCATCACATCTCAGGTACCCTCAAAACACCTCAGGTACCCTCATCACACCTCAGGTACCCTCATCACATCTCAGGTACCCTCATCACATCTCAGGTACCCTCATCACATCTCAGGTATCCTCAAAACACCTCAGGTACCCTCATCACACCTCAGGTACCCTCATCACACCTCAGGTACCCTCAAAACATCTCAGGTATCCTCAAAACACCTCAGGTACCCTCATCACACCTCAGGTACCCTCAAAACATCTCAGGTACCCTCATCACACCTCAGGTACCCTCAAAACACCTCAGGTACCCTCATCACATCTCAGGTACCCTCATCACACCTCAGGTATCCTCATCACACCTCAGGTACCCTCAAAACATCTCAGGTACCCTCATCACACCTCAGGTACCCTCATCACACCTCAGGTACCCTCAAAACATCTCAGGTATCCTCAAAACACCTCAGGTACCCTCATCACACCTCAGGTAACCTCATCACAACTCAGGTACCCTCATCACATCTCAGGTACCCTCATCACATCTCAGGTACCCTCATCACATCTCAGGTACCCTCAAAACACCTCAGGTACCCTCATCACACCTCAGGTACCCTCAAAACACCTCAGGTACCCTCATCACATCTCAGGTACCCTCATCACACCTCAGGTACCCTCAAAACACCTCAGGTACCCTCATCACATCTCAGGTACCCTCAAAACACCTCAGGTACCCTCATCACACCTCAGGTATCCTCATCACATCTCAGGTACCCTCATCACATCTCAGGTACCCTCATCACATCTCAGGTACCCTCATCACATCTCAGGTACCCTTATTACACCTCAGGTACCCTTATCACACCTCAGGTACCCTCATCACATCTCAGGTACCCTCATCACATCTCAGGTACCCTCAAAACACCTCAGGTACCCTCATCACACCTCAGGTACCCTCATCACACCTCAGGTACCCTCATCACATCTCAGGTACCCTCATCACATCTCAGGTACCCTCATCACATCTCAGGTACCCTCAAAACACCTCAGGTACCCTCAAAACACCTCAGGTACCCTCATCACACCTCAGGTACCCTCATCACACCTCAGGTATCCTCATCACATCTCAGGTACCCTCATCACATCTCAGGTACCCTCATCACATCTCAGGTACCCTTATTACACCTCAGGTACCCTTATCACACCTCAGGTACCCTCATCACATCTCAGGTACCCTCATCACATCTCAGGTACCCTCATCACACCTCAGGTACCCTCAAAACACCTCAGGTACCCTCATCACATCTCAGGTACCCTCATCACACCTCAGGTATCCTCATCACATCTCAGGTACCCTCATCACATCTCAGGTACCCTCATCACATCTCAGGTACCCTCATCACATCTCAGGTACCCTTATCACACCTCAGGTACCCTCATCACATCTCAGGTACCCTCATCACATCTCAGGTACCCTCATCACATCTCAGGTACCCTCAAAACACCTCAGGTACCCTCATCACACCTCAGGTACCCTCATCACACCTCAGGTACCCTCATCACATCTCAGGTACCCTCATCACATCTCAGGTACCCTCAAAACACCTCAGGTACCCTCAAAACACCTCAGGTACCCTCATCACACCTCAGGTACCCTCATCACACCTCAGGTATCCTCATCACATCTCAGGTACCCTCATCACATCTCAGGTACCCTCATCACATCTCAGGTACCCTTATTACACCTCAGGTACCCTTATCACACCTCAGGTACCCTCATCACATCTCAGGTACCCTCATCACATCTCAGGTACCCTCAAAACACCTCAGGTACCCTCATCACACCTCAGGTACCCTCAAAACACCTCAGGTACCCTCATCACATCTCAGGTACCCTAATCCCATCTCAGGTACCCTCATCCCATCTCAGGTACCCTCAAAACACCTCAGGTACCCTCATCCCATCTCAGGTACCCTCATCCCATCTCAGGTATCCTCGTACCCTCAAAACACCTCAGGTACCCTCATCACACCTCAAAACACCTTAGATATCCTCATCACACCTCCCTTAGATACCCTCATTACACCTCAGGTTTCATCAATCTGCACCCTGGTAATCCTCATCACATGGTGACATTTACCCATCCCGTGGGTCCGGCTGGACTAGATGAGGATCTACAAGTAGTGAAGGAATTCATTGCTGGAGCCTGAAAGCACCCAAAGGAACCCCCAGCCAGCAAGTCCAGCGCCACCTCCGCACACACCGCTTTTATATGTCATTATCCAGTGGATAGCGGAGTGATCGTGTACAATAGATGATATCAGAGGACAATGATTTTCAGGCAGATGGTGGTGAGGTTTCTACCTGACCTCCAATTCCACCATTGTTATCAGAGGACGCTCCGACTTGTAGGCCATGGGGCGCTCAGCTCAGGCCAAGGGAGGAGGGGCGCCCAGCCTCTTCGGTTTCTATGCTTACTGGATACAAGGTCTTTTTAACTGGTCCAATCAGAGACTCCTGCCGTTGGGCACACAAGGCTTGTGCCTAAAGATGAAAGAGGCAGCTTTTCCTTATACTGATACTGACCACGTTTACTGTGCTGGGACAGCCCTGACTCCGAGAGTCACCGGGGTCTATGTTCCCAATAACGATGAACCAGCGAAGTAACTCCCATCACAAAGAGAAGGCCTCACACAGGCTTTAAATGGGATCCCTCCCACCATCAATCAGTCTCCTGCATTGTCCTACCTGGGAGCTGGGCAGAGAGGTCCCGGGGTCTAGAGAGCCAATAAAAGGGATTAGACTGAATATTTCCATCCTTGCATAGTAGGTGAGGTTGAAAAAAGACACAAGTCCAACCCATGTGTGTGATTATATGTCAGTATTACATTGTATATCTCTGTATGATGCGGTCAAAAAACACAACGAGAAGAAAAGAACACGACGAGAAGAGAAGAGAAGAACACGACGAGAAGAGAAGAGAAGAACACGACGAGAAGAGGAGAGAAGAACGCGACGAGAAGAGAAGAACATGACGAGAAGAGAAGAACAAGACGAGAAGAGAAGAACACGACGAGAAGAGGAGAGAAAAACACGACGAGAAGAGAAGAGAAAAACACGACGAGAAGAGAAGAGAAGAAGAAGACGAGAAGAGAAGAGAAGAACACGACGAGAAGAGAAGAACACGACGAGAAGAGAAGAACACGAAGAAGAAGAACAAGACGAGAAGAGAAGAACACGACGAGAAGAGAAGAACACGACGAGAAGAGAAGAACACGACGAGAAGAGAAGAACACGACGAGAAGAGGAGAGAAAAACACGACGAGAAGAGAAGAGAAAAACACGACGAGAAGAGAAGAGAAAAACACGACGAGAAGAGAAGAGAAAAACACGACGAGAAGAGGAGAGAAAAACACGACGAGAAGAGGAGAGAAAAACACGACGAGAAGAGAAGAGAAGAACACGACGAGAAGAGGAGAGAAGAACACGACGAGAAGAGGAGAGAAGAACACGACGAGAAGAGGAGAGAAGAACACGCTGAGAAGAGAAGAACACGATGAGAAGAGAAGAACACGATGAGAAGAGAAGAGAAGAGAAGAACACAATGAGAAGAGGAGAGAAGAACACAACGAGAAGAGGAGAGAAGAACACAATGCGAAGAGAAGAGAAGAACACAAGAGAAGAGGAGGGAAGAACACAATGAGAAGAGAAGAACACAATGAGAAGAGAAGAGAAGAACACAATGAGAAGAGAAGAGAAGAGAAGAACACGATGAGAAGAGGAGAGAAGAACACAATGAGAAGAGGAGAGAACAATGAGATGAAAAGAACGCGATGAGAAGAGCTCACCACCGCCGGGCTGCATTCACACCACATGGAGAATATTCATATCCCGGCCGGCTGAGTGTAATTAACAAACATGGTGCCGGAGGGCAAGCCTGACAGACAGGGTTGGCGGTTGTGAGGGGCACGGATGTTGATTAGCGCCCTCCAGGCACTTTCTTCTGATAAATACGATTAACATATCAGAAGCGGCTCGGTGAACACCGACAGAGAAAATTAATTACTCGGAAGAAGAAACATCACAATTAAGGAAACATCTCACTATCAGTCACCACACAAGGGCCCACCACCTCCGAATTATCTCCCCACAACGGGGGGGGGGGGGGGGGGGGTGTGGAGACACAGATCACTGCCCCTGGGATCACCTGAGAATGAACAGCTTTAATGCAAGCCGTGGAATATGACCTGGTATCGGCCACCTACAGTTCCTGTACAGCAGAGCTCAAACAGGCAGAGGGAGAAGCGGTACAAAGCAGCCAATCGGGTGTATTGCAATGCAAGGAGAAAGAAGGAGCAGAGTGACAGAAGTAAGCTTATCAGTCTCCTGCATCTCCTGGGAAGACCTGTAAGTGAAAGCGATACTGCAGTAAAGAAAAAAAAAAAAATAGGTCTCTGGACTTTGCAGTGTGTGGCAGAGTTGTGTAAATCCCAGGGCTGGATGGACAGAAATACCAATTCCTTCGATAGGTGAAACAGCTCCCATATACACTCACCGGCCACTTTATTAGCCAGCATACAGACAAACGCTTTTCCCGAAAGGAATGGAGTCCGTCGGACAGATTTGAAACATGTTCTATTTCTAGAAAAACTATTGGATTATCCCACACCTGATCGAAATATCCGACGGAGTGTTTCCGTCTGACCTATTCTGCCGGAAAGTCCGGTCGTGTGTACGCGGCATTCATCACCTGATTGAACGACAATGTAATGGTGCCCATAACATGGGATAAAAAGATGGGTGAACGCGTTTCGAGGATTTTTCCTCTTCCTCAGGGCCAGGTCTGGTCTCCATATTAGAATGTAGAGGACTTGGGGGGGGGGGGGGAAGAAACTCCTTCACTGTTGGAATAATGAAGGTAAAGAAGGATTATTCCAACAGTGAAGGAGTTTCTTCCCCCCCAAGTCCTCTACATTCTAATATGGAGACCAGACCTGGCCCTGAGGAAGAGGAAAAATCCTCGAAACGCGTTCACCCACCTTTTTATCCCATGTTATGGGCACCATTACATTATCGTTCAATCAAGTGATGTGATTTTATTCCAGCAACACGTGTGAATACGTAGTATTTTTATATATATTACTTTGTTTTAAATAAACTTTTCTTTAAGGATATATGCATCAGTCCACGCGCCTCAATCCACGCGCCTCAGTCCATGCGCCGGGGTGTGCATTATCAACTATACAGTACCACCACAAAAGTACTACCCCTTTTACCCAGGCCCTCCGCACAGCGCAGGAGAGATTTTTTTTTTCTGTTGATATTTAACCACTTAAGGACCGCCTCCTGCACATATACGTCGGCAGAATGGCACGGCTGGGCATATCAGCGTACAGGTACATTGCTCATTAACCACTTCCCGCCCGGTCAATAGCATATTGACGTCCGGGAAGTGGTTTCGTTATCCTGACTGGGCGTCATATGACGTCCTTCAGGATAACAGCCGCCGCGCGCCCGTGGGGGCGCACATCGCGGCGATCGGTGGAGCGGGGTGTCAGTCTGACACACCGCTACACTGATCTCGGTAAAGAGCCTCCGGCGGAGGCTCTTTACCACGTGATCAGCCGTGTCCAATCACGGCTGATCACGATGTACACAGGAAGAGCCGTTGATCGGCTTTTCCTCACTCGCGTCTGACAGGCGCGAGTAGAGGAGAGACGATCGGCGGCTCTCCTGACAGGGGGGGTCTCCACTGATTGTTTATCAGCGCAGCCCCCCCTCAGATGCCCACACTAGACCACTAGGGAAGCCCCCAGGACCACCAGGGAAGCCCCCAGGACCACCAGGGAAGCCCCCAGCATGTGGATGGTCAGGTACATCCCCCATGGCCATCCACATGTTAAAAAAAAAATTCAAAAAATATGCCAATCAGTGCCCACAGATGGGCACATCATATTTAATTAAAAAAAAGTAAAAAAAAAAAGGGATGCCCAGCAATGCCACCCATAAGTGTCATCAGTGCCACTCATCAGCGTCCATCAGTGCCACCTATCAGTGCCCATCCGTGCCCACCCATCAGTGCCCATCCATGCCACCTATCAGTGCCCATGCATGCCACCTATCAGTGCCCATCCATGCCACTTATCAGTGCCACCTATGTGTGCGCATCAGTGCCACCCATAAGTACCCGTCAGTGCCGCCTATGAGTGCCCATCAGTGCCACCTGAGTGCCCATCAGTGCCGCATAACCAGTGCCACCTATCAATGCCCATCAGTGCCACCTATCAGTGCCCATCAGTGCCGCCTATCAGTGCCCATCAGTGCCACCTCATCGGTGCCCCCTAATTGGTGCCACCTCATCGGTGCCCATCAGTGCCGCTTATCAGTGCCCATCAGTGCCGCCTTATCAGTGCCCGTCATTGAAGAAGAAAACGCACTTATTTACAAAAAAAATTAACAGTGACAAAGAAAAACTTGTTTTTTTGCAATATTTTCGGTCTTTTTTTGTTTGTTGCGCAAAAAATAAAAATCGCAGAGGTGATCAAATACCACCAAAAGAAAGCTCTATTTGTTGGAACAAAATGATAAAAAATTTGTTTGGGTACAGTGTAGCCTGACTGCGCAATTGTCATTCAAATTGCGACATCGCTGAAAGCTGAAAATTGGCCTGGGCGGGAAGGTGTCTAAGTGTCTGGTATTGAAGTGGTTAAGAGCCCAGCCATGGGTCGCGCGCTCGCGACCCGGTCCTTAGCTCCGTGGCCGCGGGACCCGATCACCGCTGGTGTCCCGCGATCGGGTCGCAGAGCTGAAGAACGGGGAGAGGTCTGTGTAAACAAACCTCCCCCCGTGTTTCCTAGTGAGGCTGTCACTGATCGTCTGTTCCCTGTCATGGGGAAAGCCGATCAGTGACATCACATGCCAAGCCACGCCCCCCCTACAGTAAAAAAAAAAAAAACACACACACACGTCACACTTAACCCCTCCCCACCCCCTAGTGGTTAACCCCTTCACTGCCAGTGTCATTTACACAGGAATCAGTGCATTTAAATAGCACTGATTGCTGTATAAATGACAATGGTCCCAAAAATGTGTCAAAAATGTCCGATGTGTCCGCCATAATGTCGCAGTCACAATAAAAATCGCTGATCGCCGCCATTACTAGTGAAAAAAAAATATTAATAAAAATGCTATAAAACTATCCCCTATTTTGTAAATGCTATAACTTTTGCGCAAACCGATCAATAATCGCTAATTGCAATTTTTTTACCAAAAATATGTAGAAGAATATGTATCGGCCTAAACTGAGGAAAAAAATATGTTTTTTTATACATTTTTGGGGGGTATTTATTATAGCAAAAAATAATGTGTTTTTTTCAAAATTTTCGCTCTTTTTTAGCGCAAAAAATAAAAAATCGTGACTGCGACATTATGGCGGACACATTGGACATTTTTGGGACCATTCTCCTTTATACAGCAATCAGTGCAATAGAAATGCACTGATTCCTGTGTAAATGACACTGGCAGTGAAGGGGTTAACCACTAGGTGGCAGTGTAGGGGTTAAGTGTGTCCTAGGGGCGTGTTGCTAACTGTGGGGGGGCGTGGTTCACCTATGGTTGATGATCCTGAATGCTATTTGCCTTTTACCATCTGGTAAGCGGCTTTTGTATCGGTGACGGGATTCACTAAATGTGTAGGAGCCCAGTGGTGGTCCAATACAGGACACTTCATTTTGAAGAGTTTATTTATCCAATCAAATTTTCACGTTTTACATTTATGGACTTTAATTACTATAGTGTTATTATGGTCTATTGTTTATTTCACTATTAACAAGAGGCACTGAGATTTCACTGGAGTGTATAGGAAATTGTTTGTTATATATTTTTTGATTGTTTGTATCCTTATTTTTTTTTTGCGGCGCAGTTTTTCTTGCTACTAGTTCATATCTTATGAAAGTGGAGCTAATTAGGACCAACTCTCTTTTGCCGAACAGAAAGACAGATTTTGTACGCGCTGTAAACGTGGCGGAACATATTCCAAGTCCAAGTTCTAGACAGGTCCATGAATTTGGCGCACGCTGCACCACTTTTAGAACACAAGTGACGCACACTTTCACGAAATCTGTCTGCGCCAATCTATGAATTCCAGGGCGTGTGTGTGGAGACCGCCATCTCTCCGCACTAAAAAAATGCATGTCTTTGCCATAGACATAGAAAACCATTGTACTCTATTTATTTATTTATACAATGCTGGTCTTGTGGGGTGCAAAAATCTGCAGCTTCCGCAATTTTCCCACACTGTAAACGCACACAAACGCATGTAAAATGCACATAGATGCAACACAAGTGAAAGTAATGGGATGACACAAAGACGTGGATCTCTCTCTTCCGTTTTGCCCAGGGAGAAATTTCCTGTAACTTATGTCTGAGTTTATGGGAATCATTTCAGCCATGTGAGGGGACTCAGAAAGGGGGAGCGCAAACGTTCCCCACCTCCTCCTCCTCCAGAGTCCATCTCTGATTTTCTTGTGACCGCAGGCAGCTGTTGATGAGGAACGCAGCCTATCCCTTTGGATGAGTTGGTACACCCAGAGACTCACTCTGCTGACATGACTTCCAAGCATAAGGAAGCATAAGGATACCATTTTTGGTTCTTATCAGAACAGGTTTGGACCTGGAGCAACCCGCGTCAGCCACCCCAAACGTTACCAGCCAAATTCCTGCCAGGAGTACTCAACCGGTTAAAACTTTCTACAACCGGTTTTGTGTGGTGAATGGCCTTAAAGTGTTTACCCCCCTTCCACTTTTCCCAGCACTATCCTATTGAGGAGGGGTTCCTTGAAGAAAATAAACCATCCCTGTAGTGGATCAGACCACTACCAAGACTTTGTTCCTAGGACATCATGGTGTTTTTAACCACTTTCAGCCCCGGACCAATTTGCAGCCAAAGGACCAGGCCCCCTTTTTGCGATTCGGCACTGCGTCGCTTTAACTGACAATTGCGCGGTCGTGCAACGTGGCTCCCAAACAAAATTGGCGTCCTTTTTTTCCCACAAATAGAGCTTTCTTTTTGGTGGTATTTGATCGCCCCTGCGGTTTTTATTTTTTGCGCTATAAACAAAAAAGAGCGACAATTTTGAAAAAAAAAACGCATTATTTTTTATTTTTTGCTATAATAAATATCCCCCAAAAATATATAAAAAAACGCTTTTTTTCCTCAGTTTAGGCCGATACGTATTCTTCTACATATTTTTGGTAAAAAAAATCGCACTAAGCGATTATTGATTGGTTTGCGCAGAAGTTATAGCGTTTACAAGATAGGGGATAGTTTTATTAATATTTTTTTTTTTTTATTAGTAATGGCGGCGATCAGCGATTTTTATTGTGACTGCGACATTGTGGCGGACACATCGGACATTTTTGGGACCATTGTCATTTATACAGCAATCCATGCTATTTAAATGCATTGATTCCTGTATAAATGACACTGGCAGTGAAGGGGTTAACCACAAGGGGCAGTGTAGGGGTTAAGTATGCCTAGGGGTGTGTTTCTTACTGTGGGGGGGGGGGCGTGGCTGTCAGCTAGTGAATGCTGATCTCTGCTCCAATCACAGGGAGCAGAGATCGGCGTCACTAGTTGCTAGGCAGAACGGGGAGATGCTGTTTATCTCGGCATCTCCCCGTTCAGCCTTCCCGTGAGTCGATCGCGGGTGTCCCCGCGGCGATCGAGTCCGCGGGGACCGCGACCGGACTCACGGGGGTCCCGACTGGCGCAGGAGCGCTCCGCTCCCGATGGCACGGACAGGCATTAAGGAGGGACTTATATATACGCCCTCCTGCCTGTCCGTGCCATTCTGTCGACGTACATCTGTGTGCGCCGGTCGGGAAGCGGTTAAGATCCTGTGACTAAAAGATTGTAATCCCTTTCTAAGATTTTATTCTCCTTCGTAGGCCATATTCTACAACCTTCCAGTTGTCCATCTGCAAGACCTTGGGCGCCTGGATCTATCCTAACAGATCCTCCAGTCCTCCAAAAACTGGAGCTCATGCTTGTGGCCAGGGGTCAAGTCCTGGGGAAAAAAGTGTGGGAACTCCCACCCAAGATCCACTCGCCCACCAAAAAAAATAAAAAATGATACGCTCATATGCACGAACGCTTCAAAAGTGGTATTTTTCATCCAATTTTCGTATTGTGTGTATGAAGCTTAACTGTTAGTACATAAAAAAAAAACAATCCTCAATAAACATAAATACGGTAATTTTCTGAGTAATCAGCATTCATTCAATTGTGCTTCCATGCAAATGTGAACATCATGTCCTGATGTGTTCCTGCTTAGGAGATGTATGTTAGCTTGGGGGGCTGCAAACTCTGCAGGGCTCCAACACACACTCGCTGCCATTCCAACCCTTCACATATTTCCACATAAACTTCCCTCCTGGCATTAAACTTTGCCAGGTATTGTGCTCAGCTTACCACCCCAAACTGATGTTCTTCCCTCAGCTCACCTCTCTCCCTGCATGTCCTGTGAGCAGAATAGCTGTGCTCCTCCTCTGGGTTCTCTCATCATATGGCACTGAAGATAGAGGAGAGGGGGATTCAGCGGGACACACAGAGCAAGTATGCAGGAGACTGGGGGGGGGGGGGGGGTGAGGATGAGGAGACAGAAAATCAGGAGGGGCCAGCAGGGAGGAGCGCATCATGAGGTCTGACTAAACACAATCTCTTAGCAGCAGGGACCTGATCTACCCGTCAGCTAGCTGTGATTGACAGGTAGATCGAAGCAGAAGCTGTCATGGGGCCCCCTACTGGCAATGCCTGAATGGTCAGGTGTGCGGCACTTACTATTGTGATCTGTGTCGGCAGCTGCTGGTGTAGCACCTGCCACACAGCTCGCATACTTCAAAGTCTTGCAGGACACGGCTGCTAACGGGAACTGAGTTCCTGTTGTGGAAAAAGTACAGGAACTCCGTTCCCATGGGACTTGAGCCCCGCTTGTGGCCTTACATAAGTGTGTGAATGGGCTAGTGAATATTATATGCCTAATATCTAGAGCAGGTCTCTCATCACTGTACATGGGGAGGACCCTTTGGCTTAAAATGATGGTCTTCAATGCAAAAAAAAAAATGATTACGGCATATGCCCTAAAATGGAAACACCACTTTGGCACATTCCTAGCCAACTTTACCAAGGGGAAAAGGCACTTTACTTCTGAAAAGGGTTATTTTAGTTTCTCCCAGCCCTTCGAGTCCATGGTTAAGCTGCACCATGAGTCTTGGACTCCCAAATCCTCCAAACCCACCAAGTTCTCCTCCCAGTTAGGAGATGCCCCCACTTCTCAGTGGGAGAATATCTGTTGGCCTTTGTGGCCACCTGAGCCCAAGACATTTTGTATTTTTGTTTTTCCGTTTATTCGAAATTCGTATTTTCGTTATATTTTGTATTCGGACGCATTCGTATTTTCGTAGATTTAGTTACATTCGTACTTTCGTAAGATTGATTTATTCATACTTTCGTAACATTGTTTTCCTAGATTCGTAAATCGGAGCATAATTCATAATTTTATGTAATGTGTATGCTATTATTACATTGTAAGAGACACAGAAAATTACGAATCAAAAAAATAAAAAAAAAGTTACGAACGTACGAATTTTTTCGTTCAATCCATTCGAAGCATGTTAAGCAGCGCCATTGTAAGAGACACGGAAAATTACGAATCAACAAACAAAAAAGTTACGAATGTACGAATTTTTTCGTTCATTTTGATTTTCGTTTTTTCATTCTTTCGTAGTTTCGTTGTTTCCAATTTAATTATTTCGTATTTTCGTTGTTTTTCATATTCGTTCGTTTCGATAGTTCGTTATTCGTTTTTAGTGAATCATTCATTCATTCGTACGATAACGAATGAACGAATTTGAACGGAATGAATGTTAAAAAAATGTTAAAGGGATCTTTATAAAGTCTCTAAATGGATGTTTCTCAAATAAATAATGGGGTGGGTGAATGGTGAAGCCACTAGTGTATAATCCCAAACTGAGCTCCCAGAACTCTCACCTCTACTCCATATAAAATCAGCGTAAGGTAATAATGGGTCAAACTCTTCTCCACTGCTCACCACACAGGGTGTCCTCCGTTCCTATAGCCAGGTCAGACTATGCAAAACTTCCATCTCCCCATCTAGATATTCCAATATTAGAAGGGCTCACAGGGAAGAAAAAAAAGAAAAGGATGCCTCCAATGGTGTAGTATTTTTTTTTTTAATTGGTGAAGTTTTATTGAAATAACCATAAAAATGGACCCCTACAGCCTAAAAATAAATAAAATGCTCAAACAAGCAACAGTATGGCGATCGTTCGCCGTTCTCACGTCACTTCCGGTATAGCGATGTGTCCACTCCCTACGCGTTACGTCGGCCACGTGACTTCATCAGTCGTCCCTGTCAAGGAGTCCTCCACAAGATCAGTCAGTGCTTCCTGGGATTTCAGCACCAGGCATGTTTCTAAAGGCCCATACACACGATCGGACTTTTTGACAACCAACATGCAAATTAGCTGTTTTGGACCAACATCCGAACATGTGTACGCTCCATCGGACCAACTTTTTCCAGGTTTCATCAGACTTTTGTTGGCTGTGCGAACGGACCAACTTTCTGCCAACAAAAGTCCGATGGACCAAAGTCCGACCGTGTGTACACAAAACCAACGGACTTTTGTACAAACCAATGCAGAACCAATGCAAAAGATCAGACAACAATACAGAAATTGACCAAAGGTGGCGGTAAAGAGCAGAAAAACCAAGTGATTTGGTGAAAGTTGGCTGAAAAAGTCCTGCCGTGTGTATGCAATACCAACTTGGGGCCAACGCCCTTTGCACAAAAATCCACTGGAAAGTTGGTCCACGGTCCGATCGTGTGTATGAGGCTTTACAATGGCAAAGCTGCCACCTGGTCTCCTGGTTTTTCCAGGTGGATATGGAGGCCCCTCTTTCAGTCATAAGGTTCTTCCAATCAGCTTTGTGAGCTCTACTGAGCCTCATCTATAAACCTATTGATACTTGTTGGCCTATTAGTGTTTTGTATAGTGTTGACCACCCCTCCAGTTGGGCTGCTTTTGGACATTCCAATGGCCCAGAATGACTTCACCTTGTGGTCCTTCATGAACGACTATGAAGATTTTTGACTTACTGTAGAAACCTTTTCTTGGGGTTCATTAAAGTGGAGTTCCACCCACTTTTACAACTTTATCTTAAAAGGAAAGACAACCCCTCCACCACTCGATTTTGGATCATTGTTTTTTTATTTCTTACTTCCATTTTATGACGTACATAGTGTACGTCCGTCCCAGCCTCACCGCGGCCCAGTGCGTCATATCCTCCCCCCCCCACCCGGTGCCTTCTGGGACCTGTGTGTGTCCAATAGACAGGGCCATTCAGAAAGCGCAGAGCGAATCATGCATGCACAGTAGAGCTGCACGATTAACCGTTTTAAGATTGCGATCTCGATTCACCCCCCGCACGCGATCGCCAGGCTGGATGACCTGCGGTTTTAGTCTATCCCCGCCGGTTCCACGTAACCAGCGTGGAAAGCATATAGCGGCTATTGGAACTGACGTCAGTCATCAGTGCTGTGTCACGGAGCTGTGAAATGTTCGGCCGCGCTGTGACAAAAGTCCCGCCCTCCTCCTAGACCAGCTCGTGTGATAGATGCAGTATTCTGTCTATCACATGAGCCTGTCTAGGAGGAGGGCGGGACTTTTGTCAGAGCGGCCGAACATGATTTCACACTCAGCTCCATGACACAGCGGGAGGCTGACATGCACTAAGGCTACAGCGATGGTAAGGCTGCAATGAGATGGGCACAGTAAGGCTGCAATGACATGGGCACAGTAAGGCTGCCATGAGGGCACGGTAAGGTGGCAATGATGGGCACAGAAAGGCTGCAATGAGGGCACGGTGAGGCTGCAATGAGGGCACAGTAAGGTGGCAATTATGGGCACAGTAAGGTGGCAATGATGGGCATGTGAAGCTGCAATGATGGGCACAGTAAGGCTGCAGCGATGGTAAGGCTGCCATGAGGGCACGGTAAGGTGGCAATGATGGGCACAGTAAGGCGGCAATGATGGGCACAGTGATGCAGCAATGATTGGCACAGTGAGGCGGCAATGAGGGCACAGTAAGGCGGCAATGATGGGCACATTAAGGCAGCAATGATGGGCACAGTAAGGCAGCAATGATGGGCATGTGAAGCTGCAATGATGGGCACAGTAAGGCTGCAACGATGGTGAGACTGCAATGATGGGCACAGTAAGGTGGCAATATAATATATTATGAATATTACCACAGTCAGCAACCCAGAGTCTATTTTTTGAGAATCGTGATCTTCATTCTAAGCAAAAGAATCGTGATTCTCATTTTTCCCAGTCCATCACCTTTACCATTAGCTTCTTTAGCAAGGCAGTGGTCCTCTTGGAGGAGTATTTGGGGTCGTTATATCAATGTTGGAATACTGCCCTGCGGCCCAGTCTCTGAAGGGACAGGGGATCATGCTCTGCTATTTCGTATGTCACAGTACACGTGCGCATTCATGGTTCCATCACATGAACTGTTGCTCCCCAGTTCCGGCAGCACTCACATGCTTGACTGTAGGCAAGACACACTTGTCTTTGTACACCTCCCTGGTGCCCCCACACACGCTTGACACCATCTGAACCCAATAAGTTTTCATCTTGGTCTCACCAGACCACAGGACATGGTTCCAAGTGATCCATGTCCTTAGTCCTGAGCAATGTCTTCAGCAAACTGTTTGAGGTCTTCTTGAGCATCATCTTAGAAGAGGCTTTCTTCTTGGACGAAAGCCATGACAGACCAATTTGATGCAATGTGTGGCGTATGGTCTGAGCACTGACAGGCTGACCCCCCACACCTTCCCATCCTACTGCAGCAATTGCTGGCAGCACTCATACGTCGATTTCCCAAAGACAACACTCTGGATATGACGCTGAGCACCTGCACTCAACCTCTTTGGTAGACCATGGTGAGGTCTGTTCTGAGTGGAACCTGTCCATCACCTTTACCCTCAGCTTCTTTAGCAAGGCAGTGGTCCTCTTGGAGGTGTATTTGGGGTCGTTATCATGTTGGAATACTGCCCTGCGGCCCAGTCTCTGTATGGTCTTGGCCACCGTGCTGCAGCTCAGTTTCAGGGTCTTGGCAATCTTCTTATTTTCTAGGCCACGTCTTTATGTACAGCAACAATTCTTTTTTTCAGATCCTCAGAGAGTTCTTTGCATGGAGGTGCATGTTGAACTTCCAGTGACCAGTATGAGAGAGAGTGTGAGAGCGATAACACCAAATTTAACACACCTGCTGTGTGTTGAGTTATTTTTAGGGGACAGCAAATTTACACTGTTATACAAGCTGTACACTCACTACTTTACATTGTAGACAATTGTCATTTCTTCAGTGTTGTCACATGAAAAGAAGAAAATATTTACAAAAATGTGAGGGGTGTGCTTACTTTTGTGAGATACTGTATATGATAAACATTGATCCATTTAGAGCCAGGATTGACTCTGGGGAGGGAAGATGGCTAATTCGGGACCCCTTGCTACGGGCTGAAACAGTGAATCGTGCAGCTCTAATGCACAGTAGAAAACTGGCGGTGAAGCTGAAGGCTCCATTGCCGGTTTCCCTTTAGATACTATGGCGGTGCCTGTACCCAATCTGATGGACGGGTCAGCCTCAAGAAGGGGGGGGGGAACCTCGCGGGCTCCCTTGACAGGAAAGTGTCCTTATTAAATATCAGTAGCTAATGTTTGTAGCTGCTGACTTTTAAAAAATTTTGGAGCTGGAACACCGCTGTTTTTATGATCCACTCCTACTATTGCTTGCTACAAAACTGGGGCAATATGGGAGTGGGAGGGGTCATGGTGGGCTGTTTGCTAGTGTCCAACCTCCTGAAGGCAGCAGCATGACCCAATGTCTCAGAATGACTTCACCCCGTGTCCCTTAGACCCCTTTCACACTGGGGCGGTTTTGCAGGCGCTATTGCGCTAAAAATAGCGCCTGCTAACCGACCCGAAACAGCTGTTGCTGTGTCTTCAGTGTGAAAGCCCGAGGGCTTTCACACTGAAGCGGTGCGCTTGCAGGACGCTGGAAAATGTCCTGCAAGCCGCATCTTTGGCTCGCTGTAGGAGCGGTACATTTACCGCTCCTATAGCGCCCGTTCCCATTGAAAACAATGGGGCAGCGCTCCGAACCCGCCCGCAAAACGCTGCTGCAGCGGTGGTTTGCGGGCGGTATTAACCCTTTTTCGGCCATTCTCGGGGGGTAAAACCACCCCGCTAGCGGCCGAAATGCCCCGCTAAAACGACGGTAAAGCGGCGCTAAATATAGCGCCGCTTTACCGCCAGCGCCCCGAACGCCCCAGTGTGAAAGTAGCCTTAATAATCTCCAAGTCCAAAATGTTCTAGTTTACTGGAATTAGGGATTTAGAATTTATATTGCACAATCAAAATAATTATAAGTGATTTTAGTTGTAGCTAGTATAATAGATAAGCTCCCTGTAATCTCCATAACAGCAGCACCCAGGTGGTGGTGGTTGGGGGGGGGCAGCAGGTTAAGTCTAGGTTCACATTGCAGCAATTTGGCATGCGATTTGACATATCAAATCGGCAGCTAATGCCGGCAATGGCACTGTCCAAATCGGTGCGACGCCGTCTTTGTGGCGCCGCACCAATTCCCAAAAGTAGTTTCTGTACTACTTAGGGGTGCGATTTGTTTAGACATCTGTGCAGCAACCTGCGCAGATGTCTCTGAAATCACCCCTGAAGTTGGACTGGCATGCGGGTACGAGTTCGATTTGAACCTGGGCTCATCAAACCAGGATCCAAAAATGTTCCTATATACAGGAAGCCTGTTCTAGCACAATCTGCCATCACCGATCTCTCCAGAAAATTAAAGTTGTTTGGCTGATCCTCTAATATCCATACTTTCCAAGTTTCTGACGTGGAATAAGCATGCAGGAATCAAAATCATCTGATTGGCTGCTAGTTCCTGGTCAGTGACAAGCCAGAGATCAGCGTGACAGCCAGGATACACATTTTTTCTTTCACAAAAGGTCAACAAGGGCAGTTTCCATGGGCAGAGAACTGTGAATGCCAACCATAATTCTCCTTCATCTGAGCTGCGTGTAGCCTGAATTCAGAGAGTTCCTCACATGTGTGCTGGGTAGCTCTGCTTCCTCAATGTTCTCTCTCTGTGCCACCACTTTCAGTGTGGTTTTAATGTAAATGGTTTCTGTGAGAATCTTCTCGCACAATTTTGAATCCCACAGACCACTAACATGACTTATACACACAATGCTCCGCTCTCTGCCCCCCTCCCCCTGGATCACTCTGCTGCCTTATACACACAATGCCCCGGCTCTCTGCTCCCCCTCCCCCTGGATCACACTGCTGCCTTATACACACAATGTTCTGACTCTCTGCCGCCTTATACACACACAATGCTCCGGCTCTCTGCTCCCCCTGGATCACACTGCTGCCTTATACACACAATGCTCCGGCTCTCTGCCCCCTCGCCCCAGATCACAACGCCGCCTTATACACACAATGCTCCGGCTCTCTGCCCCCCTCCCCCTGGATCACTCTGCTGCCTTATACACACAATGCTCCGGCTCTCTGCCCCCTCGCCCCAGATCACAACGCTGCCTTATACACACAATGCTCCGGCTCTCTGCCCCCCCTCCCCCTGGATCACACTGCTGCCTTATACACACAATGCTCCGGCTCTCTGCCTCCTCGCCCTGGATCACACTGCTGCCTTATACACACAATGCTCCGGCTCTCTGCCCACCCTCCCTCTGGATCACACCGCTGCCTTATACACACAATGCTCCGGCTCTCTGCCCACCCTCCCTCTGGATCACACCGCTGCCTTATACACACAATGCTCTGGCCCTCGGTTCCCCTCCCTCCGGATCTCACTGCTTCCTTATACACATAATGCTCAATCTATCTGCCCCTCTCCCCCTGGATCACAATGCTGCCTTCTACACACAATGCTCCGGCACTCTGCCCTCCCGTATCACAATGCTGCTTCATACACACAATGCTCCGTCTCCCTCCCCCCGGGATCACACCACTGCCTTATACACACACAATGCTTCAGCTCTTTGCTCCCTCCCCCTGGATTATACTGCTGCCTGATACACATAATGCTCCGGCTCTCTTTGCTTCCTCCCCCTGGATCACAATGCTGCCTTATACACACAATGCTCTGGCTCTCTGCCCACCCTCACTCCGGATCACACCGATGCCATATACACACAATGCTCCGGCTCTGCCCCCCACCCCCTGGATCACAATGCTGCCTGATACACACAATGCTCCGGCTCTCTGCCCCTCCCGGATCACAATACTGCTTCATACAAATAATGCTCTGGCTCTCTGCCCTGCCCCCCCCCCCCTGGATCACACTTCTGCCTTATACAGACAATGCTCCGGCTCCCTGCCCCCCTCCCCCTGGAACACACTGCTTCGGCTTTTTGCCCCCTCAACCCGGATCACACTGCTACCTTATACACACAATGATCTGGCTCTCTGACCACCCCCCCTCTCCACACACTCAGCATCACACCGCTGCCTTGCATAGGCTCACCATTTGATATCACCTCCTGATCCAGCCATGAGCTTGAGCTCCGTGCTCCCACCCACAGTCTGTGAAATGCATTAAAAATGCACTACTCCCAGCACCTCCCTCTGAGTTCACAGGAGCTGGAACTACAGAGAAGGCATCAGGTATCAATGCACGCTGACGGTATTGACTGCGCGCATTCAGAACATTGGAAACAACATTGGGTGGTATACAGCCGCCACATTGTTTATTTTTGGCAGAACCCCCTGGGGACCACCAACATTTCCAAAAATCCAGACCTCTGGATGGCGACCGCTGGTCTAAAGCACTACAGAATTTCCTTGATGCTCCCTGATGCACTGTTTCTCGAACACTTCATCCCTACTCCTCAGAGCCTCCCTGAGACACTGCAAGCAGAAGAAAACCCCAATCAAGGTTTTGCCCCCACCCTTACAATCGGTTTAGTGGCTGACGGCCATGCTGTATCTTGTAGTTCCCCTCAGTGGCTGCTCATGACTGCTACTCACTGTGTATAAAGCATACATAACAGGGGAGTGTATGTTGTAACTATCAGCTGTTGGCAATGTATTTACATCTGCAGCACAGAAGCCTCAAGTGGGGCTCTTGGAGTGTCAGGGATAGGGATCTTAGAGCTAGGAAGAGTAGGGAGCAGACAGGGAAATGAATATATACAATGAGGGTGTAAAGGAGATCTGGGAGGAGTAGTGAACACTGAACAGAAGAGCAGACAGGGAGATGGGAGTTTATTCACTGAGGGTGTAAAGAAGACCTGGGAGGGTTAATGAACAATACAGGGAACTAGGAGTATACTCATGGAGGGTGGAAAAGAGCTGGGAGGGAACAATGAGGAGAGCAGACAGGGAGAGGAGTATACTCATTGAGGGTGTAAATGAGAGCTGGGAGAGGAGCAGACAGATGGGAGTAACACTGAGGGGGAGAGCAGACAGGGAGATGGGACTCACTTGCGAAAGTATTCGGCCCCCTTGAACTTTTCAACCTTTTGCCACATTTCAGGCTTCAAACATAAAGATATAAAATTTTAATTTTTTGTGAAGAATCACCAACAAGTGGGACACATTTGTGAAGTGGAACGAAATCTATTGGATTTTTGAAACTTTTTTAACTAATAAAAAAATGAAAAGTGGGGCGTGCAAAATTATTCGGCCCCCTTGCGTTAATACTTTGTAGAGCCACCTTTTGCTGCGATTACAGCTGCAAGTCGCTTGGGGTATGTCTCTATCAGTTTTGCACATCGAGAGACTGAAATTCTTGCCCATTCTTCCTTGCAAAACAGCTCGAGCTCAGTGAGGTTGGATGGAGAGCGTTTGTGAACAGCAGTTTTCAGCTCTTTCCACAGATTCTCGATTGGATTCAGGTCTGGACTTTGACTTGGCCATTCTAACACCTGGATACGTTTATTTGTGAACCATTCCTTTGTAGATTTTGCTGTATGTTTGGGATCATTGTCTTGTTGGAAGATAAATCTCTGTCCCAGTTTCAGGTCTTTTGCAGACTCCAACAGGTTTTCATCCAGAATGGTCCTGTATTTGGCTGCATCCATCTTCCCCTCAATTTTATCCATCTTCCCTGTCCCTGCTGAAGAAAAGCAGGCCCAAACCATGATGCTGCCACCACCATGTTTGACAGTGGGGATGGTGTGTTGAGGGTGATGAGCTGTGTTGCTTTTACGCCAAACATATCGTTTTGCATTGTGGCCAAAAAGTTTGATTTTGGTTTCATCGGACCAGAGCACCTTCTTCCACATGTTTGGTGTGTCTCCCAGGTGGCTTGTGGCAAACTTTAGACGAGACTTTTTATGGATATCTTTGAGAAATGGCTTTCTTCTTGCCACTCTTCCATAAAGGCCAGATTTGTGCAGTGTACGACTGATTGTTGTCCTATGGACAGACTCTCCCACCTCAGCTGTAGTTCTCTGCAGTTCATCCAGAGTGATCATGGGCCTCTTGGCTGCATCTCTGATCAGTCTCCTCCTTGTCTGAGCTGAACGTTTAGAGGGACAGCCAGGTCTTGGTAGATTTGCAGTGGTCTGATACTCCTTCCATTTCAAAATGATCGCTTGCACAGTGCTCCTTGGGATGTTTAAAGCTTGGGAAATCTTTTTGTATCCAAATCCGGCTTTAAACTTCTCCACAACAGTATTACGGACCTGCCTGGTGTGTTCCTTGGTCTTCATGATGCTCTCTGCGCTTTCAACAGAACCCTGAGACTATCACAGAGCAGGTGCATTTATACAGAGACTTGATTACACACAGGTGGATTCTATTTATCACCATCAGTCATTTAGGACAACATTGGATCATTCAGAGATCCTCGCTGAACTTCTGGAGTGAGTTTGCTGCACTGAAAGTAAAGGGGCCGAATAATTTTGCACGCACCACTTTTCAGTTTTTTATTTGCTAAAAAAGTTTAAAATATCCAATAGATTTCGTTCCACTTCACAATTGTGTCCCACTTGTTGGTGATTCTTCACAAAAAAAAATAAAATTTTATATCTTTATGTTTGAAGCCTGAAATGTGGCAAAAGGTTGAAAAGTTCAAGTGGGGCCGAATACTTTCGCAAGGCACTGTATATGTGCAACACATGCGGCCGCTAGCGGGGTGGTTTTACCCCCGCTAGCGGCCGCAAAAGGGTTAAAAACCTCCGCAAAGCGCCGCTGCAATGGGAAGGAGCGGTATAGGAGCGGTGAACACACCGCTCCTTCACCGCTCCAAAGATGCTGCTAGCAGGACTTTTGTTGCGGTCCTGCTAGCGCACCGCTCCAGTGTGAGAGCCCGCCGGCTTTCACACTGGAGTGAATGGGGCCGGTTTTTTCAGGCGGTATACAGGCGCTATTTTTAGCGCCGTACCGCCTGAAAACCGCCCCAGTGTGAAAGGGGCCTTAGTGACAAGTGAAAAAGTTCATAAACATATAAAGTCCAGACTGTAGATAAATAAATAAATAGGTAAGTGATTTTCCAAGTGTCTTCAAACAAAGTTTCAAACTTGAGTCTTCTAACTGGCTTGAATCTGCCACCACACCGCGTGTTTGTGATCACACTCCCTCTGAAAGGCCCACTCACCAGCTCACAAGGCCTCACACTCTCGTGTTTGGCAGCAGCGTGTTTTACCCACTTCAGGGGTTAATATAGGACAGCTTGCTTGATCCGTTTAACTCTCAATGCGATTCCATATGCAAAACAATGAATAAAACACTCCACATAGTGTTAAAAAGTATGATAAAATGTATTCATGCAAAGCACTCCAATGGTCACACTCACATTTCAAAGATTAAAAACAAGCCTCCAATCCAAAAGCACGGCAAACCAAACAACGCTGATATATAAAAGTATAAAAATATGCTGCGGTCTCGGCGGACCAAGAGAAAGACCCTGGTGGTGGTATAGTTGTAGTCCACAGTGGCGTAATATATAAATAAATAAATAGGGGAATGAGGCTACAGAGCAAAAAGTAAAGATTGTATTTATTTATTTATATATTACGCCACTGTGGACTACAACTATACCACCACCAGGGTCTTTCTCTTGGTCCGCCGAGACCGCAGCATATTTTTATACTTTTATATATCAGCGTTGTTTGGTTTGCCGTGCTTTTGGATTGGAGGCTTGTTTTTAATCTTTGAAATGTGAGTGTGACCATTGGAGTGCTTTGCATGAATACATTTTATCATACTTTTTTACACTATGTGGAGTGTTTTATTCATTGTTTTGCATATGGAATCGCATTGAGAGTTAAACGGATCAAGCAAGCTGTCCTATATTAACCCCTGAAGTGGGTAAAACACGCTGCTGCCAAACACGAGAGTGTGAGGCCTTGTGAGCTGGTGAGTGGGCCTTTCAGAGGGAGTGTGATCACAAACACGCGGTGTGGTGGCAGATTCAAGCCAGTTAGAAGACTCAAGTTTGAAACTTTGTTTGAAGACACTTGGAAAATCACTTACCTATTTATTTATTTATCTACAGTCTGGACTTTATATGTTTATGAACTTTTTCACTTGTCACTAAGAGAAATAGATACACTGCTGCTATTAAGTTATACGTTGAGTCAATTATACACTACTATTTTTGCACTTTGATATTTATATAGCACTGTTTATATATTTGCACAATATTTATTTGCATAGTATTTATTCACCATTTTGTTCACTAGCGCTACTGATTCACCCTATTTATGTTGCATTTTTAGGTTGAATTGCAGATTTTACATGTTTATATATTTTAAGTAGCTGCTGTTTGTTTTATTTATATTTTTACACTTGCACTTTTATACCTTCACTAATTTTATAGCCTACACACCTGCGGCGCGGTGGGGGTAGATGATACAGAGGGCAGTCTTCCACAGTTATAGATCATTTACCAACAGTACATGTTACATATTACCGCACACTGGAGTGAGAGCAATAATTCTAGCAGCAGACCTCCTCTGTAAGCAGGATTTTAAAGTGTCGCCTATGGAAAATATAGGGTACTGAAGTCTGTCACCATTTTACATTTGCACACAAATTTAATTTTTTTTTTTTAACCAAAAAAATGAGTAATTTATTGCCTTTGTGTGCCCTAAAATTAACTTTAGTGTTTTTAATGAAATTTGGCATTTCCTAGACCTTTGCGGTAACATTACTGCACACCAGTGCACAAAGCAAGGTCCATAAAGACATGGATGAGCGAGTTTGGGGTGGAGGAACTTGACTGGCCTGCAGAGTCCTGACCTCAACCCAATAGAACACCTTTGGACCAGGCCAGGGAATATACACTATATTACCAATAGTATTGGGACACCTGCCTTTACACGCACATGAACTTTAATGGCATCCCAGTCTTAGGCCGTAGGGTTCAATATGTCAAACCTTCCCATAGACACACTCCTAAACCTTGTGGACAGCCTTCCAAAAGAGTTGAAGCTGTTATATCTGCAAAGGGTGGGCCAACCCAATATTGAACTCTACAGCCCAAGACTGGCCATACACCTATAGATTATCTGCAGATTTTCTATGGTCAGATAGAAAAAGTGGAGCATATTCCTCCATCTACACTGAATTGTGCGGATGGAAGAATCTCCCCACTGGCCCAAGCTTCCATATCTTGGTAGTCGGCCCCGCTGGCTTTCACAATACCCGAACATTCTGATTGGGTGCAGGCATTGTTTAGGTTGAGAGCCAGTGGGGGAAGACTAGCAAGATACTGAAGCTTGGCCCAGTAGGAGACTCCTCCATCCACACAGTTTAGCATACATGGAGAAATCTGTTGCACTTTTTCCATCTAACCATAGAAAATCTGCAGATAATCTATAGGTGTATGGCCAGCTTGGGATGTCATTAAAAGTTCATGTGCGTGTAAAGGCAGGCGTCCCAATACTTTTGGTAATATAGTGTATTTACATGTTTCACATTAAAAAATGCACACAAAAAAAAAAATACATTTAATTTGTAAATAACTTTTCATTGCTGACAGTGAAGACACAAAACAGTTGCGGTAGGTATCGGTAATTGGTATTGGAGAGTACTAAAAAAAAATTGTATCGTGCATTACTAGGAAACCGATACAATTTATTTTAGTATTCGCCAATACCAATTACATTACCGATGCCTACCGCAACGGTTTTGTGTCTAGTAATCTTCAGGGCTAAAATGATTTTTAAGTATGTGTGCAAAAAAAAAGAAAAACAAAAAGAAATACAAAAGAAAAACAAAAAGAAATACAAAAGAAAAACAAAAAGAAATACAAAAGAAAAATAAAAAGAAATTCAAAAGACAAACAAAAAGAAATTCAAAATAAAAACAAAAGAAATTCAAAATAAAAACAAAAGAAAAAACAAAAAGAAAAAACAAAAAGAAAAAACAAAAAGAAAAAACAAAAAGAAATACAAAAGAAATACAAAAAGAAATACAAAAAGAAATACAAAAAGAAATACAAAAGAAAAACAAAAGAAAAACAAAAAGAAATACAAAAGAAAAACAAAAAGAAATACAAAGGAAATACAAAAGAAAAAAAAAAGCAAAGACCGCCCTGGCAGTGGAAAGTTTACGAGGATAATATCTCTTCTACTGGAGGAAACGTTTTCTTTTTAGGGGTCGCTGTGGGGATCCTGGAAGGGCCTTCTTGTCCCAGGTGAACCCTTCCATTATTTGCCTCCTCTTTTCTCTCTTACCACTGTTGTGAATTTATTGAGAAAAAAAAAAATAATAAGACATTTAATATTTACTGGCAGAGATGTGAGATTATAGTAGGCCTCAAAATGAAGCGAACCATTTCTCTTGAAAACCTTCCAGAGAAAAGCAGAGGAGCTCATGTTCTCTTTTACAAATCTCCAATATATCAACTATTTAAGGTCTTTACAAGCAGATGTTGGGCCAGAAAGACACTGGAACAATGGTACTTGTTGTCACCAAACAATAAAATGTGTACTTATCTCTGTTGGTTAGATTGAGAAGACCAAACTTGCACAGGGAATGACCAAGTATTTATCACATAGGAAATAATCCTTAACTAGAAAAACCCATTGTGCTCAAGTAAAGACTGTTTGGACAATATACAACCATGAAGACAAAATTCAATAGCCGACACCTTGTCCAACAAAACCTATTGTGTGAATTTTTAGGGACTTGTGGACACAGCTAAGCCATCTAAACATTTATTGGACCGCTCAAAGTCCATCTCAACACATGTTAGAAAGCTGTGAAATTTGTGCAAGGCAGAAATATTTCAAAGTACCTATGATTATGATTACAAGTCATTTAGATTATCTATGACAGGGCTCGACAAACCCCGGTCGCCAGGTTGCATTTGCGACTAGAATTGGGGTCCTGGCGCGACACAGCTGTCTCCCTGTGGACCCCGACCCCCGCCGTGTGATTGCATCGGGCCGCGCCGGCCAGTAATTTAGGCAGCGGCTTTGCGGCCTTCCGAAGTGCTTCTGTAATACGGCACCATTTTGTGGCGGCCGTTGGTATTGCAACACCTCTAACAATGCTAATGCAATGTTAACTACTGGGCACATAAACCCCCCTTCCTAACCAGACCAATTTTCAGCTTTCGGTGCTCTCACTTGAATGACAATTACTCAGTCATGCAACACTGTACCCAAATGAATTTTTTTGTCCTTTTTTTTCACACAAATAGAGCTTTATTTTGGTGGTATTTAATCACTGCTGGGTTTTTTATTTTTTGCGCTATAAAAATCAAAAAATTAATGAAAATTCGGTAAAAAAAAATAAAAAAATTGTTTCTATTAAAATTTATTGCAGAGTGTTGGCAGAGTGTTTTTCTTTTTTTTTTTTTTTTATAGCTTTGATTTTTATTTCTTTTTTAAAAGTAAAAAACTGTTACATTTTTTTTTTTCTTAATTAAAATTATTTGTAATCTCCCTGCTTGGTCCCTTTCACACGGGCTGTCTGGTCAGGTTCGCCTGTCAGTTTTTCAGGCGGACCTGATCGGACCCTTAGCGGGGATATGGCGGTAAATAAGCGGGGATATGGCGGAAATAAAAGCAGTCACATTCTTTAGTTAACCACTTCGCGCCCGCGATATAGATGAAAGACGTCTACATCGTGGACGGCAATTGCCGGGAGGGCGTCCCTGGACGTCCTCCTGTTTACTTCCCCTCTGCGCACCGCCGCAAGCGCGCAACGGGGAAGTTCTGTGTTGGCCGTGTCCCTTGGACACAGCCAATAACAGATCGTGCTAAATGGCCAATCACAGCGGCCATTTAGCACTCGACCAGCTTGTCCAACGAGAGGTGATCTCATATGTAAACATATGAGATCATCTCTCATCGCCGGCTTTCCCCCCTCACACAGACAGCGCCTGAGGAGGAAGAGCTTCCGTGCTGCAGCGTCAGTGAAACGTGAGTGAACACTAACACAGTGAAACACACACAACACACATGCCCACCTGTCCCCAGTGCCACCTGTCAGTCGTTAAAAAATAAAACTGGCTCCGAACTTTTTTAGCTGGCTCCTGGATTCAAAGCAAATTTGTCAAGCCCTGATCTATGATATTTGTAGGTCACAAAAGAGATATTATAATTTTAGTATCTAATGATCTAAAAGAACTTTGTCATAAAGAAAATATATATGAAATAGTGATTTTCTAATTAGAAGTGTTTTAGCAACGAATTAGCATTATGAAAAACATAAAATTGTGATTATAAAACTATATAAGAACTTAACCTATGTTTAGATAAACAAATATTAATTGGACATATCAGAATTATCCAGTTATCCATATAAATAACTGTATGTGATATCAATTGATATATATAACCTGTGTCCTTTCTAAATGGACTATATTTTTATTGATATACAAACACACATATACAGTGGTGTGAAAAAGTGTTTCCCCCCTTCCTCATTTCCTGTTCCTTTGCATGTTTGTCACACTTAAGTGTTTCGGAACATCAAACCAATTTAAACAATAGTCAAGGACAACACAAGTAAACACAAAATGCAATTTGTAAATGAAGGTGTTTATTATTAAAGGTGAAAAAAAATCCAAACCATCATGGCCCTGTGTGAAAAAGTGATTGCCCCCTAAACCTAATAACTGGTTGGGCCACCCTTAGCAGCAACAACTGCAACCAAGCGTTTGCGATAACGTGCAATGAGGCTTTTACAGCATCCTGGAGGAATTTTGGCCCACTCATCTTTGCAGAATTGTCCTAATTCAGTTACATTAGAGGGTTTTCGAGCATGAACGGCCTTTTTAAGGTCATACCACAACATCTCAATAGGATTCAGGTCAGGACTTTGGCTAGGCCACTCCAAAGTCTTCATTTTGTTTTTCTTCAGCCATTCGGTGGTGGACTTGCTGGTGTGTTTAGGATCATTGTCCTGCTGCAGAACCCAAGTTCGTTTCAGCTTGAGTACACGAACAGATGGTCGGACATTCTCCTTCAGGATCTCTTGGTAGACAGCAGAATTCATAGTTCCTTTTATCACTGCAAGTCTTCCAGGTCCTGAAGCAGCAAAACAGCCCCAGACCATCACACTACCACCACCATATTTTACTGTTGGTATAATGTTCTTTTTCTGAAATGCAGTGTTCCTTCTACGCCAGATATACTTGGACACACACCTTCCAAAGAGTTCCACTTTTGTCTCATCGGTCCACAGAATGTTGTCCCAAAAGTCTTGGGGATCATCAAGATGTGTTGTGGAGAAATTGAGACGAGCTTTGATGTTCTTTTTGCTCAGCAGTGGTTTTCTCCTTGGAACTCTGCCATGCAGGCCATTTTTGCCCAGTCTTTTCCTGATGGTGGAGGCATGAACGCTGACCTTAACTGAGGCAAGTGAGGCCTGCAGTTCCTTGGACGTTGTTGTGGGGGTCTTTTGTGACCTCTTGGATGAGTCGTCGCTGCGCTCTTGGGGTAATTTTGGGCGGCCGCCACTCCTGGGAAGGTTCACCACTGTTCCATGTCTTCGCCATTTGTGGATAATGGCTCTCACTGTGGTTCGCTGGATTCCCAAAGCTTTGGAAATGGCTTTATAACCCTTTCCAGACTGATAGATCTCAATTACTTTCTTTCTCAATTGTTCCTGAATTTCTTTGGGTCTCGGCATGATGTGTAGCTTTTAAGGATCTTCTGGTGGACCTTACTGTGTCAAGCAGCTCCTATTTAAGTGATGCCTTGATTGTGAACAGGTGTGGCAATAATCAGGCCTGGGTGTGGCTAGAGAAATTGAACTCAGGTGTGGACAACCACAGTTATAGTATGTTTTAACAAGGGGGGCAATCACTTTTTCACACAGGGCCATGATGGTTTGGATTTTTTTTCCACCTTTAATAATAAACACCTTCATTTACAAATTGCATTTTGTGTTTACTTGTGTTGTCCTTGACTATTGTTTAAATTGGTTTGATGTTCCGAAACACTTAAGTGTGACAAACATGCAAAGGAACAGGAAATGAGGAAGGGGGCAAACACTTTTTCACACCACTGTATATATATATATATATATATATATATATATATATATATAATATATATATATATATATATATAATATATATATATATATAACCATTTTATACAATGGGGATTATTCAAAATTATGCTAAGCGTATTTTATATTATGTTGGTTACTAGTATTCCTGAATACTAAATATATATTCTTTTCACTAAGATACAAATAATATACATTATAAAAATAAAATATATTAACGTGAAGAGATAAACAGCAAACACATGTGAGACACCTGGTGGTTGAAGGTGCCATTACCTTAAAATCATCAGGCTCCTAGAAAAAGGTAATCATTACGTTTTGCCTGCCAATGGGGAGAGAACACAAACCTTTTGGGCTGAACATATTATAATTTTATAATCTTATTGTTTAAGAGGATATTTAAGCAGTCAGAGAGAGGCTCGGGGAGAGGAAGCTCAGGGACCCACCCTGAGAAGGGACACTGGGAGATACACATACTCCCCAGACAGACGGACACCCACGCACCATGAATGAATACCACCTATTTTAACATTTATGAAGATCCCTAAAGCCACGGCAGCCATCTTAAATCCTGGTAACCAGCACTCCAGACTAATAGCCATTTTGGAATGAGTAAATATGCCATGTTGATTTTATCTGGTTTGTTCTCTTAAAGAGGAGGTCCACCTGAAAAAATGTTTTTAAAAGTCAGCAGCTACAAATACTGCAGCTGCTGAATTTTAATAAATGGACAATTACCTGTTCCGGGCTCCGGCGATGTCGTCAGAAGATGACGAGTGATCGCTCGTCTCTCGGTTGCCCCCGCCGCCATCCTCTGTCAGGGAATCAGGAAGTGAAGCTTGCGGCTTCACTGCCCGGTTCCCTACTGCGCATGCGCGAGTGGCGCTGCGCGTCCTTATTGGTCCCCGTTGTGTCCTGGGAACTGTGTGTTTCCCAAGACACAACGGGGCATCTTCGGATATGGGCGGGCCAGCTTCGGCTAGTTAGTCCCGGAAGTGGGTACAGGTATCTGCACCCCCTTCCCCCCTGAAAGGTGCCAATTGTGGCACCGGAGGGGGGAGGAATCCGATAAGCGGAAGTTCCACTTTAGGGTGGAGCTCCGCTTTAAATATTGATGTATTGAATATTCTATTATTGATAATCGTTCTCCAGAATCAATAACCGCCTTTTAGTTTTTTTTCTCTAAAATTCAATTTTTCATTATATATTTATTTTTGCATAGTTGCCACTTTGATTGACAAACAAACGTCTAATTTATTTCACATTGTTCAACACTTACATACCTGCAGCATAGTAACGGCGGGGTGTGTGAAATACAGACGTTCTGTTCAATTGTCAAGTATCATAAGGTTATTGATTCTACTGAGAAGTTTTCATGGTGATATTACGTCCGAGGTACTACCACGCCCATTTTGTGGGCGTTTCCATTAATTATCAACATGTTCAAGTAATGCAATCTGTATTTTAATTTCATGTAAATATTTGTTTTGTGTCAACCAATAAATGTAACTATTTCAGAAGTTCACTTGTCTCCGTGAATAAGTTTCACATATATAGACTGTCATATAGATTGATTTTGTATCTTAAAAATATCTCCGTTAAAAATTACTTAATAAATGTGCGGGAACTGTCCTTAAAAAGCACAACGCCACCCAAAAACAGCGTCACCCCAAACACCCAAACACAGCGTCACCCCCAACACAGCGTCACCCCAAACACACAGCGTCACCCCAAACACACAGCGTCACCCCCAACACAGCGTCACCCCAAACACACAGCGTCACCCCAAACACACAGCGTCACCCCAAACACACAGCGTCACCCCAAACACACAGCGTCACCCCCCAACACAGCGTCACCCCAAACACAGCGTCACCCCAAACACAGCGTCACCCCCAAACACAGCGTCACCCCCCAACACAGCGTCACCCCCCAACACAGCGTCACCCCAAACACAGCGTTAAAAATTACTTAATAAATGTGCGGGAACTGTCCTTAAAAAGCACAACGCCACCCAAAAACAGCGTCACCCCAAACACCCAAACACAGCGTCACCCCCAACACAGCGTCACCCCAAACACACAGCGTCACCCCAAACACACAGCGTCACCCCCAACACAGCGTCACCCCAAACACACAGCGTCACCCCAAACACACAGCGTCACCCCAAACACACAGCGTCACCCCAAACACACAGCGTCACCCCAAACACACAGCGTCACCCCCCAACACAGCGTCACCCCAAACACACAGCGTCACCCCAAACACACAGCGTCAACCCAAACACACAGCGTCACCCCAAACACACAGCGTCACCCCAAACACACAGCGTCACCCCAAACACCCAAACACAGCGTCACCCCCCAACACAGCGTCACCCCCCAACACAGCGTCACCCCAAACACAGCGTCACCCCAAACACAGCGTCACCCCAAACACAGCGTCACCCCAAACACAGCGTCACCCCAAACACAGCGTCACCCCAAACACAGCGTCACCCCAAACACACAGCGTCACCCCAAACACACAGCGTCACCCCAAACACACAGCGTCACCCCAAACACAGCGTCACCCCCAAACACAGCGTCACCCCCCCCCCCCCCAAACACAGCGTCACCCCAAACACACAGCGTCACCCCAAACACACAGCGTCACCCCAAACACACAGCGTCACCCCCCAACACAGCGTCACCCCCCAAACACAGCGTCACCCCAAACACACAGCGTCACCCCAAACACACAGCGTCACCCCAAACACACAGCGTCACCCCAAACACACAGCGTCACCCCAAACACACAGCGTCACCCCCCAAACACAGCGTCACCCCCCAAACACAGCGTCACCCCCCAAACACACAGCGTCACCCCCCAAACACACAGCGTCACCCCAAACACACAGCGTCACCCCAAACACAGCGTCACCCCCAACACAGCGTCACCCCCAACACAGCGTCACCCCCAACACAGCGTCACCCCCAACACAGCGTCACCCCCAACACAGCGTCACCCCCAACACAGCGTCACCCCCAACACAGCGTCACCCCCAACACAGCGTCACCCCCAACACAGCGTCACCCCCAACACAGCGTCACCCCAAACACAGCGTCACCCCAAACACAGCGTCACCCCAAACACAGCGTCACCCCAAACACAGCGTCACCCCAAACACACAGCGCCACCCCAAAGAACAACTCACAGACAGATAGAAGCAAAATCATTTTATTGGATGTGAGTGGTGGCGCGGCGCCACACTGCTCTGCAGTCATACATGAGCACTCCCAGCAACAATCGACACCCTCGTTCTCCGAATCGCCATCCACCGAACCTCTGTCGGGATTTATGGAATCCAGACGATCCGTTTTGACTGTTTTCAACAAAATGAAAAAAAAAAAAAAACAAATAAAAAAAATCCACACAAACCTTTCATTCGATTCAGATCTCTCGGCACTCGGGTGCTACGTCTAACCAGAACGGGTCAACCCCCCCCCCCCCCCCATGTAAGAGTATAAAAAATGGAAATAAAGCCACACGCACACAGAAGTACCTTCACAGTGGACACAGCGCGCTCTCGCAGCAAACCTTCACACCGCTGCAGTAAACAGAAGCTTCCTGTGATGGCGCTGTCGGGTCGGGCAGTTGGGGGTTTTGGGTCGGGATCGAACCCTCGGAGAACATAGGGAATAAATGGTACATTTCCTGGGTGGTTCCAGGACTGATATCTAAATATACCTATTCTACCTACTACAGGCTAGAAGATGAAGGCAGCCAATGGCAGCACCTCTGCACCCCAAGCAGAAATTCTCCAGCGGGGGGGAGGGGAGAAATAATTTGACTGACAGCCCAATACAGAAATGTATTACTTGACGGAGCGGCCTGGGGGGGACTCCGAGAAATGACCGGACCCAAATATCGCAATGTGCAACCTCCCCCTCCCCCGTACTGTAAACATAGTCTGGTAGACACATACAGTGTCCATATCTCTAACAGGCCAACAAAGGCTTGCTACGCATGTCACACCACATACATGTGACACGGACAATCCACAGCAAGCAGCAGACCCCGCCCTGGAAAGGCCCGGAGCCTCGATAATAACTCGCTGTGCGCACGCTACAACACGACAGACTTTCCCCCGAGCAGACGCTACGCTCCGCCTCTTCTTCACCTACCCACCCGGCTACACTATCTCTATCTGCAGCTAAATGGCTCACTGTTTAAATGCTATAAAAACTGTAAACATGGCAAAAAAAGTACCTTAGAGCTTAAAATAACAATAAAAAAAAAAAAAATATGGGAAACAAGAGGGAGGACATGTCATGACAACAAGGATCCAGAAAAGGGAGCTGATAAGTCAGACCTGTAATGACAACATAGGGCCAGAAGAGGGAGCTGATAAGTCAGACCTGTAATGACAACATAGGGCCAGAAGAGGGAGCTGATAAGTCAGACCTGTAATGACAACATAGGGCCAGAAGAGGGAGCTGATAAGTCAGACCTGTAATGACAACATAGGGCCAGAAGAGGGAGCTGATAAGTCAGACCTGTAATGACAACATAGGGCCAGAAGAGGGAGCAGGAAGAAGCCGTCAGATCATCTGACCACCCCGTTCAATGAAAATAATTTGTAGATTGGTGGAAAGTCGGACTATTCCATGTCCTGGTTACAGATATTGGATCATTTTTGGAAAAATCTAACTTGAAATTTGCCAAGAAAAAAAAACGTTAAGCGTGACACTATGTGGGCAATTATTCATATCTTGTTAAGTGAGAAAAGTAACCACTTCCTGGGAGTCATTAGTGGTAGATTAATATTCATGAGCTGAGTAGACTGTCAGTAAGCGGTTAAATGTCTCAGCAGTAAGCGGTGGCGGGGGGGGGGGGGGGGGATTTACAAAGGTGATCACAGTGATGAAGGGGGAGAGAAATATGCTGGGGGAGGGCAACGGAGGGGAGAGAGCGTCGCAAGGGGAGAAGGATGCTGGGAGGTGGGGTGGGGGCAAGAGCAATGTGGAAGGGGGGAGGGAAAAGAGCATCAGAGGGGGAGAGCGACGCAGGGAGAACGGGGACAAGAGCGACGCAGGGAGAACGGGGACAACAGCGACAGAGGGGGAGAGCGACGCAGGGAGACCGGGGACAAGAGCGACGCAGGGAGAACGGGGACAAGAGCGACGCAGGGAGAACGGGGACAAGAGCGACGCAGGGAGAACGGGGACAAGAGCGACGCAGGGAGAACGGGGACAAGAGCGACGCAGGGAGAACGGGGACAAGAGCGACGCAGGGAGAACGGGGACAAGAGCGACGCAGGGAGAACGGGGACAAGAGCGACGCAGGGAGAACGGGGACAAGAGCGACGCAGGGAAAACGGGGACAAGAGCGACGCAGGGAAAACGGGGACAAGAGCGACGCAGGGAAAACGGGGACAAGAGCGACGCAGGGGGTAGCGATGCAGGGAGAACGGGGACAAGAGCGACGCAGGGAGAACGGGGACAAGAGCGACGCAGGGAGAACGGGGACAAGAGCGACGCAGGGAGAACGGGGACAAGAGCGCCGCAGGGAGAACGGGGACAAGAGCGACGCAGGGAGAACGGGGACAAGAGCGACGCAGGGAGAACGGGGACAAGAGCGACGCAGGGAGAACGGGGACAAGAGCGACGCAGGGAGAACGGGGACAAGAGCGACGCAGGGAGAACGGGGATAAGAGCGACGCAGGGAGAACGGGGACAAGAGCGACGCAGGGGGAACGGGAACAAGAGCGACGCAGGGGGAACGGGGACAAGAGCGACGCAGGGGGAACGGGGACAAGAGCGACGCAGGGGGAACGGGGACAAGAGCGACGCAGGGGGAACGGGGACAAGAGCGACGCAGGGGGAACGGGAACAAGAGCGACGCAGGGGGAACGGGGACAAGAGCGACGCAGGGGGAACGGGGACAAGAGCGACGCAGGGGGAACGGGGACAAGAGCGACGCAGGGGGAACGGGGACAAGAGCGGCGCAGGGGGAACGGGGACAAGAGCGGCGCAGGGGGAACGGGGACAAGAGCGGCGCAGGGGGAACGGGGACAAGAGCGGCGCAGGGGGAACGGGGACAAGAGCGGCGCAGGGGGAACGGGGACAAGAGCGGCGCAGGGGGAACGGGGACAAGAGCGGCGCAGGGGGAACGGGGACAAGAGCGGCGCAGGGGGAACGGGGACAAGAGCGGCGCAGGGGGAACGGGGACAAGAGCGGCGCAGGGGGAACGGGGACAAGAGCGACGCAGGGGGAACGGGAACAAGAGCGACGCAGGGGGAACGGGAACAAGAGCGACGCAGGGGGAACAAGAGCGACGCAGGGGGAACGGGCACAAGAGCGACGCAGGGAAGAGCGGACACTGGGGGGGACAAGAGCGCCAGAGGGGAGAACGAAGCAGGGGGGCGCAAGAGTCAAGGGGGGGGGGCGACGTGGAGGTGTTGGGGACAGGAGCGACACAGCGGGAGAGTGAAATGGGGGGAGACAAGAGCGACAGAGGGGAGGTGGCCACGCAGGGGGAATGGGGCCAAAAGCGACAGAGGGGGTAAGCAACGAGGGGGAGGGGGGGTGTAGAGCGACGTGCATGTTGGGGAGGGGGATGGGCGCTGCAAGGGGAGAACGATGCAGGGGCCCAAGTGACACAGGGGAGAGGGCAACGCAGGGAAATAACAATGCATGTGGGACGATAATGAAAGCTATCCGGCCGGGAAATACGCGAGATCTGCCGGGGAAAAGGAAGCGGATTCTCTTTGTGACCAACTTTATAAATCCCCCCCATTTCCTCCTTCCAGCAATAACTTCCTGTCTGCTCACAGAAAAGGAATCTACGGGATGTGTCTATGGAAAGTTTGGGGGTTGGGGGGTACCCTGTATTGATAAGAGGCAGTTGGGGGGATTCAGAATTTTACTGCAGATCCAAGAAAAAAAAAAAAAAAAAGCAAGTTTCTTCAGACACGGAAAGACAAGGGAGGTTCTCTTTACAGAAATGTACACAGCACACACAGTCCCGGCTCACACAAGGCTGCTATGTTTTCCTGTCTGTCTGTGAGGGGAGGCGGTCTGCTTTCCCCTCCCCCTGCAGGTTCTGGCTCAGCCCGCCCAGTGACTGAGACCTGACCGCAGGGTGGTCCACGGAGGAGGGGAGCTCCGAGCTCTTAGTGTCCATCTGCTGGCCGATGGCGGCCGCGGTGCACTCGTTCAGAGACGAGCATGTCCTGAAAGCTCCCGCGGCCTTCATGCTCTGAACGGACTCGGACCTTGAAATATCGGACCTCTTCTGCATGTTCTCCCACTTTCCTGACTGGTGGTTGGCCTCTTTGGCTCCCGGCACGGCGAGCTTCACCGGTCCCAGGACACTTGTGGCCATCGGTGTGGCGGGAGAAGCAGCTCTCTCACCCGGCGCCACCGCGGTCTCACCAGGATCGAGTAAAGTGCATTGCGTTTCGGGTCCCTGCTGCCCCGGGTCACCGGCAGTTGTCAAATATTGCAGGTTCACAGCTGGGCAGGGCGTGGCAGGGGTGGGGCAGGGGGTGGCAGGGACAGGGCACGGGGTGGGACAGTGTACCGCATCAGTCTGTGAAGTGGCTGCAGAAGGTATGGGGGCGATCTCAGGAACACCAGCCTGAGGACACACGGGCACCTCGATCTTATCGGAGTCTACGGGGAGGGCAACGCCAGGCTGCATCCCCGCACTCTGCGGACTGTCGCAGCGGCTCAGTTCATGGAGTGGTTTCGCGGGCACGTGCGGACCTTCGTGGGCCCGACTGGTATTGTGCTTTAGAGTTGCGGCTTGAGCAGCAGACGTCAGGTAAGACTCTGGGAGTGTTCTAGACTTGCACTCTGACAGCTTAGGACAGGATAAGTTGGGGGTAAGGGTGCCGGGCGCTTTTGATTCACTTCTACTCCGAGAGACGAGAAGCAGATAGGAGTCGCTGTCGCTTCTGCTCTTGCGTCGGGTCTGGAGGGAATCTTTCTCATCACTATATCCGGAACCCGAATCCTGGTCCATCCTGAAGGACAGTCTCCTCCCGTCCTGACTATCCTCCGAGCCGTCATCCGTCTCGTCCTCGGAGGAATCCACTTCTCGGATAGCCTCCTGTTTCTGCAGCGACTCCCTCCTCTCCACCCTGTCTTGGCGAATCGCTCCGAGCTTTCGCGACGACGGCTTGTGCAGCGTCCCTTTCTCTGCCACCCCCACCTTTCCTCCGCTGCTCTCGCTCAGGGACTCGGGCAGACATTGGAGGCTCAGGTCCCTCTGCAGGATCTCCTTCTTGAAGTCGGAGTGAGAGATGTCCAGACTGTGTTTCCGGGAGGAAGCCAGCTTCTTCTCCGAGGACAGCGACCCCGACAACTTCTCCGCAGACTGGACCCTCTTCAGCAGCGGAGAACGGGGGGGCTCGGCGCTCTTGGGTCGGGAGATCTGGCGGACCAGGGGTGGAGAAGAATGCAGCTTCACCGGGAAGGATTGCATGAGGTTGCAGTTGCCCAAGCCGTGCCCCGGCAGCGGAGAGGGAGAGCGCTGGGGTGAGGTGGACTGCGACGTGGGGGAGGGTGTATGTGCCAGAGGGGACAGTGGTATATTCCCTGCAGATTTTCTCCGAGGGGAGCGGTATTGCCGTTGCAGCTTCGGGGCCAGTCCGTGCAGAGAGCTGGGCCGGATGTGTCCAGAGCTGGCCGGGGAATTGGGAACGCTGGAGCTCGGAGAGCTGCTCTGGGAGGAGTTCCCGGCCACTGAGGAAAGAAGCGAGAAAGAACAATTTTAGATTCTGCCATTTACTGAACCCGAGACCATAAAAAATAAAGTCTATGTATAGCCAAAGCATTCAGATTTTTTGGGGATAGGAACCCCAATCAGGTTGTTTTTTTGCAATCTATGGGGATTTCCCTTCATTTCCTGTTCTGGAAACAAAACAGGAAGTGAGAGGAAATCTTTAAAAAAAAAAAAAAAAAAAATCATCTTGAACAGGTGCCCCCCCCCCCCCCCCCTCTATTCCTGTACAATTCTGGATTCCCTGTCACTTGCTGTCTCATTGGTCACCAGAGAGCGGGTGAATCTCCCCAGCCGGGACAGCAGGCCAAAACCTGCCTGGGGATTCTACTCCCATCACACCCTATCCAAATAATACAAATTTGAACTACACGTCACTATAAGGGGTAATAACGGGGCTCTCTCTAGCGGCTGCCTATGGAGGCACTCATGCGGGGTCTTTCCAAAGCCTCACTGTCTGTGTCCATAGACACAGACAGCATAGCCCGCCCCGTGAGACCAGGATGTAAGGAGAGAGAGCCGCTGCAGACATGGACAGCGCTAGATACAATGAGCGCTCACCTAAAGGGGGGGGGGGGGGGGGGGGGTGAGGGGGATACTACTACCAAAACATTTTGACCTTAATGCAAAGAATGTATTAACCACTTAAGGACCGCCTCATGCACATATACGTCGGCAGAATGGCAAGCACGGTACGTTGCTCTTTAACCGGTTCCCGATTGGCGCACGACGATATACGTCGGCAGAATGGCACGGACAGGCAGGGGGCGTATATATAAGTCCCTCCTAAATGCCGTCCATGCCATCGGGAGGGGCGCGCTCCCACGCCGGTCGGAACCCCTGTGAGACCGGTGGCGGGTCCCGCGGACTCGAACGCCGCGGGGACACCCGCGATCGTCTCATGGGAAGGCAGAACGGGGAGATGCGGAATAGACAGCATCTCCCCGTTCTGCCTAGCAACTAGTGATGCCGATCTCTGCTCCCTGTGGAGCAGAGATCAGCATTCACTAGCTGACAGCCACGCCCCCCCACAGTAAGAAACACACCCCTAGGCATACTTAACCCCTACACTGCCCCCTTGTGGTTAACCCCTTCACTGCCAGTGTCATTTATACAGGAATCAATGCATTTAAATAGCATTGATTGCTGTATAAATGACAATGGTCCCAAAAATGTGTCAAAAATGTCCGATGTGTCCGCCATAATGTCGCAGTCACAATAAAAATCTGATCGCGGACATAACTAGTAAAAAAAAAAATATATTGATAAAAATGTATAAAACTATCCCCTATTTTGTAGACGCTATAACTTTTGCGCAAATCAATCAATAAACGCTTATTGCGATTTTTTTTACCAAAAATATGTAGAAGAATACGTATCGGCCTAAACTGAGGAAAAAAAATGTTTTTATATATTTTTGGGGATATTTATTATAGCAAAAAAGTAAAAAATAATGCGTTTTTTTCAAAATTGTCGCTCTTTTTTTTTTTGTTTATAGAGCAAAAAAAAAAAAAAACGCAGGGACAATCAAATACCACCAAAAGAAAGCTCTGTTTGTGGGGAAAAAAGGACAACAATGTTGTTTGGGAGCCACGTCGCACGACCGCGCAATTGTCAGTTAAAGCGGCGCAGTGCCGAATCGCAAAAAGTGGCCTGGTCTTTAGCCAGCAAAATGGTCCGGGGCTGAAAGTGGTTAAAAGGGGGGGTGAGGGGATCCGACTACCGAAACATTTTTACCTTAATGCAAAGAATGTATTAACCACTTAAGGACCGCCCACCGCAGTTGTACGTCGGCTGTTTGAAGCGGAATGCCGTCGTTATGGCAGCAACTAGCTGCCATATTCCCGGTATCCTCTTCAAGAGCGGGCAGTCCGCTTTCAGATAAAAGTGGTCTCCGTGGCTGATTCGCCGCAAGATCACTCTTAATCGGGAGGTCCTCCCCCCTCCTGCTGCGCTACGGTCGTCTCCACCACTTACCGGAGCCGTCGGTAGCAGCGGTGTCGATCAGGTCTTCTCCCCTCACAGGCTGGATGCCGAGTGAGGGAAAGATGGCCCCCGCTCGGCTCCACACCATTGGATGGTGGAAGCGACGTCAAACATCACTTTGTGTCTCAAAAGGGGACATTTTTTTAGGACATAACATTTTTTTTTTAATTACATTTTAGTGTAAATGTGAGATCTCAAATTTAACCGCTTGCTGACCACCCGCTGTCATTATACTGCGGCAAGTTGGCACGATCCCGCAAGCGGTCGGCACGATCACCCTGCGGGGGTGCCGATACGCGTGGCCGACGGTCGCGATGACTTTAAAATGTATTCAGCAAAAAATAAAACTTTCCGGATCAACAACCAATCCTATCCCACAGAAAGGCGGATGATAAATCAGGAAGAACCCTCATTGGTCCTCCAACATTGGAAATGTGCAGTGTGACCCTCACCTGAGTGGGCGGAGTCTGGCGTGGAGCGGTAGCTCTGGGTCGGGGATCGCGGGGACAGAACGTGAGTCGGAGATCCCGGGACGCTCTCCCCGGACGACAGCGAGCGGTTCAGGGAGGACAGGCTGCGGCTGGTGTGCAGAAGTGACGATTGTTTTGTGATCTTCCGAAACAGCGAACTTTTCTTCTTACTGCTGAAAAGACGGAGAAATCATCGAAGGAAACTCCTAAAAAAGTCTAAATTACAGATCCTAAAAACATTTCTACTAAATTTCACAATGACCCTTCCTGACATCAGATGGGCCCCGGGTACCACAGACAGACAGCCCCCCCCCCCCCGGGCATCACAGATAGCCCCCCCCACAGACAGACAGCCGCCCCCCCGACACCACAGACAGACAGCCCCCCCCCCCGGACACCACAGACAGACGGGCCTCCTCCCGGACACCACAGACAGACAGCCCCCCCCCCGGACACCACAGACAGACGGGCCTCCTCCCGGACACCACAGACAGACGGGCCTCCTCCCGGACACCACAGACAGACAGCCCCCCCCGGACACCACAGACAGACAGCCCCCCCGGACACCACAGACAGACAGCCCCCCCCCCCACAGACAGCCGCCCCCCCCCCCTCCGGACACCACAGACAGCCGCCCCCCCAACAGCCCCCCCCCCCCACGGACACCACAGACAGCCCCCCCCGGACACCACACCACAGACAGCCCCCCCCACAGACAGACGCCCCCCCCCGAACACCACAGACAGCCCCCCCCACAGACAGACAGCCGCCCCCCCAACAGCCCCCCCCCGGACACCACAGACAGACAATCCTCCCCCCCCGGACACCACAGACAGACAATCCTCCCCCCCCCCCCCCCCCCCGACACCACAGACAGACAGCCCCCCCAGACACCACAGACAGACAGACAGCCCCCCCCCACAGACAGACAGCCGCCCCCACCCCCCCCTCCGGACACCACAGACAGACAGCCCCCCCCGGACACCACAGACAGACAATCCTCCCCCCCTGGACACCACAGACAGACAGCCCCCCCCCCTGGACACCACAGACAGACAGCCGCCCCCCCCCCCCCACCCCCCCCCCCGGACACCACAGACAGACAGCCCCCCCCACAGACAGCCGCCCCCCCCCCCGGACACCACAGACAGACAATCCTGCCCCCCTGGACACCACAGACAGACAGCCGCCCCCCCCCCGGACACCACAGACAGACAGCCCCCCCCACAGACAGACAGCCGCCCCCCCCCGGACCCCCACCACACCACAGACAGCCCCCCCCACAGACAGACAGCCGCCCCCCCCCCCCCGGACACCACAGACAGGCTGCGGCGGTAGAACCCTCATTTACCTCTCTTGTCCTTCTTTGCTTTTGCTCTTCTTGTTGCGGCGAGCCATTTTAGATTTGTGACTGGACTTCCTCGCCGGCCCGACTTTTATCGAAGTGTTCTCAAAGGGAGTTGTGGATATGGAGACTTTGTTGCCGCTCTGGAATACGTAATCAGATTTCATGTTATCAATACAATGATCATCGATGATCAGAGAATACAATTTCACACTGCATGACCGGGGGAGGGGGGGGAGGGAAGGAAGACTAAATAATCTTTCAATACTTTTTTTTTTTTTTTGATAAACATGTTCTACTTCCCCCGCTGCTCTGTAATGGTTTTGCACAGAGCAGCCCCAATACTCCCATGCTGGCGCTCCTGGCTCCTCCCCACTGTCGAGTGCCCCCAATAGCAAGCCTGGGGGCATACTTCTGAGCCACGATCCTGTGAATGGACACTGAGCCCCACCCCCCCGTCACTCTCTCCTCATTGGCTCACTTGCGGTGATTGACATTTGCTCCCACTGCTGTATGGGCCAATAAGGAGGGAGAGAGATGCGAGAGTCGCTGCCCTCATGCACATCGCTGGATGGAGATGGGGCTCAGGTAAGTATAAGGGGGGGATGGGGGGAGAACTGCACTCTGAAGGTTTTTTCCGCCTTTTAGAACAACTTTAAGGCATTCAGTGACAGACGTGATGAAAACATAAAGGAACCGCTGACTGTCCAAAACACTCACAAGGGAACAGATACCCTTTAATAATAGAAGTAGTAGGAAGCTGGATTACGAGTACCAGACCAAAAACGAGTCCAAGAAAACTAATTGTACATCAGATGACCATCTACAACAGCCACCGCAGGCCAGGCCCCAACCATTTCCCTTCATCGGGGTTTGCATGCTAAAAGTATACTTAAAGGGGCTCAAAGTGGCAAAATGAGTCGAGCGTATGTCGCCAAATTTATTTTGGACGCTTTATTATACACACCAACTCATTGTGCTACTCCTTTCTGGTATAAATTTAAGCTCTGATGAAAAGAGATTGTTCAGATCCCCGAAAAGCATTGGTTGTATCCAATCATCTGTTGATTAACCACTTCCCGACCGCCTTCTGCACATATACGTCGGCAGAATGGCACGGCTAGGCAAAAGCACGTACAGGTATGTCCCCTCTAATTGCCTAGCCGTGGGGTCGCACGCCGCCGGTCGGGAGCTCCGTGACCACGGGTGCGGGACCAGCGGACCCGATCGCCGCTGGTGTCCCACGATGGGGTCACAGAGCTGAAGAACGGGGAGAGGTCTGTGTAAACAAACCTCTCCCCGCGCTTCCTACACTGCCTGTCATTGATCGGCTGTTCCCTGTCATCGGGGAAAGCCGATCAGTGACGTCAGACGTACAATCACGCCCCCTAATGTAAAAAAAAAACAAAACACGTCACAGCCCATAACCCCTCCCCGCCCCCTAGTGGTTAACTCTTTCACTGCCAGTGTCATTTACACAGGAATCAATGCATTTAAATATCACTGATTGCTGTATAAATGAAAATGGTCCCAAAAATGTGTCCGCCATAATGTCGCAGTCACAAAAAAATCGCTGATCGCCGCCATTACTAGTAAAAAAAAAAAAAAAATATTAATAAAATTATGCTATAAAACTATCCCCTATTTTGTAAACGCTATAACTTTTGCGCAAACCAATCAATAATCGCTAATTGCGATTTTTTTTACCAAAAATATGTAGAAGAATAACGTATCGGCCTAAACTGAGGAAAAAAAAAAAATTTTTTATATATTTTTGGGGATATTTATTATAGCAAAAAGTAAAAAATATTGCATTTATTTCAAAATTGTCGCTCTATTTTTGTTGATAGCGCAAAAAAAAAAACCGCAGGGGCGATCAAATACCACCAAAAGAAAGCTCTATTTGTGGGAAAAAAAGGACGCCGATTTTGTTTGGGAGCCACGTCGCACGACCGCGCAATTGTCAGTTAAAGCGACGCAGTGCCCGAATCGCAAAAAGGGGGCCTGGTCCTTTTGGCTGCCAATTGGTCCGGGGCTGAAAGTGGTTAAACAGTTATTAGACTTAGACAACCATTTGCTATAATTCACAAAACATACATACATATATATATATATATATAGCGCTGGTGGGGGACCTGAGAAGGGGAGTCGGGGCTGCTCTGTACAGGTAAGTACGACATGTTGTTTAAAGGGTGAGTTCACCTTTACAGAAAAATCTGTAAGGTGAACTTTACACAGGACCCCCCACCTTGCACCCCCCCAGTCCCGCTGACCTGAATGGCGGCAATCGCCCATTCTGAGCCCCGGTATAGCTGCCTCGCGGCTCCAGTGTTTAGAAACCCTCCCAGCTCCATCCTCCTCTTCCTTCCCGCTGACCGGACGGGCTATAAGCTTCCGTGCCACCCATGTGACGGTGCTGACCAATTAGAATGCTCCTAAATCTACCTCCTGACGGGGTACGTTTAGGATATTAAGCGCCAGGGAATTCTAAGCCCCGGAGCCGTGAGGCGGCTATACGGGGGCTCAGAACAGGCGATTGCCGCCATTCAGGTCTGCCGGACTGGGGGGAGGGGGTCTGTGTAAGTTCACCTTACAGAACTCACCCTTTAACCACCTGAGATCCAGGCCAATTCTGACATTTTTCTCCTACATGTAAAATTCCAAATTTTTTTGCTAGAAAATTACATAGAACCCCCAAACATTATATATGTTTTTTTAGCAAAGACCCTAAAGAATACAATGGCGGTCGTTGCAACTTTTTATCTCACATGGTATTTGCGCAGCAATTTTTCGAACGCGTTTTTTTCAGAAAAAAAAAAGTTTCCTGCTTTAAAAAAAAACAAAACAGTAAAGTTAGCCCAATTTTTTTGCATAATGTGAAAGATGAAGATACGCCGAGTAAATAGATACCCAACATGTCACGCTTCAAAATTGCACGCGCTTGTGGAATGGCGCCAAACTTTGGTATTTAAAAATCCCCATAGTCGACGCTTTAACATTTTTTACTGGTTACATATTTTGAGTTACAGAGGAGGTCTAGGGCTAGAATTATTGCTCTCGCTCTAACGTTCACGGCGATACCTCACATGTGTGGTTTGAACACAGTTTTCATATGTGGGCGGGACTTACGTATGTGTTCACTTCTGCGTACGAGCTCACGGGGACAGGGCGCTTTAAATTTTTTTTTTTTTCTTTTTATTGTTAATTTTACTTTATTTTTTTAGTTCAACACCTTTAAAAAAAAAAAAAAATTATTATATATATATATATCCTATATATATATAATAATATATATATATATATATATTTGATGACTTTTATTCCTATTACAAGGAATGTGAAAACATCCCTTGTAATAGGAATATGACACGATCGGACCTATTTACAGTGAGATTTGGGGTCAATAAGACCCCACATCTCACCTCTAGGCTGGGAAGCCTAAAATTAAAAAAAAAAAAAAAAAAAACGATCACAGCTTCCCAGCCGCGGTGCCGCCGTTTTTTGAATGCAGAGGCCGGGCGTGACGTCATAACATCGCGCCCGGCCTCCGAACGATCATAGAGACTCCGGCGACATTCTGGTCCGCCGGAAATCTCTATGGTCATCATCCGGGGGCCGGCGGATCCTGTGTCCGACTCACTGATGGAAGCGGTGAGTCGGTAGAAGCACCGGAGGGCGGCGGGAGGGGGGGCGTCCCCCCCCGCCGCCCGTAAGAACGATCAAGCGGCGGAACAGCCGATATGATCGTTCTTATGGTGCAGGGAATCGCCGGCTGAAGACGGCAATATCTGAATGATGTCTGTAGCTCCTCCCATCATTCAGATATACCCCGGGGAAGTAAAAGACGTCATATGACGTACTCTGGGTCTCCCTGTACATGTTCCCACAGAGCAGCCCAGATTCTCCTTCTCAGGTCCCCCGCCAGCGCTCTTGGCGCCCCATCAAGTTTCCACCATAGCAAGCCGCCACCCTCCCTCCCTCCCTCACACTGGCTGTGATTGACAGCAGCAGGAGCCAATGCAGTGTTTGAACCAATGAGGAGGGAGAGAGCCCCTACTGTCATGCACAGCGCTGGATCAAGAATGGGCTTCAGGTAGGTAAATAGGAGGAGGAGAGCTGCATGCAGAAGGTTCTTTACCTACCATATATACTCGAGTATAAGCCGAGTTTTTCAGCACATTTTTTTGCGCTGAAAGTGCCCCCCTCGGCTTATACTCGAGTCAAGCACTTTTCTGCAGCAGAGAATGACATTTTCGGACCTGACTTTGGGGCCCCGTATCTCAGGGCCACTTAGAGTTAGGAACCTGTGTGCAAACCCAGTGGAACCAACACTACAACATATCCAAATTCGGGGTTCCTAGTAGCCCCCGAGATACGGGGCCCCAAAGTCGGTCAACTGTGTCCATCTGCAGCAATGTCATTTCGGGACCCTTTGGGTCCAGAGACCCCAAATTCTGGCTGCAGCTAGGGGGGCATCTAGGAACCCCTAACTACAGAGTTTGAAGTTTGGGGGACCTATGGCTGCAAATGGGCACAGTGAGGCTGCAAATGGGCATTGTTGACCCTCTTTTCCACTTACAGTAGCTGCGCATTTCTCACCCTAGGCTTATACTCGAGTCAATACATTTTCCTAGTTGTTTGTGGTAAAATTAGGTGCCTCGGCTTATATTCGGGTCGGCTTCAGTTTAGTGCTATAAAGGTTGGTGACCCCCCCCTGGATTTACAGCACCGCGCCCATCAGTCATCCCACCAATGTATGGAAAAGCTCTTCTATGGTTCCCTACACTGTCCTACCTTCAGGATCAGCTCCACAACCTCTGTATGGACCAATCCATGGACGGGTTCCCCGTTGACATGAGTGATGAGATCACCTTCTCGCAGTCCAGCCTCGTGCGCCGGACCGTCCTCTTCCACATGCTGCAATTAAAAAACGGCTTATTAGAAAGGGAGGGCGTGATATTATTATACAGGATTTATATAGTGATATGCAGACTTGTTCTGATTGGCTACATTTCCTGTATTCCCAATAGCTTAACCACTTGCCGACCAGTCGCCGTTGTCATACTGCAGCAGGTCGGCTCTATCCCGCGACTGGCCGTACCACTTGCACAGCGGGGGAGCTGTTGCGTGCGGCCGGCGACCGCGATGTCCGCCGGCAACCATTGATCGCTCCACAGAGAGCAAGAACGAGGATCTGTCAATGTAAACAAACAGATCCCTGTTCTGTCCGGGGAGTACAGAGCGATCGTCTGTTCCTAGTGATCAGGAACAGTCATCTCTCTCCTCCTCCAGTCAGTCCCATCCCCCAAACAGTTTGAAACACCTCCCTAGGGAACACTTAACCCCTTGATCGCCCCCTAGTGTCAACCATTTCCATGCCAGTGTCCTTTATACAGTAATCAGTGCATTTTTATAGCACTGATCGCTGTATAAATGTCACTGGTCCAAAAAAGTATCAAAAGTGTCCGATCTGTCCGCCGCAATGTCGCAGTTCAGCTAAAAATCGCTGATCACCGACATTACTAGTAAAAAAATAAAAAATTAAAAAGCCATAAATCTATCCCCTATTATGTAGACGCTTTTGTGCAAACCGATCAATATACGCTTATTGCGATATTTTTTTACCAAAAATATGTAGAAGTATATATAATCGGCTTAAACTGCTGAAAAAATGATTTAATTTTTTTGAGATATTATAGCAAAAATAAAAATAGTTTGTTTCTTTTTTTGAAATTGTCGCAATTTTTTTTTTTATAGCGCAAAAAATTAAAACCGCAGAGGTGACCAAATACCACCAAAAGAAGCTCTATTTGTGGGAAAAAACTAAACGTCAATTTTGTTTGGGTACAACGGCGCACGACCACGCAATTGTCAGTTAAATTGACGCAGTGCCGAATCGCAAAAAATGGCCTGGTCATTAAGGGGGGAAAATCTTCCGCTCCTTTAGGCTGCTTTCACACTGGGGCGGTTTGCAGGCGCTATTGCGCTAATAATAGCGCTTGCAAACCGACCCGAAACAGCTGTTGCTGTGTCTTCAGTGTGAAAGCCCAGAGGGCTTTCACACTGCAGCGGTGCGCTTGCAGGACGCTCAAAAATGTCCTGCAAGCCGCAATCTTTGGCTCGCTATAGGAGCGGTATATTTTACCGCTCCTATAGCGCCCGGTCCCATTGAAAACAATGGGGGAGCGCGCCAAACCCGCCCGCAAAACGCCGCTGCAGCGGCGGTTTGCGGGCGGTATTGACCCTTTTTCAGCCACTCGTGGGGGGTAAAACCACCCGCTAGCGGCCGAAATGCGCCGCTAAAACGCCGCTATATTTACCGCCAGCGCCCCCACCGCTCCAGTGTGAAAGCAGCCTTAAAGTGGTTAAAGGATAAGGTCACCCTCTGTATTTAGGGTGTAACATGTAACCAAACAGCTCCTGCCTGCACCCCCCACATCCCTCATTGTGACAGTGGGCAGGGGGATCTTCTTCCCGCACCCGCCGTCAAAATTGAAAAAGCAACGCGGCAGTGTGCGGGGCTCCGCCCACATGGCTGGATCATTCATTCGCAGTTTCCTGTGACTGAATGAACTACAATTACTGTCTGTCATTGCAGCAGACGGCTTGTAGTTCTCAGTGCATTGCGGGTGCAATGCTTTACAGGCTGCAGGGCAAAAAAAAAAAAAAATGCTAATTTTTTTTTTACCTGCAAAAAGATGTGCATTTATTTTTATTTTTTTACAGGTGAACTTAGCCCGGAACCTCCTGGGGCAATCACTTCATGATACGGCTATAAGAGCAGTGAAGAAATTCTACCCAAATAACCACAACTTCCAGTGATTACATATTCAGTAATAGAGCTGTGGGAAGATAAATGTAACTACAGAAATATATTGCGGAGACCAGACAAGTCCATTAGAACAAGGTTTTTCAACCAGTGTACCGCAAAGAGTCCCTGGCGGTGCAGCGGCAAAATGGCAAATAGCCCATTACAGTCATATGATACAGAGAGGAGGGAGAGCGGCGCTCACCCCGCACCTCCCTCCGGCTCTCTCCTTCTCTACGCTCTTCTCTGTACTCTTGCTGCAAAACTGAATGCTGTGCAAGACGCCCGCCTGTGTCCTGCCAACTAATGATGTCTAGACATGTGCAATTCGTTTCGTTTTTTTTTTTTTTTTTTTTTTTTTTTTTTCTTTCTTCGTTATTTTCGTTCGTTCGTTTTCGTACGAATGAACGAATCGTTCGAATCGTACGAATCCGAATAACGAATCGTTCGAATCTGATTAACGAATCATTCGAATCGAACGAATCCGAGAAACAACGAAAATCCGAAAAAAACTAATTAGAAACAACGAATGTACTAATGAAGAAAATCCGAAAAACGAAAACGAACGAAAAAAATTCGTACATTCGTAACTTTTTTTTTTTTTGTTGAATTGGTAATTTTCCGTGTCTCTTACAATGGTGCTGCTTAACGTGCTTCGAATGGATTGAACAAAAAACGTTTTTTTCGATTCATAACTTTTTTTTCTCGATTCGTAAATTATTAAAATGTAATAATAGCACACACATTACATAAAAATTATGAATTATGCTCCGATTACGGATTATGGAGAGATCGGATGAAAACGGACAGTGTGTCCGTTTTCACACCCGATCTCACCCGATCCGATCCGCCAGCGACGGATCTGGACGTGTGGCCATACGTCTGCTTTTGGCGGATCGGACCGGATCGGATGTCAGCGGACATGTCTCCGCTGACATCCGACGCTCCATAGAGTAACATGGAGCGCCCGTTCAGATCCGCCGTCAAAACTGACAGGCGGATGTGAACGGGCCGTCCGTGTGAAAGGGGCCTCAAACCCTGAAGAAGGAGGGGGGGGGGGGGGGGTTGAAACATGATGGCGGTTCTATGTTTTTGACCCAATACTAATAAACATTTTTGGTGCTCCCATTGGACTTTATACACCTGTCTTTATATATGGTGCCCAGATTTTTTTTTTGTCGAGAAGGGCCTCACCAAATCCATTGCGCCTTACCTCAATATGACTGATCTACCGACACTTTAAATTCAGAGCCTCATTGTTGGAGGAGTGGAAAAGGTGCACTCACCCAGACCAAGTGATGTACGGTGTAGATGTCACTGTCCCCCATGTACACACGGATGGCTCTCAGAGTGAAGCCGTACTTCTTTCCGGCGCGGTGAATGAGAGTTGGCGGTTTGAGGTGGATGATGGCGGGGGAGAAGTCACGGCTCGGGGAGGAGTCCCGGGATGACGGGTTGGAGGACAGAGAACGCGGGGACATGGGACTGGCCAGAGGAGAGCAGGTGTGGTGATCTGTGCAGAGGAAAGACTTTATTAGTACAGAACAGCCATAGGAAATGTTCATCTCTCTCTCTCTCTCTCTCTCTCTCTCTCTCTCTATATATATATATACACTTGCTGCACATCAATTACATATATACATATATATATATATATATATATATATATAAATGTAATTTTATTATTTTTTTATTTTTTTTCAGGTACTTATAAAGCGCCGTCAAATATTTTATATATATATATATATATTCATATTCTGACTCTCTCTGTATTCTACCTATATATCCACCTCCCCCCATTCTCTTCCCTTCCCTCCATTCTCTCTTCTCCTTCTCCCCCCCCCCCCCCCCTATACTCCCTCTCACACCATTATCTCTCTCTCCCTAGTCTCTCTCTCTCTCTCCCTCTCTCTCTCCCTCTCTCTATACACACATATATATATATATATCTTTTGCCCCCCTCTCTCTATATTCTATCCATCCTCTCCCTATAGATTAGGGTTGCACCAATACCAGTATCGGTGCTGATACCAAGTATTTGCACAAGTATCGGTAGTCGTTCAAATGCACCAATACCTGAAACCGATACTTTCAGGCTCGGTTCTTTGAGCGGTCAGAAAAAAGTCCGGTAATTGGAGCTGTCAAAAAAAATAAATAAAAAGGAGCCGGCAATGTTTATTACAGAGGAGGTCCACCTTATTTTATTTATTTTTTTTTAAAAGTCAGCAGCTACAAATACTGCAGCTGCTGACTTTTAATTAATGGACACTTACCTGTTCCAGCGATGTCGGCAGAAGATGACGAGCGATCGCTCATCTCTTGTCTGCCCCGCCGCCATCCTCTGTCAGGGTATTAGGAAGTGAAGTGTTGCGGCTTCACTGCCCCGGTTCCCTACTGCGCATGAGCAAGTCGCGCTGCGCGTCCTTATTGGTCCCCATTGTGTCCTGGGAACTGTGTGTTTCTCAAGACACAACGGGAGCCCTCGGATATGGGCGGGGCAGCTAGTCCCGGAAGTGGGTGCAGATACCTGTATTATACAGGTATCTGCACCCCCTTCCCCCCTGAAAGGTGCAAATTGTGGCACTGGAGGGGGTGGAGGAATCCGATAAGCGGAAGTTCCACTTTAGGGTGGAGCTCCGCTTTAACAACATTGCTCAGCCCTGAAACACTAAAATAAAAAGAAACATTGTTTTATTTTGTATCTTTCTGTTTCTTCATCTGCAGATCAAAGGGATGAACAAATGTTCCTCTGTTTAATCCCTTATTAACCCTTAATTTACTCTAAGCAGCCTTAATTAACTCCCTATTCTCCTCCATTTAAATTATTATTTTCCTGCTTTTTTTTTTTTTTTTGTTCACGTCTATTTTATGAACGATAAACAATTAAAACATTTTTTTGTTTGCTTTGTTAGTGAATATTTTACACATATATATTAACATATATTTACACATTTCACATTGAAAAAGTGCCAAATTTAAAAAAAATTATTTCATTTGTAAATAACTTTTCAATGCTTTGTGCATTGCTGACAGCTGAAGCTAAAACAAAAAACAGTTGCGGTAGGTATCGGCGAGTACTAAAAATAAAAAAGTATCGGTTCTCATAGTAAAAAATAAAAAAATTGTATTGGTGCATCCCTACTATAGATTATATATATATATATATATATCTATATCTATATATATATATATATAAATATATATATATATATATATAATCTATCCACTTTCTCTCTTCCTATAGATATCCATAGTCTCGTCCTCTATCTCTCTCTAAATCCATCCTTGATTCAAATCCATTCCCCAAAACATAAAAGCGATCGTTCCTGGAATGTACGGCGTACCGGAGGGGATCATTAGGGACAGCGCTGTGGCAGATGCAGATTTGATGACTTTGTTGACGGGTCGGGAAGTGCGTTTCTCTCCGTAGTCCCCGGACAGCAGCCGATGGCGCGCTCTCCTCACAGCCAGGTCACTGATGGCCTTTGGGGAGGTGAAGTCGGTGTCCGTGCCGCCGATGTGCATGCTCTGATCGGAGAAGTCGGCCGTGCTGCCCGCTGCAGATCACACAAATCAAAGTCAGTAAATATACTAAATCACAACAGCTTGTGATGGAAGGCTGAAAACTAGCTGCATGTTGACGCGTTTCACCCCAGAGATGGGCTTCGTCAGAGATTAGAGCCCAGGCAGCGCTTCTAGTGTACACATCTGGAACAATAAACTTTTTTGAAAATGCTGACAGCGTGCAGCCAGTCTGTGTGATTCAGCCCTCTATGGGGAGTGTAGACAAGCATTATCCTGCCTGCACCTGCTCTCCTTTTGTTGTTTCCCTGCTTGTAATAGAAGCTGCAATTGTTTGACACCCCAGGCCCCATACTGGGTGTGAACCACAAGGCCTCAGTTCTACCACAAGCCGTCTCACAGCTCTAGGGTGAGAGAGATATGTGGCCTTGGATTTAGAGAATGGAACTTCTATCAGAGGCTTCTAACAAAAACTTAGAAAATAAAGTAGATGAGATATTTGAATCCCAATAAATGCAGGCTGGCGGCCGCTCAGTGCTGGGCGATTACCTGTCAGTGTGGTGGAGGAGCTGATGTTACTGGAGGTAGAGGATGGAGTATTCGGTCCCAGATCTTCATCCAGTTTCAGTTCTCGCTCCACAGGTTGCCCGGCTCCCTCATGAGAGGTGGAGGTCGGCGTTGACGCAGTTTCATGCAGGGTTGCTTTCTTCTGCGAGCGGAGTTCCTCTTCAGTGGAGATAGCAAAACGCGGCATGTCGATAAGAGTGGAGCAGCGCCTGCGCACCGTCAGCGGCGGGCTGGAGTCGCTCTCGGTGTGGGACGATTCGGAGGCAGAGAGGCGTTTCCGGAGACTATAAAGAGAAGAGAAGGATGGAGATGGCGGTTCTGAGTACAGGAAGCGGAAAGGAAACACACAACACACACGTTAGACTAACGACAGGCAGCGCGTTAAGGTAACAGTACTGTACGCGGTGCCCACATGGTTCATTCTCCACCCTTCCCGACAACCAGGACAGGAAGGGTCTGATTGGGTGACACAGGCATTGCAAATAGTTCTCATTGCAGACACTTTTATAAACGGAATAAAAATGGGGGGGGGGGGGGATTATGATGATTATGCAAACTTTGTAGTCTTTTAAGAAAAATCAACAGCAAAATAGTTATTCTTACTAACACGTATACAATGCCCAGGTTCCGGCTTTCCGGCCTATAGGAGTTAAAAATGATCTACCGTCCTGTGACCACCATCAGTGTGATTGGGACGGCACCCTTTAGCCATCAGCACAGCTACCCGGTAACTACTAATTATTTCACCTGAGCCATTATAAAGAGATCCAGAGGAATGTGCAGTCAGGCTCAGGTCACACTTATGATGTGGGATGGCTAAAAAAGGTTCAAAGGTCCCAATCATACAGATTAGGGTTAGGGGGTTATAGTGTAGGGTTAAAGGGTACAGCTAAGGAGGATAGATTTAGGAGGTAGGATTTGGGGTTAAAGGGTAGGAATTAGAAGGTAGGGTTATGGGTTAAGGGGCTAGAGTTGGGGTTAGAGGGTAGGGTTGGGGTTAGGGGTAGGGTTGGGGTTAGAGGGTAGGGTTGGGAGTTGGGGTTAGGGTTAGAGTTGGGGTTGGAGGGTTGGGGTTAGAGTTGGGGTTAGAGGGTAGAGTTGGGAGTTGGGGTTGGAGAGGGTTGGGGTTGGAGGGTAGAGTTGGGAGTTGGGGTTAGAGGGTAGAGTTTTTTTTTTTTTTGGGTTGGAGGGTTAGAGGGTTGGGGTTTGGGTTTTGGGGAGTTGGGGTTGGAGGGTAGAGTTGGGAGTTGGGGTTGGAGGGTAGAGTTGGGGTTAGAGGGTAGAGTTGGGAGTTGGGGTTGGAGGGTAGAGTTGGGGTTAGAGGGTAGAGTTGGGGTTAGAGGGTAGAGTTGGGGTTAGAGGGTAGAGTTGGGGTTAGAGGGTAGAGTTGGGGTTAGAGGGTAGAGTTGGGGTTAGAGGGTAGAGTTGGGGTTAGAGGGTAGAGTTGGGGTTTTTGTTAGAATGGATTAGGGTTAGAGGGTAAAGTTAGGGGGTTAGAGTTGGAGGGTGGCATTAGAAGATTAGAACTAGAGGGCAGTGTTAGGGTTAGAAGGTTTGTGTTAGAATGGGTTAGAGCAGTTGTCTCCACACTGCAGCCCGGGGGCCTGACGTGGCCCTTCACTTGCCTTTATCTGGCCCTTGGGGCACTATTCCACCAACTGACACCAATGATGGAGCACTATTCTTCTCATTGATGTCAACAATGGGGCACTATTACTCCCATTAAAACCAATGAAGGGGCATTTTCTACTTCCACTGACCACAATCCGGTCCCGCTAAAGCCTGAAGGACAGTAAACTGGTCCTGTGCTTAGAACATTTGGAGACCCCTGGGTCAGAGGGTAGAGTTAGGGGGTTAGAGTTGGAGGGTAGCATTAGGAGATCAGAATTAGAGGGCAGTTTTAGGGTTAGAATGGGTTACAGGGTAGGAGATTAGAATAAGTTTGGGTTATTGAATTGTCAGCACTCATGGCGCAAGTTGTGAAAATGGGTGAGAGTTTCTCTTCCATGTCCCATGTGGAGAGTTGTCACCATTAATAGCATCACGAGTGTGGCATGGGCCTCAGTGATAATTGAGATACAATTCAGAAAACTTTGCAGAAATATTTTTTTTAACACCCTCCTCGTGCTTCTGGCTGTTATAAGGGAAACTTCTAGAGAGAGTCTCTATTCTTTCCTAAGCTGGGGTGCTTCTGATGTCAGGTCATGTCATGTCGCTGGGATGTGATGTCATGTCGCTGTGATGTCATGTCATGTCGCTGTGATGTCATGTCATGTCGCTGTGATGTCATGTCGCTGTGATGTCATGTCATGTCGCTGTGATGTCATGTCGCTGTGATGTCATGTCATGTCGCTGTGATGTCATGTCATGTCGCTGTGATGTCATGTCATGTCGCTGTGATGTCATGTCGCTGTCACGTCATGTCATGTCACGTCACGTCATGTCGCTGGGATGTCATGGGAAGATACAGGAACTGTGGAGGAATATTTACATTTCTGGCGATCCGATGATCCAGGTTCGGTCTCTGCTCTTTAGCCCTCCTAAGTTGTCTAACTTGTCGTCCTTCTCCTCGCTCAGGCTGCGCTTTGTGGGTGGGGGAGTTCTCTCTTCATGAATGGACAGGCGCTCCATGCTGCTGTATACCTGGAAATAGGCCGAGACAACTGGATAAGAAACCTAAAGGGCACCAAGATGGCCAGAAAGTAGCAGAAGCTTCAATTCCTGACCCATGTTCTGCACCTCATACTGAAGTCCCCATTTCCAGATCTATCTACAGACTGAGGGAGCACAACAGGTGCTGATTGCTTGGAGCACTGAATGGCAGTACACCGGGCTGATCCCATTTATGATATTGGGGACAGATGTACAACTGTTATAACCTATGGAACAGAATGGATCCTCTTCACCCACATTAACCTGGCAGATATTTTTTTTATGGAAATTGAAAAACAAATGTTTTTGTGCATAAGACGTATAACAGGTCTTATTCCAGCAGATGGCATTTCCAAACTACGTGTATACATCAATGGAGAAAGCAGAAGTTTGTTAGCTCAGTACCAAGCCTTGTACACTAGGTGGTGCTGTTGTCCTACAATTTCCCCTCAATTAGAAGTCTGAAATGTTTTGTACAATCTGACCTATAGAAACTTGAGGAAATAATCCTGTCTGTACTACCAGATCCCAGCTCTATGGTACCCAATCTCCCCGACTTTCTATACTACCAGATCCCAGCTCTATGGTACCCAATCTCCCCGACTTTCTATACTACCAGATCCCAGCTCTATGGTACCCAATCTCCCTGACTTTCTATACTACCAGATCCCAGCTCTATGGTACCCAATCTCCCCGACTTTCTATACTACCAGATCCAAGTGTTATGGAACATGATCCCCCTGTCGATACTACCAGATCTCCCAGCTCTATGGTACACAACCTCCCTGTGACTGTCTTTACTACCAGTTCCCAGCTCTATGGTATTTGATCCACCTGGCTGCTATACCACCAAATCCCAGATCTATGTACACGACCCCCCTTACCGTTTATACTACCAAATCCCAGCTCTATGGTACACAAGCTCCGTTACTGTCTATACTACCAGATCCCAGCTCTATGGTATACGATCCCCTGGCTGTCTATACTACCAGATCCCAGCTCTATGGTACACAATCCCCCTGTTACTGTCTATACTACCAGATCCCAGCTCTATGGTACAAGATCCCCCTGACTGTCTATTCTACTAGATCCCAGCTCTATGGTACACAATCTTAATTACTGTCTATACTACCAGATCCCATCGCTATGGTACACGATCCCCCTGGCTGTCTACACTACAAAATCCCAGCTCTATGTACATAATCCCCCCCTTACCATTTATACTACTAGATCCCTGCTCTATGGTACACAATCCCCCTTTGACGGTCTATACTACCAGATCCCAGCTCTCTGCTCTATGGCACACAATCTCCCTGTCTATACTAGCAGATCCCAGCTCTATGGCACACAATCTCCCTGTCTATACTAGCAGATCCCAGCTCTATGGTACACGTTACCCCTGACGGTCTATATTGCCAGATCCCAGCTTTCTGCTCTATGGCACATGTTCCCCTGACTGGCTCCTAAGGTTAGCCCCTCTCAGTTCTTTCCTCTGTCTCAGGCTCTGCTCTGAAGGTGGAGGCATTGGGATATGGTTACCTTGCTGTATCTGGGTGAACAGGAAGAAAACTGTTTGATCTCCAAGCGATCCTCATCATTTGTGTCATCCTCCTCCTCCGAGTCCAAATGCTGATACCTCTCTGAGCGAGCTGTGCAAGTAAACACAAAACAAATATGAGAAGAAGCAGGACAAGTGACACCTTAGTGTACACAGGACAAGTGACACCTTAGTGTACACAGGACAGGTGACACCTTAGTGTACACAGGACAGGTGACACCTTAGTGTACACAGGACAAGTGACACCTTAGTGCACAGGACAAGTGACACCTTAGTGCACAGGACAGGTGACACCTTAGTGCACAGGACAGGTGACACCTTAGTGCACAGGACAGGTGACACCTTAGTGTGCACAGGACAAGTGACACCTTAGTGCGCACAGGACAAGTGACACCTTAGTGTGCACAGGACAAGTGACACCTTAGTGTACACAGGACAAGTGACACCTTAGTGTACACAGGACAAGTGACACCTTAGTGTGCACAGGACAAGCGACACCTTAGTGCACAGGACAAGTGACACCTTAGTGCACAGGACAAGTGACACCTTAGTGCACAGGACAAGTGACACCTTAGTGTGCACAGGACAAGTGACACCTTAGTGTGCACAGGACAAGTGACACCTTAGTGTGCACAGGACAAGCGACACCTTAGTGCACAGGACAAGCGACACCTTAGTGCACAGGACAAGTGACACCTTAGTGTGCACAGGACAAGTGACACCTTAGTGTGCACAGGACAAGTGACACCTTAATGCACACAGGACAAGTGACACCTTAATGCACACAGGACAAGTGACACCTTAGTGCACACAGGACAAGTGACACCTTAGTGTACACAGGACAAGTGACACCTTAGTGCACAGGACAAGTGACACCTTAGTGTACACAGGACAGGTGACACCTTAGTACAAGAAGGCCACTTGGATTGCTCAGTACAGAAGGATCCCTAAGGATCCCCATTAGGTGAAGAAAATCAATGGTTCATTTCTGGGATACAATCTACAAACTGCATAAAGGTCAGAACTTACAGATATCCGCTGGAAAGATTTCTGACCACACAGATAAATACAGCTTATGCTGACCACGGAATGTCTGAGATCCTACTAGGAGCAATGAGTGGAGACATATCCTTCTGTCCTACCATGAGCCCTCAGAGATCCTACGAGTGATAAGCAGGAACATCTCCATCTATCCCATCATCAGCCCCAGGACCTGCCACAATCCACACATGGAACTTTAGAAGAGTCAGACCAGAAGCCACTTCCATGGAAATTCCCAGCAGATGTTCCCCCCACCAGCAGGGCAGCAATAGCCTGATATTCACAGCTAAAGCTTCAAACCATGAACGTTGCTTGTTATATTCCAGGTGTCTGCAGACAGCCTTTGTTGGGGGGGGGGGGGGGGGGGGGGGTGTATTCAGCAGCAATGACCCGCATATCAGGAAATCTTACTGTCAAAGTAACTGGTGTCATCCTCAGATTCCAGCTGTGGAATGAACTCCGCTTTCTGTCGCAGAAGCCCGTTCCAGTCCAGAGGCTTGAAGAATCGGTGCTGCTTCACCTCAAAGGCGCCACCTGGAAAAAAAAACCCCCATCACAGACAAGTGACTGGTTACTATAACATATAATACTGGTCAATTATATAGAACACTGACTGAGAAAGGACACGTTCCTACGATAGGATATCAGCACGGCACGCACCTGTACCCATTCGTTCCAGGGGGTTTTGGCTGAGAAGTCTGGAGATGATATCCTGGGCATCGGTTGGCAGAGCATCCTCTCCGTCTGGCCAGGCAATCTCATCTGGAATGGAGGGAACAATTCCAAATAAACAGAAATCATCCATGCTAGCACTGTGTGGTCTGGAATCGTCATTCACCGTAGATCCCTAATCTCTGCACTGATGTAGGGAGTACATATAGTAAGAGCAGTGTTGGTCATCTTACTTTTAAAAAAGTAATTAGTTAAGTTACAAATGACTTCTCCCAAAAAGTAATTGCGTTAGTAACTCAGTTACTACATTGGAAAAGTAATTAGTTACGCAGCAAAGTAACTGTGACTTTTTTTTTTTATATTCTATACGTGTAACTAAGGGGGGGTCTAGTATTACTGTAACCAAAGGGGCGCATTTATTATTATTGTTATATATCGTGTAACCAAGGGGCTGCTCTATTATTACTCTAACCAAGGGGCAGATCTGTTATAGCGTGTAAGCAAGGGGCGGGTCTATTATTATTATATCGTGTAAGGGGCGGGTCTATATATTATTATATCGTGTAAGGGGCGGGTCTATTATTATATCGTGTAAGGGGCGGGTCTATTATTATTATTAGATCGTGTAAGGGGCGGGTCTATTATTATTATTATATCGTGTAAGGGGGGGGTCTATTATTATATCGTGTAAGGGGCGGGTCTATTATTATTATATATATCGTGTAAGGGGCGGATGGCTACAGAAGAGGGCGGATGTTAAATTAATGGGCAGAGCTCGATATATAACAATAATAATAAACGCGCCCCTTGGTTACAGTAATACTAGACCCGCCCCTTAGTTACACTATAGACGCCCCTTGCAGAGTAGCACGAGCATCAGGAGCGTGCGGCATCGCCTCGTACAATTACATGTTAACTGCGCCTGCGCGGTGTAGAGTTCACTCAGAGCTGTTTAGGTTCGGCAATTTTCGGAAGCTCCGTAGTCCTTTGTACTGCGCAAGCACTGCACCTGCGCAGTACAGGGGAGTCCTTATCCCGCGGGGGAACTTTTTCGGCAGGACACCAGAATTACACTACTGCCATCTAGTGACGGTAGATGTAATTGGGGTAACTAAGCCAAAGTAATGGGAACTGAGTTACCACGAGGGGAAAAGTAATCAGTTAGATTACTCGTTACCCTCTAAAGTAACTGCGTTAGGTAACTCAGTTTATTTTAACTCAGTTACTTACATCACTGAGTAAGAGATGTATGGAATGGAGCCGGGTTGCCATCTGACATTAGAAGCATGGAACAAATATTATCCAAATTCTCCTCACACCACAATCCACGTTCTGAAATTCACGTTAAACGTGTGCTCTCAATAAGTTGTAAAGCAATGACTGACATTGTGGGACACATGAAGACACCTAAATTGCACCCACAATGTTAAACTGTGAAATGGTATCAATTTGTGGCTCCCTGTACCTCATAGATTGAATCCACTGCCTCTATTTCAGAACCATGGAATATGGAGCTTCCCCCTTTTGTGGATACAATATCCTCCATTCTTCTGAGGAGGCTTTCCGCAAGACTTTGGAGGCTGTCTGTGGGAATCTGTGCCCATTTGTGAGGTCAGATACGGATGTTGAATGAGAAGACATGGCTCACACGTTGGGCCCCACATTGGGCGCCAAAAAAAAAAATCCCTGGCTTGCAGCTGACATTTAAAATCATCTCAAAGGTGTTCAGTAGGGTTGAGGTGAGGGCTCTGTGCAGGACACTCGAGTTCCTCCACACCAAACTGGTCAACCATGTCTTTATGGAGCTGGTCCAAACCGGTCAACCCATGTCTTTATGGAGCTGGTCCACACTGGTCAACCCATGTCTTTATGGAGCTGGTCCAAACTGGCCAACCCATTTCTTCATGGAGCTGGTCCACACTGGTCAACCCATGTCTTTATGGAGCTGGCCACAGTGGTCAACCCATGGCTTTATGGAGCTGGTCCACACTGGTCAACCCATGGCTTTATAAAACTGGTCAAGCCGTGTCTTGATGGAGCTGGTCCACACTGGTCAACCCATGTCTTTATGGAGCTGGTCCACCCTGATCTACCCATGTCTTTATGGAGCTGGTCCACCCTGGTCAACCCATGTCTTTATGGAGCTGGGCCACAGTGGTCAACCCATGTCTTTATGGAGCTGGGCCACAGTGGTCAACCCATGGCTTTATGGAGCTGGCCACAGTGGTCAACCCATGGCTTTATGGAGCTGGTCCACACTGGTCAACCCATGGCTTTATAAAACTGGTCAAGCCGTGTCTTGATGGAGCTGGTCCACACTGGCCAACCCATGTCTTTATGGAGCTGGTCCACCCTGGTCAACCCATGTCTTTATGGAGCTGGTCCACCCTGGTGAACCCATGTCTTTATGGAGCTGGTCCACCCTGGTCAACCCATGTCTTTATGGAGCTGGTCCACACTGGTCAACTCATGGCTTTATGGAGCTGGCCACAGTGGTCAACCCATGGCTTTATGGAGCTGGCCACAGTGGTCAACCCATGGCTTTATGGAGCTGGCCACAGTGGTCAACCCATGGCTTTATGGAGCTGGCCACAGTGGTCAACCCATGGCTTTATGGAGCTGGCCACAGTGGTCAACCCATTGCTTTATAGGGCTGGCCACATTGGTCAACCCATCGCTTTATGGAGCTGGCCACATTGGTCAACCCATGGCTTTATGGAGCACACTGTTCAACCCATGTCTTTATAAAACTGGTCCAAACTGGTCAACCTATGGCTTTATGGAGCTTTTCCACACTGGTCAACCCACGACTTTATGGAGCTGGTCCACAGTGGTCAACCCATGGCTTTATGGAGCTGGTCCACACTGGTCAGCCCATGTCTTTATGGAGCTGGTCCAAACTGGTCAACCCGTGTCTTTATGGAGCTGGTCCAAACTCGCGTCTTACCACAAGTTTGAAAGAGGATAATTGCCTACAATGTCTTTGTATGATGGAGTATTACCAGGACCCTTCATTGGAGAATTCCATCATTTGGGGAGGGGGGGGTGTTCACATACCCCTGGGCATATAGTGTACCTAATGGGACATATAAATGACTTACCACTGATCACCTGTCCAAACAGCTCTTCTGGGGTGTCTCCAAAGAAGGGGACGCAGCCCACTAAAAATTCATAAAGAATGACCCCCATTGCCCACCAGTCCACAGGCTTTCCATAGCCCTGCCTCAGGATGACCTCAGGAGCAATGTATTCTGGGGTGCCGCACACCTGTGGAGAGGAAAAGGAGACCAATTCTTAATGCTCCAACTTAGATCATCAGATAAAGTCCTCATGATAAAGCCCCACCCTCACCCCGGTATATAAGGGGTAAGTATCATCTCACCTGTTTGTCCAGGAACTCTCGGGTGTCCTTTTCAATGTGTCCTTCATACAGATTGGTCGTTAAGCTCATCAGCCCGATCTTAGAAAGCCCAAAATCTGTCAGCTTGATATGCCCCATGGAGGTGATGAGGAGGCTGCAGACAAAGAATAGAAGACACCATGTTTCTTTATATTGGAACAAGTCCACAACGAGAACCCAGATTACAGTAAATGCAAGGCATGCAGTCACAGGATACACATACTTATCCGGCTTGAGATCTCGGTGGACGATCCCGTAGTTATGGAGATATTCTAACGCAAGAACTGTTTCTGCAAAATACATCCTGGCCATTTCCACAGGGAGGGCTCCGATATTCTTCAGGAGAGTAGCGCAATCGCCCCCTGCGAGGGCAGAGATACGCCGTCAGGACAAGTAAATAACATGGGAATATATCCCCAACCATTCCCTGTACACCCTCCATATCCTCATCTGATAAGTATTACCACTTTAATACTGGACACCCCCCCCCCCCCCCCTCCTGCCCAGGCCAATTTAATATTTTTTTTTTTTTTTTTACAATGTTTTTAACTTTTTTTACATACTATGATTGCCTGTAACCATGATGATCACAGTTATAAGCAATATTTTTTTATGAATGGCATCCATTTATCCAGTGTGTACTATTGTGAAGCTGTGATTAGTCACAGCTAGCACATGGTACAGATGTACTGTGATTGGGCCTGTCTGTACCATGTGACCAATCACAGAGATCAACACAATAGTATACAATGAAGGGTTACGAATGAAACCCATTCATTGTGTACAACCGTCATGTGATTGGTCACAGTGATCACATGGTACAATGATTATCATCCGCTGTGTCCACCGGTAACAGATCATGCCGGAGGGCGGACCCTAGCCACCTGAGATCTGCGCTATAGCCGAATGACGGCTACAGCGCGGATCTGATATGCCGGGACGACGTCTATTGACGTCGTCCCGGCCACGAGCTGCCTGCGCGCCCCCTGAAGGGCGCTCTCTGTGATCCGCGAGTCTGTGGGACTCGCTGGATCACAGATCCGAGTAAGGGTCGATCCCGACCCCTTACCATGTGATCAGCTGTCAGCCAATGACAGCTGATCATGTGATAATAACAGAGCCGGTAATCTGCTTTTTTTCCTGCTCGCGCTGACAGCGCGAGGAAAAAAAAAAAAAAAAAAAAGCCGATCACCGGCGGCAGTGAGAGGGACATCAGTCCCGATCACTGCAATGTGCCCAGGGTCTATGGTGCCCACCTTTGGCTAATAAAAGTGCCGCCTACCAGTGCCCACTAGCTCCACCTGTCAGTGCCCACAGTGCCATCTGTCAGTGCCCACAGTGCCAGTGCTGCACATCAGTGTCACCTACCAGTGCCCATCAGTGCCACCCATCCGTGCCATCTTTGCTGTGCCCATCAGTACCGACTTATCTGTCCCACCAGTGCAGCCTATCAGTGCCCACTCAGTGCAGCCTATCAGTGCCACCAGTGCAGCCTATCAGTGCCACCAGTGCAGCCTATCAGTGCCCACCAGTGCAGCCTATCAGTGCCCACCAGTGCCCAGCCTATCAGTGCCCACCAGTGCAGCCTATCAGTGCCCACCAGTGCCGCCTCATCAGCGCATATCAATGAAGCAGAAAAATTACCTGTTTGCAAAATTTTTATAACAAACTATTAAACATGATTTTATATATTTTTTTAATTTTCCATCTTTTTTTGTTTGTTTAGCAAAAAATAAAAACCCCAGCTGTGATTAAATACCACCAAAAGAAAGCTCTATTTGTGGGAAAAAAATGGTAAAAATTTCATTTGGGTACAGTGTTGTATGACCGCGCAAATTGTCATTCAAAGTGCGTCAGCGCCAAAAGCTGAAAATTGGTCTGGTCACGAGGGGGGTTTAAGTGCAAAGTAATCAGGTGGATAGGGGGTGCTTGAGGTGCGATCCTGGGAGGACATCATATGTAGACTTCAGCTGTACCACAGGCTGGTGCTCACCTTCTACGTATTCCATCACCATACACAAGTGGCGCTTCGTCTCAAAGGAGCAGAACATGCTGACCACAAAAGGGTTCTCGGCAAAGGTCAGAATGTCCCTCTCCACAAAGGCCTGCTGGATTTGGTTCCTCAAGATTAAATTTTGCTTGTTGATCTTCTTCATAGCGAACCGCTGGCGTGTGTCCTTGTGCCGTACCAGATACACCGCCCTGGGGGGGGGGGAGGAGCATGAGACATTAAATACCACACCTTCACCGGGAAAAACAGAGGGCAATTTATCAAAACTGGAGCAGACAGAATCAGGACCAGCTGTTGACGGCAACCAATCAGCTTATAGCTTTCATTTTCAAAGTTAACTGAACAACCTGAAGATAGAAGATGATTTGGTTGCCACGCCCATTTCCTCCAGATTCTGTCTGCTCCAGTTTTTTATAAAGTCGCCCCACAGCGTCATCGACCACATCAATTATAACAATAGAAACATTAATGACAATACTTATAACCGATGACATCATCAACAGGACAGGAAGTTGTGGGGATTGGAATATGAAAATGGGTGAAAGACTTGACAAAAATGAAGTTACATAAACAGAGATACATAAACAAATAAATAAACAAGTCTCCAGTTTCTGTGTCACAGGATTGGAGTAGGGGGGATATAATAATACGTGCCACACAAGACCAGACATGTATTATTACAAAATAAAAGATATTGTTTTATTGATTCAAGACAAAGAAACATTAAAAGCAATCCATATCCTTTCTACATATATGCATTAAACAGCACAATACATGTACAAAATAGCCTGGTGAATTGACAGGTTTCGCACATATGATTGCTTCATCAGGATCCACTTGCCATTATTAGAGGATACGGTGCATGATATAGCATCTACAATGAAGGATAGCGAATGGATAATATATATCAATTACCATCAACAATTATAATTTTACATCACTTAAAATCTAAATATTACAGGAGGAACTAAACCAAGAAATGGGAGGGGAAAATTTATTCGTCTAGTTCCTCCTGTGATGTTTAGGTTTTAAGTGATGTACAATGACACAGTATAACATTTACCATCAACAATTATTTATACATTTGTAATTCTGATGAAGCAATCTTATGTACGAAATGCGTCGATCTACCAGGCCTTTTTGTTCATTATGCTTATTAAAAGCTTTACAAACAGCTCCGTAGCAGTTTTATTGCTACAGGGCGGACGCTCTGTGCAGAATCACGTATATATACGCAATTCTGCACTTCTGGGCGCGATCGCACGCAGGCGGCGGCTTGCTCCCACTGCGATTTTACACAGAGGGAGCTGATGAGGGCGGCCCGCTGACCCGATATCTGCCCGGGACCGGCCGATCGTTTGGTACTCTGACAGAGTGACGGTCTGCCTATGTAAACAAGGTAGACTGTCATTCCGTGAGTACAGAAGACATGGATCCTGTGAAGCAGGAACCCCGGTCCATGTCTTCAAGTACCTTTCCCCACAGCTAGTAATCACTCCCTAGGCACACATTTAACCCTTTGATCGCACCTGATGTTAACCCCTTCAGTGAGAGTGCATATTTTTTTTTAACACTGATCCCTGTAATAATGTAACTGGTCCCCCCCCCCAAAAAAAGTGTCAAAAGTGTTACTTAGGTGTCCGATTTGTCTGCCGCAATATTGCAGTCCAGCTATAAGTCGCTAATTGCTGCCATGCCAGTATAGTGTACAAAATAAATAAAATATGATAGATATAAATCTATAGATAGAGATTATATATATATATACACACACACACACACACACACACACACACACACATATACATGCACACACATATTGGGATTTTTTTTTTAAAACAAAAATATGTAGCAGAATGTATGTTTAATGAAGAAAGTAGATTTTTTTACTTTTTTTATTATGTATGTTTTATAGCAGAATGTTTTCAAAACTTAAGTTTATAGCGCAAAAAATAAAACACCACAAACGTGGTCAAATACTACCAAAAAAAAAAAAAAAGAAGGAAATTGTTTGGGGTATGGCGTCGCACGGCCGCGCAATTGTCAAAGCAACGCAGTGCCGTATCGCAAATGAAAGGCCTGGTCAGGAAAGGGTGGGGGAGGGGTAAATCTTCCGGAGCTGAAGTTAATAGATATATAGAAAAGATATAGATTGCTTTTATTTTTTCTATTTCATAATTGCATCAATAAAGCTGCCTCTTATATTTTAATAACACATGTCTGGTCTTGTGTGATATTATATCCCCCTGTGACACAGAAATTTTTTTTTTGGGGGGGGGGTTTAGGACGTTGTGGCGAATCTCCCAACGGGGCCACATAGAGCAGTAAAAATCCTCAGCTTTGGCACCAATGAGTTAAAATGGGTACCATAAAGATGATTTCAATAACTTTTTGACAAAAATTAAATAAAAAACACTTACCCATAAGCCCCGTTGCTGATCAGTTTGATGTTCTCGAACTCGTCCTCAGAGGGAGTTTTGGACTTTGGCTGAATTACAGGCGCAGAGCTGCGACCCTACGAACACGGAACAGTGAGAACACCGCACGCCCCACGGCCCCATCACCACCACATAAAACAATGATTTTTAGTGTTGTGTATATGTATTATATATATCTATATATACTATATATATCTATATATATATATATATATATATATTATATTATATTACACACACACACACACACACACACACACACACACACACACACACATTATATATATATACATACATACATACACACACACACATTATATATATATCTATACACACACACATTATATATATATATACACACACATACACACACCACACAATATATATATATATATTATATATATAAATTATATATATATAATATAAAATACACACACACACACACACATACATACACACACACACACACACATAATTATATATATTTACACACACACACCCACACACACACACACACACATTTATATATATACACACATTATATATACACATACACACCGTATATACTCGAGTAAAGCCGAGTTTTTCAGCACATTTTTTGTGTGCTGAAATGCCCCCCTCGTCTTATACTGGAGTCAAGCACTTTTTCTGCAGCAGAAAATGACATTTTCTGACCCGACTTTGGGGCCCCGTATCTCAGGGCCACTTGGGGTGTTCAAACACAGGGGAACCAGCACCACAACATATCCAAAGATGGGGTTCCTAGCACAAAGTGACCCCGACATACGGGGGGCCCCAAAGTCGGTTCGGAAAATGTCATTCTCTGCTGCAGAAGTGCTTGACATTTTCCGAACCGACTTTGGGGCCCCCATATCTCAGGGCCACTTGGTGAAAGGAACCCCATTGGATATGTTGTAGTGCTGGTCCCACTGGGTTTTCACACCAAATTTTGGGGTTCCTAGCACCAAGTGGACCCAAGATACGGGGCCCAAAAATCGGTCAACTGTGTCTATCTGCAGCAATGTTATTTCAGGACCCTTTGGGTCCAGAGACCCCAAATGCTGCAGCTAGGGGGCATCTAGGAACCCTTAACTACCAAGTTTGAAGTTCGGGGGAGACCTATGGCTGCAAATGGGCATTGTTGACCCTCTTTTCACTTACAGTAGCTGCGCATTTCTCACCTAGGCTTATACTCGAGTCAATACGTTTTCCCAGTATTTGGTGGTAAAATTAGGTGCCTCGGCTTATATTCGGGTCGGCTTATACTCGAGTATATACATATACACATTATATATATATATCTATGGTTACAGAGCGCTTATTATTACTATTTGGATTGACAAATTAGAAGACAATTTTTTAAATTGAAAAGATTTAAGAAAACTATTATGAAAAATGTAAATTGCAGTTCCCATTTCCATATACAGGGCGGGCTTATCAGACTGAACCAATCAGAAGAGCCTACATTCTGTGTACAGATGTCAATCCTCAACTGCCACCATATGAGAGGAGCATCCACTAATGCGAAATCCAGAGCTCCGCCCACTCCACTGGGAGGAGACACCCAGCCCCACGAGAAAAGCTCCACCCCCCATGCATTTCGGGGTCTTGCCTATTCTTGAGTGGCAGCCACGTCGGTGTCACACTTACGTCTAAAATAACTGGAACTAATCCCAGGCTGCCCTCAATTCTTAGCTTGGATTCCACTTCTCCCCTCCTCCATGTCAGCGGCTGGGGGTTGAGTCACAACATCTATACACAGAACATCTGCAGCGCCCCCCTCTGGATGTGTTCCCTCTGATGAGTCTGCCCTATACAGCGCCTTGAAAAAGTATTCATACCCCCTGAAATTTCCCAAATTTTGTCAGGTTACAACCAAAAACGTAAATGTATTTTATTGGGATTTTATGTGATAGACCAACACAAAGTGTCACATAATTGTGAAGTGGAAGGAAAATTATCATTTTTTTTTACAAATATGTGAAAAAGTGTGGGGGGGGGGGGGGGTACATTTGTATGGCGCCCCCCGGAGTCAATACTTTGTAGAACCGCCTTTCTCTACAAGTCTTTTTGGGGGTGTCTCTACCAGCTTTGCCCATCTAGAGAGGACATTTCTGCCCATTCTTCTTCTTTGTAAAATATCTCAAGCTCTGTCAGATTGGATGGAGAGCGTCTGTGATCAGCAGCAATTTTCAAGTCTGGCCACAGATTCTCAATGGGATTTAGGACTGGGCTGTGACTGGGCCATTCTAACACATGAATATGCTTTGATCTAAACCATTCCATTGTAGCTCTGGCTGTATGTTTCGGGTCGTTGTCCTGCTGGAAGGTGAACCCCCCCCCCCCCCCTCAAGTCTTTTGCAGACTCTTGCAGGTTTTCTTCTAAGATTGTCCTGTATTTGTCTCCATCCATCTTCCCATCAACTCTGACCAGCTTCCCTGTCCCTGCTGAAGAAAACCATCCCCACCACATGATGCTGCCACCACCATGTTTCACAGTAGGGATGGTGTGTTCAGGGGGATGGGCAGTGTTAGTTTTTAGCGTTTTGCTTTTAGGCCATAAAGTTGAATTTTGGTCTCATGTGAGCAGATCACCTTCTTCCACATGTTTGCTCCCCTCCCCCACATGGCTTCTCACAAACTACAAACAGGACTTCTTATGACTTTCTTTCTCCAATGTCTTTCTTCTTGTCACTCTTCCATAAAGGGCAGATTTGTGGAGAACACGACTAATAGTTGTCCTGTGGACAGACTCTCCCACCTGAGCTGTGGATCTCTGCAGCTCCTCCAGAGTTCCCATGGGCCTCTTGGCTCTTCTCTGATGAATGCTCTCCTTGCCCGGCCCGGTCAGTTTAGGTGGACGGCCATGTCTTGGTAGGTTTGCAGTTGTGCCATACTCTTTCCATTTTCCGATGATGGATTGAACAGAGCTCCGTGAGATGTTCAAAGCTTGGGAGATTTTTTTATAACCTAACCCTGCTTTATACTTCTCCACAACTTTATCCCTGACCTGTCTGGTGTGTTCCTTGGCCTTCATGATGCTGTTTGTTCACTAAGGTTCTCTAACAAACCTCTGAGGGCTTCACAGAAAAGCTGTATTTATACTGAGATTAAATGACACACAGGTGGACTCTATTTAATAATTAGGTGACTTCTGAAGGCAATTTGTTCCACTAGATTTTAGTTATCAGAGTAAAGGGGGCTGAATACAAATGCCCCCCCCCCCCACACACACTTTTCACATATTTATTTGTATCATTTTCCTTCCACTTCACAATTATGTGTCACTTTGTGTTGGTCCATCACATAAAATCCCAATAAAATACATTTACGTTTTTGGTTGTAACAAAATGTGGAAAATTTCAAGGGGTATGAATACTTTTTCAAGGCCCTGTACATTCAATTAGTAAGTGAAATTGAGCTCATTTATAATTTTTTTTCTCTGGAGTGTGCGCTGCTGCTGTCATAGCTGTTCAGCTGGGCCATTTCTACAAATACAAAGAACAAACCTCAGTCACTAAAGAAAAAGGCAGCTAGAATCAGACGGGCTGCATTGGGCACCAAGAACAATGGAGAGTTATCTTGTCAAATTAGACATGGACGGAAATATGGACTGGGTGAGGGCAGGGAGCGGTCTACGGCGGCTGAGGGCAGGGAGCGGTCTACGGCGGCTGAGGGCAGGGAGCGGTCTACGGCTCGCTGGGCCAGGAGCGGTCTAAGGGGGGCTGAGGGCAGGGAGCGGTCTACGGCTGCTGAGGGCAGGGAGCGGTCTACGGCGGCTGAGGGCAGGGAGCGGTCTACGGCGGGTGAGGGCAGGGAGCGGTCTACGGCGGCTGAGGGCAGGGAGCGGTCTACGGCGGCTGAGGGCAGGGAGCGGTCTACGGCGGCTGAGGGCAGGGAGCGGTCTACGGCGGGTGAGGGCAGGGAGCGGTCTACGGCGGCTGAGGGCAGGGAGCGGTCTACGGCGGCTGAGGGCAGGGAGCGGTCTACGGCGGCTGAGGGCAGGGAGCGGTCTACGGCGGCTGAGGGCAGGGAGCGGTCTACGGCGGGTGAGGGCAGGGAGCGGTCTACGGCGGGTGAGGGCAGGGAGCGGTCTACGGCGGGTGAGGGCAGGGAGCGGTCTACGGCGGCTGAGGTGGGCAGGGAGCGGTCCACGGCGGCTGAGGGCAGGGAGCGGTCTACGGCGGGCGAGGGCAGGGAGCGGTCTACGGCGGGCGAGGGCAGGGAGCGGTCTACGGCGGGTGAGGGCAGGGAGCGGTCTACGGCGGGTGAGGGCAGGGAGCGGTCTACGGCGGGTGAGGGCAGGGAGCGGTCTACGGCGGGTGAGGGCAGGGAGCGGTCTACGGCGGGTGAGGGCAGGGAGCTGTCTACGGCGGGTGAGGGCAGGGAGCGGTCTACGGCGGGTGAGGGCAGGGAGCGGTCTACGGCGGGTGAGGGCAGGGAGCAGTCTACAGCGGGTGAGGGCAGGGAGCAGTCTACGGCGGGTGAGGGCAGGGAGCAGTCTACGGCGGGTGAGGGCAGGGAGCGGTCCATGGGCTATAATGGTAAGAAGGACGGGACTAGGGTGGGGGAGGACAAAAGATGAGTTTATAGTCTATAGTGGGTGAGAAGGATGGGACTTAGGTGGGCGAGGACAAGGATGGGTCTATGGCAGGTCAAGACAAAGATGGGTCTATAGTTTACAGCGGGTGAATTGCCAAGGAGGGTGAGGGCAAAATCAAGGGCAGGTCACTGGTGGCTGAAAACAAAAATGGGTTTACTTTGGACAGGGCGAGGGCAAGGACGGGTCTGCGGTGGGCGAGGGTAAGGTCTGCAGTGGGCAAGGACGGGTCTGCAGTGGGCAAGGACGGGTCTGCAGTGGGCAAGGACGGGTCTGCAGTGGGCAAGGACGGGTCTGCAGTGGGCAAGGACGGGTCTGCAGTGGGCAAGGACGGGTCTGCAGTGGGCAAGGACGGGTCTGCAGTGGGCAAGGACGGGTCTGCAGTGGGCAAGGACGGGTCACTGGTGTCTGAGAAATTGATGATTCTACACAGGGAGCGGGCAAGGACAAGTCTATGACAGTTGAGGACCAACATAATATTACTGTCAGCAGAGTGAAGCACAGGTGCCCATGGCAGAAGCTGCAACAGATGTAAAAAAAAACTCTCACCCTCCAAGGGATCCCTATTGAGCCCCAGCTGACTGATGATGTAGCGGGGAATGTCGGATTTGATGCCCTCTCCTTCCTTGGCATGACCTTCAGCAGCTTCCAAGAGATGATAGAATTCTTCTGGGTCAAATTCCTGATAACACAAGAAGACAGGAGACTGAGTGCCAGCAACAGGACATTATGCCGGGGGGGGGGGGGGGTACACACAGTGCAGACACAGACACAGACGCAGCACCCGGGGACACACAGTGCAGACACAGACGGGCGCACCCGGGGACACACAGTGCAGACACAGACGGGCACACCCGGGGACACAGACGGGTGCACCCGGGGACACACAGTGCAGACACAGACGGGCGCACCCCGGGACACACAGTGCAGACACAGACGGGCGCACCCGGGGACACACAGTGCAGACACAGTCGGGCGCACCCAGGGACACACAGTGCAGACATAGACGGGCGCACCCGGGGACACACAGTGCAGACACAGACGGACGCACCCGGGGACACACAGTGCAGACACAGACGGACGCACCCGGGGACACACAGTGCAGACACAGACGGCGCACCCGGGGACACACAGTGCAGACACAGACGGACGCACCCGGGGACACACAGTGCAGACACAGACGGCGCACTCGGGGTCATACAGTGCAGACACAGACGGCGCACCAGGGGTCATACAGTGCAGACACAGACGGGCGCACCCGGGGTCATACAGTGCAGACACAGTCGGACGCACCCGGGGACACACAGTGCAGACACAGACGGACGCACCCGGGGACACACAGTGCAGACATAGACGGGCGCACCCGGGGACACACAGTGCAGACACAGACGGACGCACCCGGGGACACACAGTGCAGACACAGACGGCGCACTCGGGGTCATACAGTGCAGACACAGACGGCGCACCCGGGGTCATACAGTGCAGACACAGACGGCGCACCCGGGGTCATACAGTGCAGACACAGTCGGACGCACCCGGGGACACACAGTGCAGACATAGACGGGCGCACCCGGGGACACACAGTGCAGACACAGACGGACGCACCCGGGGACACACAGTGCAGACATAGACGGGCGCACCCGGGGACACACAGTGCAGACACAGACGGCGCACTCGGGGTCATACAGTGCAGACACAGACGGCGCACCCGGGGTCATACAGTGCAGACACAGACGGCGCACCCGGGGTCATACAGTGCAGACAGAGACGGGCGCACCCGGGGTCATACAGTGCAGACACAGACGGGCGCACCCGGGGACACACAGTGCAGACACAGACGGGCGCACCCCGGGACACACAGTGCAGACACAGACGGGCGCACCCGGGGACACACAGTGCAGACACAGACGGGCGCACCAGGGGACACACAGTGCAGACACAGACGGGCGCACCCGGGGACACACAGTGCAGACACAGACGGGCACACCCGGGGACACACAGTGCAGACACAGACGGGCACACCCGGGGACACACAGTGCAGACACAGGCGGGCGCACCCGGGGACACACAGTGCAGACACAGACGGGCGCACCCGGGGACACACAGTGCAGACACAGACGGGCGCACCCGGGGACACACAGTGCAGACACAGACGGGCGCACCCGGGGACACACAGTGCAGACCCAGACGGGCGCACCCCGGGGACACACAGTGCAGACACAGACGGGCGCACCCGGGGACACACAGTGCAGACACATATGGGAATGGCCGCAGATTGTGTGCGGCTGATGATTCAGTCATTAGGCGAAGTCGCACATCTGTCTCTGATAAAATGCAAATGTAAGCAGAACAGGTTTAATGAGCGGGAAACATAAAGCCGGCTCCGTCTGTGACAATTATTACAATAAAATAGATGGGCGGACGGACACACGGCTGGGGACAGATGCCCGAGGCAATTACCCCTGACTGCTTATCTCATCAGATTGTAAGAGAAAATTACTGAGAAAAAATGCTTCTTCCAAGCAGCCCCATTACACGCCGTCCAACGTATGATGTACATTGCTCTACAATCAACACTCCAGAGGAACTACAAGCCCCAGCATGCCATTCCAGCAGAGGAAACTCCAACAGTCTGAATCTGACCGGCTGGCCAGTCCATACAAATGATTCCAATTCAGTCGCAGCAATTACTGCGCACCAATCAGAACGCAGACCATCCCCCAGCTGGAGAGTCAGATCCAGGTACAGCCGGGTGACTCCGCGGCTCTGAGAGCATTTCAAAGTTTTCCTATCACCATCTAAAATATAATGAAGAGATGATTAGAGGTCTCCCTCCTGACAGGTGCACATGCGGCACATGCGCTGCATGTTGTGTGCGTTCGCGTTCAGCGCGTTCATTTTCTGAGCTGTCACTATCAGCCGCCAAGTTCATTACTCACCGCTGACAGTGACAGGTGGGGTCCGCCGAGAGCCGAGCCGAGCGCTCTCCTATCACATGGGGGCCGTGTATTGTGTGCGAGAACAATGGCCGGCTCCAGAGTGGGGGCCTGAGACATCTATAGAAGAGGAGCCCCCCCCCACATTCTACCGGGAGAAGAGGAGCCCCCCACATTCTACCGAGAGAAGAGGAGCCCCCCACATTCTACCGAGAGAAGAGGAGCCCCCCACATTCTACCGAGAGAAGAGGAGCCCCCCCCACATTCTACCGGGAGAAGAGGAGCCCCCCACATTCTACCGAGAGAAGAGGAGCCCCCCACATTCTACCGAGAGAAGAGGAGCCCCCCCCACATTCTACCGGGAGAAGAGGAGCCCCCCACATTCTACCGAGAGAAGAGGAGCTCCCCACATTCTACCGAGAGAAGAGGAGCCCCCCCCACATTCTACCGAGAGAAGAGGAACCCCCTCCCACATTCTACCAGGAGAAGAAGAGGAGCCCCCCCACATTCTACCGAGAGAAGAGGAAACCCCCACATTCTACCGAGAGAAGAGGAACCCCCCACATTCTACCGAGAGAAGAGGAGCTCCCCACATTCTACAGAGAGAAGAGGAGCCCCCCACATTCTACAGAGAGAAGAGGAGCCCCCCACATTCTACCGAGAGAAGAGGAACCCCCCCACATTTTACCGAGAGAAGAGGAGCCCCCCACATTCTACAGAGAGAAGAGGAGCCCCCCACATTCTACCGAGAGAAGAGGAGCCCCCCACATTCTACCGAGAGAAGAGGAACCCCCTCCCACATTCTACCAGGAGAAGAAGAGGAGCCCCCCACATTCTACCAGGAGAAGAAGAGGAGCCCCCCACATTCTACCGGGAGTAGAGGAGCCCCCCCAACATTCTACCAAGAGAAGAGGAGCCCCCCCACATTCTACCAAGAGAAGAGGAGCCCCCCACATTCTACCGAGAGAAGAGGAGCCCCCCACATTCTACCGAGAGAAGAGGAGCCCCCCCCACCATTCTACCGAGAGAAGAGGAACCCCCTCCCACATTCTACCAGGAGAAGAAGAGGAGCCCCCCACATTCTACCAGGAGAAGAAGAGGAGCCCCCCACATTCTACAGAGAGAAGAGGAACCCCCCCAACATTCTACAGAGATAAGAGGAACCCCCCACATTCTACCGAGATAAGAGGAACCCCCCACATTCTACCGAGAGAAGAGGAACCCCCCCCCACATTCTACCGAGAGAAGAGGAACCCCCCACATTCTACTGAGAAAAGAGGAACCCCCCACATTCGACCGAGAGAAGAGGAACCCCCCACATTCTACAGAGAGAAGAGGAGCCCCCCACATTCTACCGAGAGAAGAGGAGCCCCCCCCACATTCTACCGAGAGAAGAGGAGCCCCCCACATTCGACCGAGAGAAGAGGAGCCCCCCACATTCTACCGAGAGAAGAGGAGCCCCCCACATTCTACAGAGAGAAAAGAGGAACCCCCCACATTCTACAGAGAAAAGAGGAACCCCCCACATTCTACAGAGAAAAGAGGAACCCCCACATTCTACCGAGAAAAGAGGAACCCCCACATTCTACCGAGAGAAGAGGAGCTCCCCACATTCTACCGAGAGAAGAGGAACCCCCACATTCTACCGAGAGAAGAGGACCCCCCCCCCCCACATTCTAACAAGAGAAGAGGAACCCCCCCACATTCTACCGAGAGAAGAGGAGCCCCCCACATTCTACCAAGAGAAGAGGAACCCCCCACATTCTACCGAGAAAAGAAGAGGAGCCCCCCACATTCTACCAAGAGAAGAGGAACCCCCCCCACATTCTACCAAGAGCAGAAGAACCCCCCCACATTCTACCGAGAGAAGAGGAACCCCCCACATTCTACCGAGAGAAGAGGAACCCCCCACATTCTACCGAGCAAAGAGGAGCCCCCCACATTCTACCGAGAGAAGAGGAGCCCCCCACATTCTACCGAGAGAAGAGGACCCCCCCACATTCTACCGAGAGAAGAGGAACCCCCACATTCTACCGAGAGAAGAGGAACCCCCACATTCTACCGAGAGAAGAGGAACCCCCCACATTCTACCGAGCGAAGAGGAGCCCCCCACATTCTACCGAGAGAAGAGGAACCCCCACATTCTACCGAGAGAAGAGGAACCCCCACATTCTACCGAGAGAAGAGGAACCCCCCACATTCTACGGGAGAAGAGGAACCCCCCACATTCTACCGAGAGAAGAGGTACCCCCACATTCTACCGAGAGAAGAGGAACCCCAACATTCTACCGAGAGAAGAGGAACCCCCACATTCTACCGAGAGAAGAGGAACCCCCCACATTCTACCGAGAAAAGAGGAACCCCCCAGAGAGAAGAGGAACCCCCACATTCTACAGAGAGAAGAGGAAACCCCACAGGGAGAAAAAGGAGCCAACAGGGAAAATATCTGCACAAAATGTCAGACTGGGAGGGGCATGAGGAGACATTATTAACTTTAAACACACTACATGGACTCAACTCCTTTACCCCTGATGTCCCCGGACTTCCCTCCTATCCCCTTTATATCATATACCCCTAATAATGTCCCAGGGGAAGGGGACGTCCAGGAGATGGTCTATATATAGGGGGACGTTCAGGGGGAGGTTCCTATAAAAGGGGGGAAGGTCCAGGGGAAGGTTCCTATAAAAGTGGGGGAAGTCCAGGGGAAGGTTCCTATAAAAAAGGGGGGAAGTCCAGGGGAAGGTTCCTATAAAAAGGGGGGGGGGGGAAGTCCAGGGGAAGGTTCCTATAAAAAGGGGGGGGAAGTCCAGGGGAAGGTTCCTATAAAAAGGGGGGGGAAGTCCAGGGGAAGGTTCCTATAAAAAGGGGGGGGGGGGGAAGTCCAGGGGAAGGTTCCTATAAAAAGGGGGGAAGTCCAGGGGAAGGTTCCTATAAAAAGGGGGGGAAGTCCAGGGGAAGGTTCCTATAAAAAGGGGGGAAGTCCAGGGGAAGGTTCCTATAAAAAGGGGGGAAGTCCAGGGGAAGGTTCCTATAAAAAAGGGGGGAAGTCCAGGGGAAGGTTCCTATAAAAAAGGGGGGGAAGTCCAGGGGAAGGTTCCTATAAAAAGGGGGGGGGAAGTCCAGGGGAAGGTTCCTATAAAAAGGGGGGGGGAAGTCCAGGGGAAGGTTCCTATAAAAAGGGGGGAAGTCCAGGGGAAGGTTCCTATAAAAAGGGGGGAAGTCCAGGGGAAGGTTCCTATAAAAAGGGGGGAAGTCCAGGGGAAGGTTCCTATAAAAGGGGGGGAAGTCCAGGGGAAGGTTCCCATAAAAAGGGGGGGAAGTCCAGGGGAAGGTTCCCATAAAAAGGGGGGGGAAGTCCAGGGGAAGGTTCCTATAAAGGGGGGAAGTCCAGGGGAAGGTTCCTATAAAAAGGGGGAAGTCCAGGGGAAGGTGCCTATAAAAAGGGGGGAAGTCGAGTGGAAGGTTCCTATAAAAGGGGGGGAAGTCCAGGGGAAGGTTCCTATAAAGGGGGAAGTCCAGGTGAAGGTTGCTATAAAAGGGGGGAAGTCCAGGGGAAGGTTGCTATAAAGGGGGGCGTCCAGGGGAAGGTTCTTATAAAGGGGGGAGTCTAGGGGAACATCCAGGGGAAGGTTCCGATACAGTAAGGAGGATATCCAGGGGAAAGTTCAAATAAGGGGGGGCGTCCAGGGAATGTTCATATACAGCGAGGAGGATTTCCAGGAAAAGGTGCCCTCTACAACATCTTGTTGATTTCCAATAATTGAGGTTGGAAAACATAAAAGCTCCACAGAAGCGGCTCACACAAAAGGCTGACAGATGCCGACATTCCTCAGACATAGATGTATCTAGCAGGTAAATTGGCCTGTGAAGCCACCCGGGGAATCTGGATATTAAAGTACAACAGCCCAGCTGACAACTCTCTCAGCGCTCTGCATGTCAGGTAGGTGAGAGGTCACTTCCTCCAGGAATCGACACCCCTCACTATGATGTATTAATAATAATGTTTCGGATGTCTTGTGAAGGGCAAAACTGACACACGGCTCAGAAATGGCTCCGACGGCCAAGGACACAGGAAAAAAAAAAAAAACAGAATCAGCAATAACCTCACACTGATCACATGATGAACCACCAGAAGGCAGAACACAGTGTGACCCGATGATACAGAACACCCCAATGTCAGTGCAAACTGGGATTTTTTTTTTTTTATTTGTAATTCCTTTATTTTTCAAAAAAGTTGAAGTTTATAGTCAAGGAAAACAAAAAGGGGAAAAGGCCGTATTTATCAATTGACAATAACCAAGAGGGTCTCACCATTTAGATCCATAAGCCAACAGCCTAGGCAAGACATGGCATATATGGGCACATATAACATTACCAACATGACCACCATCGTGCAGGGTATATGAGGTATGTGAGGTATGTGAGGTATACAGGGTATATGAGGTATGTGAGGTATGTGAGGTGGCGGCATGGGAGACCCAGAACGAATACTCAGAGACTTCAAACTGTGCAACTATATAGGACACAACAATATATCGGGACGCTGAGCATCCTAACCCAGACTGGGAAGAGTGAGGCTCGGATAATGCAGGAAAGGATATTCAAATATCTGAAGAGCAAACTGGGATTTAAATCAAAGAGTGTGATTACAAAATGCGACAGACCTTCCCCCACCCCCGGAATCATTTTTCAAATACCTGGGAATAAAAAATATCCATAGACAAACCACATCCTTACCAGACACTCCAGGAGGCGAGCCGGGCGGGCGATGACAATCATCAATTTCTTGACAAGCTGGGTGACGAAGGCCACTTCAGAGCTCTCGGAGCGCTCATGAGCCTAAAAAAAAATACATGACATTGTGTTAGTGTGCAGAACGTTGAATTAATAACGATATCTGTCAGCAAACATCTGACCTGTCCCAGGTAAGGTCCTACTAAGAGCAGAGTCTGGAGGAACATAAGGTCCTACTAGGAGTAGAGTCCAGAGGAACATAAGGTCCTACTAGGATCCCAGTCCAGAGGCACATCAGAAGAACATAAGGTCCTACTAGGAGGAGAGTCCATAGAAACGAAAGGTCTTACTAGGAGCACAATCCAGAGGAACATAAGGTCCTACTAGGAGTAGAGTCCAGAAGAACAGAAAGTCCTACTAGGAGCAGAGTCCAGAGAAACATAAGGTCTTACTAGGAGCAGAGTCCAGAGAAACATAAGGTCTTACTAGGAGCAGAGTCCAGAGAAACATAAGGTCTTACTAGGAGCAGAGTCCAGAGAAACATAAGGTCTTACTAGGAGCAGAGTCCAGAGAAACATAAGGTCTTACTAGGAGCAGAGTCCAGAAAAACATAAGGTCTTACTAGGAGCAGAGTCCAAAGAAACATAAGGTCTTACTAGGAGCAGAGTCCAGAGAAACATAAGGTCTTACTAGGAGCACAGTCCAGAGGAACATCAGAAGAACATAAGGTCATACTAGGAGTAGAGTCCAGAGGAACATAAGGTCTTACTAGGAGCAGAGTCCAGAGAAACATAAGGTCTTACTAGGAGCAGAGTCCAGAGAAACATAAGGTCTTACTAGGAGCACAGTCCAGAGAAACATAAGGTCTTACTAGGAGCAGAGTCCAGAGAAACATAAGGTCTTACTAGGAGCACAGTCCAGAAGAACATCATAAGAACATAAGGTCATACTAGGAGTAGAGTCCAGAGGAACATAAGGTCTTACTAGGAGCACAGTCCAGAGGAACATCAGAAGAACATAAGGTCCTACCAGGAGTAGAGTCCAGAGGAACATCAGAAGAACATAAGGTCCTACTAGGAGTAGAGTCCAGAGGAACATAAGGTCTTACTAGGAGCACAGTCCAGAGGAACATCAGAAGAACATAAGGTCCTACTAGGAGTAGAGTCCAGAGGAACATCAGAAGAACATAAGGTCCTACTAGGAGTAGAGTCCTGAAAAACAAAAGGTCCTACTAGGACCAGAGTCCAGAGAAACATAAGGTCTTACTAAGAGCACAGTCCAGAGAAACATAAGGTCCTACTAGGAGTAGAGTCCAGAAGAACAGAAAGTCCTACTAGGACCAGAGTCCAGAGAAACAAAAGGTATTACTAGGAGAACACTCCAGAGGAACATCAGAAGAACATAAGGTCATACTAGCAGCAGAGTCCAGAGGAACATCAGAAGAACATAAGGTTCTACTGGGACTTTGTTACATGTCTATCTACCATTTAGAAACATTAAAATTAACATAATTTGCTTCGAATTAAAAAATATTTAAAAACCAAAACTGTATTTTTAGTCTTGGATATATTGGAGAGAGGTCAGACCTTCTGTTGGGTTATAATTGCTCAATAATTCATCAGGTGGTGAGGTGCAACAGATTCATCAATGTGTATTTAAAAGGAGCATTGAAGACAGTTGGTAGATCTATTTGTCCTATAACTTCGGTTTGGGAGAAGGAATAGAAGTGTCACTCCATGTAAAATTATTATTTTTAATATCGCTGAAGAAAAGCCGACACATTTCAGTGGGTGAGAGATCCCTTCTTCAGGGCTATAAAACCATCAATATAATCAATGTCTTATCCAAACAGAATATTAACAAAATAAAAATCTGTAGTACACCTAAATAGTATATAACTATTGTAAAAAAAAAAAAAAAGACAGATTTTATATTCATGGGTATTAGGACAATCCTTTAAACACGTTGGAGATTTTAAATAAACAAAAAATTCGGAAACACGGACAGATGGGTATGAAGCCGGATTCTATACTGGGTGTATAATGAGAGCTCAGGATGCAGAATGTTCCTGAGGAAAGGCCCCTCTATTCCTTATCCTATAGGTTAGAATTGCTGTCCCTCCCCCCTAGGGAATTTCTTGATGTGTCCAGAGCCCAACATTTTACAATTTGTGACGAATGAATAGAGGGGGAAATCTTCCAATGGGGACACCTGTGTCAGTGACAACGGTCTATAAGGGGGATGTTCCTTCACTTTGGAGAGATTTCCTTTCACTTCCTGTGGTATCTCTGTGACAGGAAGTGATGAGAAATCTCCCCAGCAGGAAAACAGATCTTGCAAAAAAAAACAAAAGAAGTGTCAGGGTTTTAACCATTTTTCCTTCTGAATCCAAAGCTTTAGATATACTTTGTGGCAAGGATTAGTGCTGGTCCTGAACGGTTCCTCTCACTATAGTTATAAATTGATTGATGGTTGAACGTTTCTATGTGTTCAGTGCCAACACATGAGCCCGTGCTGCCCATGAGAAGTCCGGGTCTTCTCATGTGTCACTATCAGAGCTTTTCTCAAGCGGGAACGTAGCTCCGGCACTGAATGTATGTAATGGCAAATGGTGCTGGGGTGTGCTGGAGGGTCTACTGATGCTGGCTGCCGGGGGGGGGGGTGAATATTGTTGCTTGGGGGGGTCAAGTGACCTCCGCTCACCTCCCCCCCCCCCACCCCCACACACCTCCAGGCAAAATACCTTATCAGCCGGGGAATAGGCACAGAAAAGAAGGTTCATTTAACAAAAGCCGATTAATCCTGCGCATGGCGCGCGGCTCCTGGAGGGCTTCGGTGACGGCCGCTCACCCTTCAGTATTCCCCATAAAGCCTCCATTTGTCTTCTATGCATAATTACTTGTGTGGCGACCGCTGGGGATTAAGTGCGAGCGCCGGGCACGGAATATCGCGGTGTCATTAAGAGCCAAAAAGGTGACTAATTACGCGGCAAGAGAATTTATATCACCATCAACCCGCCAACAAAATACAAAATAAATATCAGAAACATACAGGAGCGGATTATCCATCAGACACAGCCCACACGGGATCAGAAAACACCAAAAACAACGGATTCTAAATCAGATAATATAAAATGTCACCGGAGACATCGGATGGCGCCGAGCTGATTACTGGAGGAGGAAAAATGACACAAAGTAGCAAAACTAAACTTTTTCTATTTAGGAAATATTAAGTGAAAGAAAAGCGAAGCTTGTGAAAGATATTAAAAGTGCTACAAGGTCTAGGGGCGCGATACCGGGGGACCCGCAGGGGCGCGATACCGGGGGACCCGCAGGGGCGCGATACCGGGGGACCCGCAGGGGCGCGATACCGGGGGACCCACAGGGGCGCGATACAGGGGGACCCACAGGGGCGCGATACAGGGGGGATCCACAGGGGCGCGATACAGGGGGGATCCACAGGGGCGCGATACAGGGGGATCCACAGGGGCGCGATACAGGGGGGGATCCACAGGGGCGCGATACCGGGTGGACCCACAGGAGCGCGATACGAGGACCCACAGGGGCGCGATACGAGGACCCACAGGGGCGCGATACCGGGGGGACCCACAGGGGCGCGATACCGGGGGGACCCACAGGGGCGCGATACGGGGGGGGATCCATAGGGGCGCGATACGGGGGGGATCCACAGGGGTGCGATACCGGGGGACCCACAGGGGCGCGATACGGGGGGGGATCCATAGGGGCGCGATACGGGGGCGATACGGGGTGGATCCACAGGGGTGCGATACCGGGGGACCCACAGGGGCGCGATACGAGGACCTACAGGTAGTATACGAGGATGCAGAGACAGTATATGAAGATCCAAAGGCAGTATTATGGGTAATATATGATATACAGGTAATTATATATACAGACAGTGTGTGTATAATTATATATATATATATATATATATAATATATATATATATATATATATATATAGACCTACAGGCAGTATATAGGAGGATGTACAGGCAGTATATAGGAGGATGTACAGGCAGTATATATAGGAGGATGTACAGGCAGTATATAGGAGGATGTACAGGCAGTATATAGGAGGATGTACAGGCAGTATATAGGAGGATGTACAGGCAGTATATATGAAGTATGTACAGGCAGTATATATGAAGTATGTACAGGCAGTATATAGGAGGATGTACAGGCAGTATATATGAAGTATGTACAGGCAGTATATAGGAGGATGTACAGGCAGTATATATGAAGTATGTACAGGCAGTATATATGAGGATGTACAGGCAGTATATATGAAGTATGTACAGGCAGTATATATGAGGATGTACAGGCAGTATATATGAAGTATGTACAGGCAGTATATAGGAGGATGTACAGGCAGTATATATGAAGTATGTACAGGCAGTATATAGGAGGATGTACAGGCAGTATATAGGAGGATGTACAGGCAGTATATATGAAGTATGTACAGGCAGTATATAGGAGGATGTACAGGCAGTATATATGAAGTATGTACAGGCAGTATATAGGAGGATGTACATGCAGTATATATGAAGTATATATGAAGTATATATGAAGGATATATGAAGTCTGCTGTACCATGCAGTATATATGAAGTATGTACAGGCAGTATATAGGAGGATGTACAGGCAGTATATAGGAGGATGTACAGGCAGTATATAGGAGGATGTACAGGCAGTATATATGAAGTATATATGAAGTATGGACAAGCAGTATATAGGAGGATGTACAGGCAGTATATATGAAGTATATATGAAGTATGGACAAGCAGTATATAGGAGGATGTACAGGCAGTATATATGAAGTATATATGAAGTATGCTGTACCATGCAATCTCTCAAAGTTCAGATATAAAATCAGGAAAAGTGAAATCTTTAAGAGGAATAGAAGGGAGACCTGTAACAACCACTCGGCCATGATCTGAGCGCGGCGCTGGGGGTCCGGCATCCTCGGCGACGGCTCCAGGACAGGAAAGGTCGTTTGGGGTCCTTCCGTCAACACCTTGTTTACGATTCTTCCCGATAAGATTGCCGCAAACTCTGCGTTATATAGCAAACTGCTGCCATGCGCAGCGATATGATACATGTCATCTAATTAGCCATTGGCGGTGACGGCACGGTGGGCTCCCGCGGCGGCGGGCGGGGGGGCTCGCAGGTTGGAGCACTTGCCATTCCTACACACAATCGTCTCTCTCCTTTATCTGGAATGCCTATCAGTCACTAAGAGCAGCCACTGGGCCATGAAATTAAAATCGCTGTCCTCCTATGGGGATCGGCGCAGCCAATGACAGCGGGGAGCCGTCATAACACTATAATTGAGCCAATACAGCCACAATACGGACGGCGAGCGCTCGCTGTCTGTCCTTGGTGAGGTTACCCGGTGCTGACAATCCAAAACACGCGTGTAAATTATACCGTAAACACATTACAGACGAGACCCGGCAATACTTCCCTATCCGGAGATCATCCATCACAGAACAAACCACGGGGGACCAGTCCCCAAATTCCCGGCAATCGCTGCCGCCAAAATCATTCGTTATATACTCAATTATGTATTGTTTAACCCCTTCAGTCCCCCCCCCCCCCCCCCCCCCCCCATGGGGCAATTCTTACTTTTCTGGGACCGTTTATTCAGCAATAACTGTCAATACTTATTTTTTTTTTTTTTTTTTATGTCTTACTTTTTAATAAGTATTAAATAACATGACAAGTCTTTCCTGCAAATTTTTTTTTTTACAATTCTTATTTTTTTTGCAATCCATAAATCTATAGATAAATAAAACAAAAAATAATAAAAAAGAAAAAAAAACACACACACTAATTCTAATCAGTTTTCCCTTTAAAAAACAAATAATGGTATCCAAGTAAAAAGTACAAAATTCTATTCCTGTGACAGGAATAGTACGATTGGTGCAAATCATTGCAAAGTCATCTACAAATTAATTACGTTTTTTTTTTTTTTTTGCACCTTTTTAAAAGCGACACTAAACTGAAATGAAAGGAAGAGAAATGAACAGAAGTAAAAAGTTTAAATATGAATAATAAAAATCAGTAAATAATAGTGAAGGAGGAGTTAAACAGGGATGACTGAAGGAGTAATAAGGGGTTAAATAGAAAAAGATTTTATTCAAATAATAAAAAACACAAAAGCTCATCCCTTTTATCTGCAGATGAATGTAATGAGAGTAGATCCAAAATAAACAATGTTACTTTGTATCTCTCCATCTCCTGTCTGATCAATGTTTATACAGAGGTGTGTGTGGGGGGGAAAATCACTGTACAGGCATTGTCAGAGGGGGGGGGGGGGTCACTGTACAAGCATTGTCAGAGGGGGGGGGTCATTGTACAAGCATTGTCAGAGGGGGGGGGCTCGCTGTACAATCATTGTCAGAGGGGGGGGTCACTGTACAGGCATTGTCAGAGGGAGGGGGGGGTCGCTGTACAGGCATTGTCAGAGGGGGGGGGGGGTCACTGTACAGGCATTGTCAGAGGGGGGGGTCACTGTACAAGCATTGTCAGAGGGGGGGCTCATTGTACAAGCATTGTCAGAAGGGGGGGGGGGGTCGCTGTACAGGCATTGTCAGAGGGAGGGGGGGTCGCTGTACAGGCATTGTCAGAGGGAGGGGGGGTCGCTGTACAGGCATTGTCAGAGGGAGGGGGGGTCGCTGTAACAGGCATTGTCGGGGGGGGGGGGTGGGTGGTGGGGGTCGCTGTACAGGCATTGTCAGAGGGGGGGGGGGTCACTGTACAATCATTGTCAGAGGGGGGGGGTCGCTGTACAGGCATTGTCAGAGGGAGGGGGGGGTCGCTGTACAGGCATTGTCAGAGGGAGGGGGGGTCGCTGTACAGGCATTGTCGGGGGGGGGGGGGGGTCGCTGTACAGGCATTGTCAGAGGGGGGGGGTCACTGTACAATCATTGTCAGAGGGGGGGGTCACTGTACAGGCATTGTCAGAGGGAGGGGGGGTCGCTGTACAGGCATTGTCAGAGGGAGGGGGGGTCGCTGTACAGGCATTGTCGGGGGGGGGGGGGGGGTCGCTGTACAGGCAATGGTCGGGGGGGGGGGTGGGGGCCTCGCTGTACACAGCAATGTCGGGGGTCGGGGTGGCTGTACAGAGCATTGTCGGGGGGGGTCGCTGTACAGGCATTGTCGGTGGGGGGGGGGGTTGCTGTACAGGCATTGTCGGGGGGGGGGGCGCTGTACAGGCATTGTCGGGGGGGGGGGTTGCTGTACAGGCATTGTCGGGGGGGGGGTCACTGTACAATCATTGTCAGAGGGGGGGGGGGGGTCATCACTGTACAATCATTGTCAGAGGGGGGGGGGGTCGCTGTACAGGCATTGTCAGAGGGGGGGGGGGGTCACTGTACAATCATTGTCAGAGGGGGGGGGGGTCACTGTACAGGCATTGTCAGAGGGAGGGGGGGTCACTGTACAGGCATTGTCAGAGGGAGGGGGGGGTCACTGTACAATCATTGTTCAGAGGGGGGGGGGGTCACTGTACAGGCATTGTCAGAGGGGGGGGGGTCACTGTACAGGCATAGACAGAGGGGGTGGGGGGGGGTCACTGTCAATCATTGTCAGAGGGGGGGGGGTCACTGTACAGGCATTGTCAGAGGGAGGGGGGGTCGCTGTACAGGCATTGTCGGGGGGGGGGGGTCGCTGTACAGGCATTGTCAGAGGGGGGGGGGGGTCGCTGTACAGGCATTGTCGGGGGGGGGGGTCGCTGTACAAGCATTGTCGGGGGGGGGGGTCACTGTACAAGCATTGTCAGAGTCTTGGCACCTTCCTCGCCGCTACACAACATAAGAAACTTGGTGGTTATCAGGCGGTTTGATCTCGATGAGGTCACTGCGGATCGGCTATCGAGATCAGGAGAGGAGCTTTTATTTTCAATTATCTCACTTTCCAGATGTTGTGTAAAGCAGCAGATAACCGAGGAGAGGACAGGGGAGAGGAGAGAAGAGAGGAGAGAATAGAGAGAGAGGAAGAAGAGAGGAAGAAGAGAGGAGAGAGAGGACGGAAGAGAGGAGAGAAGAGAGGAGAGAGGACGGAAGAGAGGAGAGAGGACGGAAGAGAGGAGAGAAGAGAGGAGAGAGAGGACGGAAAAGAGGAGAGAAGAGAAGAGAGAGGACGGAAGAGAGGAGAGAAGAGAGGAGAGAGGACGGAAAAGAGGAGAGGAGAGAGAGGACGGAAGAGAGGAGAGAAGAGAAGAGAGAGGAGGGAAGAGAAGAGAGAGGACGGAAGAGAGGAGAGGAGAGAAGAGAGGAGAGAGAGGACGGAAGAGAGGATGGAAGAGATGGAGGACGACGGAGGTGGAGGACGACGGAGGTGGAGGACGACGGAGGAGGAGGACGACGGAGGTGGAGGACGACGGAGGTGGAGGACGACGGAGGTGGAGGACGACGGAGGTGGAGGACGACGGAGGTGGAGGACGAAGGTGGAGGAGAGGAGGACGAAGGTGGAGGAGAGGAGGACGAAGGTGGAGGACGGAGGTCCCACTAGTCTGGCTGGAATCCTGGTGATGACGTCACCTTCTCTCAAACAATGTCGATGTCACAGAACAGACACAAATCTAACTGACCACAACCTGCGGCACCGACACTGACTCGGGTAATACACCTAAAAGAAATAAATACTCACCATAAGAGGCAGAATCACACAACCAGACACAACATGAGCTGCAGAGTCGCACATCATTGTGTCACAATGTTACAAATGTCCTCCATTGTTGCAATCACAAAGTGGGACACGGACTGAAATACATCAAATACAACCTACACAACCGCAATCCGGAAACACAACCAGCGTGTGCTGCACCCAAAAACCGTCTCTTCATTTACTTTCTCCAGACCGGGGGAGGCAACCCTGGAGAGATGGAGACCTACCTGAACAATATGGAAGGTGTCCAGGTTGAAGTGTGTATTATTAATGAGATAACTGAGCAAAACCCCACTAAAAAGTAAGGAAGGTTTGCAGGGGTCAGCAGTACTGCAGAGTGCAGGGGTCAGTAGTACACAGAACAGAGTGCATTAGTCAATAGTATGTAAGAGCGCAGGGATTTGTAGATCATAACATTGAATGCAGGGATCAAGTAGCATGTAGCGCAGAGTGCAGAGCGCAGGGGTCAGTAGATCTTAGAGCAGAGCGCAGGGGTCATTTGTACTTAACACACAGTATAAAGGCCAGGAGTAACCAACACAGATTCTCCGCACCACACCAGCAAATCACCCCCCCCCCCCCTCCAGAACAGACATCTACCCCCCTATCTAAGCTAACCTCAGCCACTTCCACCCACCAGTAAAATTCACTCACCAGACCTCAGATGAAGCAGTAAAGAAGGTCCTCCCCCCGCCGGTGCCAAACACAGAGGAGAAGCCCAGGACTTCCATTGGCTTTGCAATGCCTATTGCCGCCCCTATCAGAGGTGTCCAAGGTGAAAGGAGGGGTCAGGAACTGGCCAATGGCATGGCTGAGTCCCAATCTACCCATCACATGCTCCCCCCCCCCCAGCCTAGAGAAACACAATTTATATGTCATTGTTTCCCAAAGTACAAAACGCATCTTGAGAATCAGACGTATCAAAAATATCTGAAAGGAGATCGTTTCATCACAACCAATCACATTCTTTCTCCCATTTCCCTGTCCTGAAAGGGAGCCGACACAGCAAACTTCTACCAGGAAAAACTTTTCTGGCTGCACAGAGGAGGGGGGGGGGGGGGGGCGCTGCATGGCGGAGGGGAGGGGGCTCAGCACAGAAGAGGGCGCTGAGGAAGGGAGGGTGCGCTGCACAGAAGAGGGCGCTGAGGAAGGGAGGGTGCGCTGCACAGAAGAGGGCGCTGCACAGAGGAGGGGAGGGGGCGCTGCATGGCGGAGGGGAGGGGGGGGGGGCGCTGCATGGGGAGGGGGGGGGGGGGCACAGCACAGAGATGGTGCTGTACAGAGGAGGGAGGGTGCGCTGCACAGAGAAGGGGTGGGGGGGGCGCAGCACAGAGAAGGTGGGGGGGGGCACAGCACTGAGGAGATGGGGAGGGGGCGCTGCGCAGAGGTTGGGGGGGGGCAGCGCAGAGGTGGGGAGGGGGGCGCTGCACAGATGAGGGGAGGAGGGGCCCTGCCAGAGGGGAGCGCTGCAAGAGGGGGAGGGGGGGGCGCTGCACAGAGGGGAGGGGGGGGGGGGGGTGGGGCGCTGCACAGAGGTGGAGGGGGGGGCGCTGCACAGAGGGGAGGGGGGGGGCGCTGCACAGAGGGGAGGGGGGGGGGGGCGCTGCACAGAGGGGAGGGGGGGCGCTGCACAGAGGGGAGGGGGGGCGCTGCACAGAGGGGAGGGGGAGGGGGCTCTGCACAGAGGGGAGGGGGCGTTGCACAAGGGGAGGGGGGGGGGCGCAGCACAGAGGGGAGGGGGGGCGCTGCACAGAGGGGAGGGGGGGGCGCTGCACAGAGGGGAGGGGGGGGGCGCTGCACAGAGGGGAGGGGGGGCGCTGCACATGTATCTGGGACATTTCATATAACTTTCGTTTCTCAGTCATGTGACGTATCGCCAATGTTTTCGCCTTCAGCTAAAGCCCCGCCCACATCATAAACCAGCAGAATTCTGCTGCGTTTCGGACGGTTTAGCGCCATTCTGGGGGAACATCTCTGCAATCAATTTTGTGATTTCCGTGGAAATAGAAATCCGCCGGCTGACAGGCACGACACGCGTATTCCGGAGTAACACACGGCGGAACGCACGCCCTCCGGCGCTGTCAGTAGCTATGATACGGTGTAACGCCAGCAATTTGTAGAGCGCCGCGCCCAGCTGAGCGCCACATTACACGGAGCAGGCGGGAGGACAAACCTCACAATAGGGGGAGGAGGCGTCTGCACAGAGATCAGGGGGGGGGGAAGCTTTGATGGGTCACCCGAGCAACAGGGATGTGACATCTGTGAGTACAAATCTACGGAGCAAAATATAAAAGAAAAAAAGGATAAAAAAAAAAAGATCCTTTAAAAAAAGGAGCGGAGTCTGTGCAGAGAGGCCGCTGTGTCCCAATAGAACAAGATTCCAGAGCCCTGCGCCCTACAGTGTCCCCGACACCGAAGATGGGGGCCCCCTATCCTTCCACATGAGTTCGATTTGTTTAGGTCGTCCATAATTAAAGTGATCGACCGCCAGGAGATTCCAAGACTTTCTTCTGAAGCACAGAGCTCTGAACAGTAGCATCTAACGCACAGCGCAGGGGTCAGTAGCATCTAACGCACAGCGCAGGGGTCAGTAGCATCTAACGCACAGCGCAGGGGTCAGTAGCATCTAACGCACAGCGCAGGGGTCAGTAGCATCTAACGCACAGCGCAGGGGTCAGTAGCATCTAACGCACAGCGCAGGGGTCAGTAGCATCTAACGCACAGCGCAGGGGTCAGTAGCATCTAACGCACAGCGCAGGGTCAGTACATCTAACGCACAGCGCAGGGGTCAGTAGCATCAACGCACAGCGCAGGGGTCAGTAGCATCTAACGCACAGCGCAGGGGTCATAGCATCTAACGCACAGCGCTAGGGGTCAGTAGCATCTAACGCACAGCGCAGGGGTCAGTAGCATCTAACGCACAGCGCAGGGGTCAGTAGCATCTAACGCACAGCGCAGGGGGTCAGTAGCATCAAACGCACAGCGCAGGGGTCAGTAGCATCTAACGCACAGCGCAGGTGTCAGTAGCATCTAACTCACAGCGCAGGGGTCAGTAGCATCTAACGCACAGCGCAGGGGGTCAGTAGCATCTAACGCACAGCGCAGGGGTCAGTAGCATCTAACGCACAGCGCAGGGGTCAGTAGCATCTAACGCACAGCGCAGGGGTCAGTAGCATCTAACGCACAGCGCAGGGGTCAGTAGCATCTAACGCACAGCGCAGGGGTCAGTAGCATCTAACGCACAGCGCAGGGTCAGTAGCATCTAACGCACAGCGCAGGGTCAGTAGCATCTAACGCACAGCGCAGGGGTCAGTAGCATCTAACGCACAGCGCAGGGGTCAGTAGCATCTAACGCACAGCGCAGGGGTCAGTAGCATCTAACGCACAGCGCAGGGGTACAGTAGCATCTAACGCACAGCGCAGGGGTCAGTAGCATCTAACGCACAGCGCAGGGGTCAGTAGCATCTAACGCACAGCGCAGGGGTCAGTAGCATCTAACGCACAGCGCAGGGGTCAGTAGCATCTAACGCACAGCGCAGGGGTCAGTAGCATCTAACGCACAGCGCAGGGGTCAGTAGAATCTAACGCACAGCGCAGGGGTCAGTAGCATCTAACGCACAGCGCAGGGGTCAGTAGCATCTAACGCACAGCGCAGGGGTCAGTAGCATGTAATGCACATTGCAGGGGTCGGTCGTATGCACCGCAGAGCGCAGGGGTCGGTCGTATGCACCGCAGAGCGCAGGGGTCGGTCGTATGCACCGCAGAGCGCAGGGGTCGGTCGTATGCACCGCAGAGCGCAGGGGTCGGTCGTATGCAGGGGTCGGTCGTATGCAGGGGTCGGTCGTATGCACCGCAGAGCGCAGGGGTCGGTCGTATGCAACGCAGAGCGCAGGGGTCGGTCGTATGTAAAGCAAAGTCCAGTAGATAATGCAGATACTCCAAAACGCACAAACTCTACAATCTTTAAATGCTTGAAAAGACCTTCTCAGAGGACCCTCCATAATTTGAACCGCTACAAACCCGCCCACCACAGACAAGGTCTAGTGATTGCCCAAATCTACACAAAATAACAATCCCCACCGATGGCTTAAAATGGGTAATTACTGCCAGTAGGGTGAAGATCCTCGGGCTCGCCCTGAAAGTCTTGGGGGGGGGGGGGGGGGGCACATGGACTTTTGGTCAGGTTCTCCCCCCTCCTTTGGGGAAGCCCCACCTAGCACTTGGGTTGGCCCGCTCCCGAAGAAAGGGGTCTACCTGGTTTTGGCCGGGTGGGTCAGTAAGTACCCCAGTCAGGAGCCTTCCAGGGGATCAGGGCCAGGGTCCTTTCTCTTCCGAGGAGGACCAGGTCTACACCCTCTGCACTTTTTTTATGCACCGTGTGCCAAAAAAAATCAAAACTGGGCAATTCCAGCCAATCGGCAAAGAAAGTAAGAAGTGAAAAGAGGTCAGAGTTTTCACAGCTGCTATCTTGG
>CM053032.1:275753202-275763508 GCA_028564925.1 Lithobates sylvaticus
CCCCCCCCCCCCCCCCCCCCCCCCCCCCCCCCCCCCCCCCCCACCCCCCCCCCCCCCCCCCCCCCCCCCCCCCCCCCCCCCCCCCCCCCCCCCCCCCCCCCCCCCCCCCCCCCCCCCCCCCCCCCCCCCCCCCCCCCCCCCCCCCCCCCCCCCCCCCCCCCCCCCCCCCCCCCCCCCCCCCCCCCCCCCCCCCCCCCCCCCCCCCCCCCCCCCCCCCCCCCCCCCCCCCCCCCCCCCCCCCCCCACCCCCCCCCCCCCCCCCCACCCCCCCCCCCCCCCCCCCCCCCCCCCCCCCCCCCCCCCCCCCCCCCCCCCCCCCCCCCCCCACCCCCCCCCCCCCCCCCCCCCCCCCCCCCCCCCCCCCCCCCCCCCCCCCCCCCCACCCCCCCCCCCCCCCCCCCCCCCCCCCCCCCCCCCCCCCCCCCCCCCCCACCCCCCCCCCCCCCCCCCCCCCCCCCCCCCCCCCCCCCCCCCCCCCCCCCCCCCCCCCCCCCCCCCCCCCCCCCCCCCCCCCCCCCCCCCCCCCCCCCCCCCCCCCCACCCCCCCCCCCCCCCCCCCCCCCCCCCCCCCCCCCCCCCCCCCCCCCCCCCCCCCCCCCCCCCCCCCCCCCCCCCCCCCCCCCCCCCCCCCCCCCCCCCCCCCCCCCCCCCCCCCCCCCCCCCCCCCCCCCCCCCCCCCCCCCCCCCCCCCCCCCCCCCCCCCCCCCCCCCCCCCCCCCCCCCCCCCCCCCCCCCCCCCCCCCCCCCCCCCCCCCCCCCCCCCCCCCCCCCCCCCCCCCCCCCCCCCCCCCCCCCCCCCCCCCCCCCCCCCCCCCCCCCCCCCCCCCACCCCCCCCCCCCCCCCCCCCCCCCCCCCCCCCCCCCCCCCCCCCCCCCCCCCCCCCCCCCCCCCCCCCCCCCCCCCCCCCCCCCCCCCCCCCCCCCCCCCCCCCCCCCCCCCCCCCCCCCCCCCCCCCCCCCCCCCCCCCCCCCCCACCCCCCCCCCCCCCCCCCCCCCCCCCCCCCCCCCCCCCCCCCCCCCCCCCCCCCCCCCCCCCCCCCCCCCCCCCCCCACCCCCCCCCCCCCCCCCCCCCCCCCCCCCCCCCCCCCCCCCCCCCCCCCCCCCCCCCCCCCCCCCCCCCCCCCCCCCCCCCCCCCCCCCCCCCCCCCCCCCCCCCCCCCCCCCCCCCCCCCCCCCCCCCCCCCCCCCCCCCCCCCCCCCCCCCCCCCCCCCCCCCCCCCCCCCCCCCCCCCCCCCCCCCCCCCCCCCCCCCCCCCCCCCCCCCCCCCCCCCCCCCCCCCCCCCCCCCCCCCCCCCCCCCCCCCCCCCCCCCCCCCCCCCCCCCCCCCCCCCCCCCCCCCCCCCCCCCCCCCCCCCCCCCCCCCCCACCCCCCCCCCCCCCCCCCCCCCCCCCCCCCCCCCCCCCCCCCCCCCCCCCCCCCCCCCCCCCCCCCCCCCCCCCCCCCCCCCCCCCCCCCCCCCCCCCCCCCCCCCCCCCCCCCCCCCCCCCCCCCCCCCCCCCCCCCCCCCCCCCCCCCCCCCCCCCCCCCCCCCCCCCCCCCCCCCCCCCCCCCCCCCCCCCCCCCCCCCCCCCCCCCCCCCCCCCCCCCCCCCCCCCCCCCCCCCCCCCCCCCCCCCCCCCCCCCCCCCCCCCCCCCCCCCCCCCCCCCCCCCCCCCCCCCCCCCCCCCCCCCCCCCCCCCCCCCCCCCCCCCCCCCCCCACCCCCCCCCCCCCCCCCCCCCCCCCCCCCCCCCCCCCCCCCCCCCCCCCCCCCCCCCCCCCCCCCCCCCCCCCCCCCCCCCCCCCCCCCCCCCCCCCCCCCCCCCCCCCCCCCCCCCCCCCCCCCCCCCCCACCCCCCCCCCCCCCCCCCCCCCCCCCCCCCCCCCCCCCCCCCCCCCCCCCCCCCCCCCCCCCCCCCCCCCCCCCCCCCCCCCCCCCCCCCCCCCCCCCCCCCCCCCCCCCCCCCCCCCCCCCCCCCCCCCCCCCCCCCCCCCCCCCCCCCCCCCCCCCCCCCCCCCCCCCCCCCCCCCCCCCCCCCCCCCCCCCCCCCCCCCCCCCCCCCCCCCCCCCCCCCCCCCCCCCCCCCCCCCCCCCCCCCCCCCCCCCCCCCCCCCCCCCCCCCCCCCCCCCCCCCCCCCCCCCCCCCCCCCCCCCCCCCCCCCCCCCCCCCCCCCCCCCCCCCCCCCCCCCCCCCCCCCCCCCCCCCCCCCCCCCCCCCCCCCCCCCCCCCCCCCCCCCCCCCCCCCCCCCCCCCCCCCCCCCCCCCCCCCCCCCCCCCACCCCCCCCCCCCCCCCCCCCCCCCCCCCCCCCCCCCCCCCCCCCCCCCCCCCCCCCCCCCCCCCCCCCCCCCCCCCCCCCCCCCCCCCCCCCCCCCCCCCCCCCCCCCCCCCCCCCCCCCCCCCCCCCCCCCCCCCCCCCCCCCCCCCCCCCCCCCCCCCCCCCCCCCCCCCCCCCCCCCCCCCCCCCCCCCCCCCCCCCCCCCCCCCCCCCCCCCCCCCCCCCCCCCCCCCCCCCCCCCCCCCCCCCCCCCCCCCCCCCCCCCCCCCCCCCCCCCCCCCCCCCCCCCCCCCCCCCCCCCCCCCCCCCCCCCCCCCCCCCCCCCCCCCCCCCCCCCCCCCCCCCCCCCCCCCCCCCCCCCCCCCCCCCCCCCCCCCCCCCCCCCCCCCCCCCCCCCCCCCCCCCCCCCCCCCCCCCCCCCCCCCCCCCCCCCCCCCCCCCCCCCCCCCCCCCCCCCCCCCCCCCCCCCCCCCCCCCCCCCCCCCCCCCCCCCCCCCCCCCCACCCCCCCCCCCCCCCCCCCCCCCCCACCCCCCCCCCCCCCCCCCCCCCCCCCCCCCCCCCCCCCCCCCCCCCCCCCCCCCCCCCCCCCCCCCCCCCCCCCCCCCCCCCCCCCCCCCCCCCCCCCCCCCCCCCCCCCCCCCCCCCCCCCCCCCCCCCCCCCCCCCCCCCCCCCCCCCCCCCCCCCCCCCCCCCCCCCCCCCCCCCCCCCCCCCCCCCCCCCCCCCCCCCCCCCCCCCCCCCCCCCCCCCCCCCCCCCCCCCCCCCCCCCCCCCCCCCCCCCCCCCCCCCCCCCCCCCCCCCCCCCCCCCCCCCCCCCCCCCCCCCCCCCCCCCCCCCCCCCCCCCCCCCCCCCCCCCCCCCCCCCCCCCCCCCCCCCCCCCCCCCCCCCCCCCCCCCCCCCCCCCCCCCCCCCCCCCCCCCCCCCCCCCCCCCCCCCCCCCCCCCCCCCCCCCCCCCCCCCCCCCCCCCCCCCCCCCCCCCCCCCCCCCCCCCCCCCCCCCCCCCCCCCCCCCCCCCCCCCCCCCCCCCCCCCCCCCCCCCCCCCCCCCCCCCCCCCCCCCCCCCCCCCCCCCCCCCCCCCCCCCCCCCCCCCCCCCCCCCCCCCCCCCCCCCCCCCCCCCCCCCCCCCCCCCCCCCCCCCCCCCCCCCCCCCCCCCCCCCCCCCCCCCCCCCCCCCCCCCCCCCCCCCCCCCCCCCCCCCCCCCCCCCCCCCCCCCCCCCCCCCCCCCCCCCCCCCCCCCCCCCCCCCCCCCCCCCCCCCCCCCCCCCCCCCCCCCCCCCCCCCCCCCCCCCCCCCCCCCCCCCCCCCCCCCCCCCCCCCCCCCCCCCCCCCCCCCCCCCCCCCCCCCCCCCCCCCCCCCCCCCCCCCCCCCCCCCCCCCCCCCCCCCCCCCCCCCCCCCCCCCCCCCCCCCCCCCCCCCCCCCCCCCCCCCCCCCCCCCCCCCCCCCCCCCCCCCCCCCCCCCCCCCCCCCCCCCCCCCCCCCCCCCCCCCCCCCCCCCCCCCCCCCCCCCCCCCCCCCCCCCCCCCCCCCCCCCCCCCCCCCCCCCCCCCCCCCCCCCCCCCCCCCCCCCCCCCCCCCCCCCCCCCCCCCCCCCCCCCCCCCCCCCCCCCCCCCCCCCCCCCCCCCCCCCCCCCCCCCCCCCCCCCCCCCCCCCCCCCCCCCCCCCCCCCCCCCCCCCCCCCCCCCCCCCCCCCCCCCCCCCCCCCCCCCCCCCCCCCCCCCCCCCCCCCCCCCCCCCCCCCCCCCCCCCCCCCCCCCCCCCCCCCCCCCCCCCCCCCCCCCCCCCCCCCCCCCCCCCCCCCCCCCCCCCCCCCCCCCCCCCCCCCCCCCCCCCCCCCCCCCCCCCCCCCCCCCCCCCCCCCCCCCCCCCCCCCCCCCCCCCCCCCCCCCCCCCCCCCCCCCCCCCCCCCCCCCCCCCCCCCCCCCCCCCCCCCCCCCCCCCCCCCCCCCCCCCCCCCCCCCCCCCCCCCCCCCCCCCCCCCCCCCCCCCCCCCCCCCCCCCCCCCCCCCCCCCCCCCCCCCCCCCCCCCCCCCCCCCCCCCCCCCCCCCCCCCCCCCCCCCCCCCCCCCCCCCCCCCCCCCCCCCCCCCCCCCCCCCCCCCCCCCCCCCCCCCCCCCCCCCCCCCCCCCCCCCCCCCCCCCCCCCCCCCCCCCCCCCCCCCCCCCCCCCCCCCCCCCCCCCCCCCCCCCCCCCCCCCCCCCCCCCCCCCCCCCCCCCCCCCCCCCCCCCCCCCCCCCCCCCCCCCCCCCCCCCCCCCCCCCCCCCCCCCCCCCCCCCCCCCCCCCCCCCCCCCCCCCCCCCCCCCCCCCCCCCCCCCCCCCCCCCCCCCCCCCCCCCCCCCCCCCCCCCCCCCCCCCCCCCCCCCCCCCCCCCCCCCCCCCCCCCCCCCCCCCCCCCCCCCCCCCCCCCCCCCCCCCCCCCCCCCCCCCCCCCCCCCCCCCCCCCCCCCCCCCCCCCCCCCCCCCCCCCCCCCCCCCCCCCCCCCCCCCCCCCCCCCCCCCCCCCCCCCCCCCCCCCCCCCCCCCCCCCCCCCCCCCCCCCCCCCCCCCCCCCCCCCCCCCCCCCCCCCCCCCCCCCCCCCCCCCCCCCCCCCCCCCCCCCCCCCCCCCCCCCCCCCCCCCCCCCCCCCCCCCCCCCCCCCCCCCCCCCCCCCCCCCCCCCCCCCCCCCCCCCCCCCCCCCCCCCCCCCCCCCCCCCCCCCCCCCCCCCCCCCCCCCCCCCCCCCCCCCCCCCCCCCCCCCCCCCCCCCCCCCCCCCCCCCCCCCCCCCCCCCCCCCCCCCCCCCCCCCCCCCCCCCCCCCCCCCCCCCCCCCCCCCCCCCCCCCCCCCCCCCCCCCCCCCCCCCCCCCCCCCCCCCCCCCCCCCCCCCCCCCCCCCCCCCCCCCCCCCCCCCCCCCCCCCCCCCCCCCCCCCCCCCCCCCCCCCCCCCCCCCCCCCCCCCCCCCCCCCCCCCCCCCCCCCCCCCCCCCCCCCCCCCCCCCCCCCCCCCCCCCCCCCCCCCCCCCCCCCCCCCCCCCCCCCCCCCCCCCCCCCCCCCCCCCCCCCCCCCCCCCCCCCCCCCCCCCCCCCCCCCCCCCCCCCCCCCCCCCCCCCCCCCCCCCCCCCCCCCCCCCCCCCCCCCCCCCCCCCCCCCCCCCCCCCCCCCCCCCCCCCCCCCCCCCCCCCCCCCCCCCCCCCCCCCCCCCCCCCCCCCCCCCCCCCCCCCCCCCCCCCCCCCCCCCCCCCCCCCCCCCCCCCCCCCCCCCCCCCCCCCCCCCCCCCCCCCCCCCCCCCCCCCCCCCCCCCCCCCCCCCCCCCCCCCCCCCCCCCCCCCCCCCCCCCCCCCCCCCCCCCCCCCCCCCCCCCCCCCCCCCCCCCCCCCCCCCCCCCCCCCCCCCCCCCCCCCCCCCCCCCCCCCCCCCCCCCCCCCCCCCCCCCCCCCCCCCCCCCCCCCCCCCCCCCCCCCCCCCCCCCCCCCCCCCCCCCCCCCCCCCCCCCCCCCCCCCCCCCCCCCCCCCCCCCCCCCCCCCCCCCCCCCCCCCCCCCCCCCCCCCCCCCCCCCCCCCCCCCCCCCCCCCCCCCCCCCCCCCCCCCCCCCCCCCCCCCCCCCCCCCCCCCCCCCCCCCCCCCCCCCCCCCCCCCCCCCCCCCCCCCCCCCCCCCCCCCCCCCCCAATACCGCCTGTGTAAAATCTGCCGTCGCTGCCAGATGAAGCCGGGGCCACCGATGATAAATGGCATCACTACGGCAGAATATTTCACATTCCTCCACACAAAAGCCGACAACAGGGAATGATGTCACCTCAAACCTCCAACACACAATATTGGGCTATTAACGCTCCTCAACCTGATGTTTCTACAGCTGAGGCAATAACAGAGCAATACAGAGCGAGGACGCGGGCCGCATACTAATCGATCGATCGCACGATGGAACGCTATGACTCATCCTCTCTCTGATAAGCCCCAGCAACCTCCAGGGACAATGATGTCATCCAGATAAGAATTACATACTGAAACAAGCCAAGCGCGTCCCCATAATTGCAGCCTTATGGACTCAGCAGATGATGTAAGGGACATTTATGGGACTTTCAGAACAGGTGGTGCAAGGGCCCCATGATAGAGGCCCAATGACGGGTCTGACTAGAAGATGGTATCATGCATGGGGTACAAGGGCCCCATGATAGAGGCCCAATGATGGGTCTGACTAGAAGATGGTATCATACATGGGGTACAAGGGCCCCATGATAGAGGCCCAATGACTGGTCTGACTAGAAGATGGTATCATACATGGGGTACAAGGGCCCCATGATAGAGGCCCAATGACTGGTCTGACTAGAAGATGGTATCATGCATGGGGTACAAGGGCCCCATGATAGAGGCCCAATGATAGGTCTGACTAGAAGATGGTATCATGCATGGGGTACAAGGGCCCCATGATAGAGGCCCAATGATGGGTCTGACTAGAAGATGGTATCATGCATGGGGTACAAGGGCCCCATGATAGAGGCCCAATGCCGGGTCTGACTGCAGGATGGTATCATTCATGGGGTACAAGGGCCCCATGATAGAGGCCCAATGACGGGTCTGACTGCAGGATGGTATCATACATTGGGTACAAGGGCCCCATGATAGAGGCCCAATGACGGGTCTGACTAGAAGATGGTATCATGCATGGGGTACAAGGGCCCCATGATAGAGGCCCAATGACAGGTCTGACTAGAAGATGGTATCATGCATAAGGTACAAGGGCCCCATGATAGAGGCTCAATGACGGGTCTGGCTACAAGATGGTATCATGCATGGGGTACAAGGGCCCCATTAGGAGGGCCAATGAAAGGTCTGGCTAGAAGAGGGTATCATTAATAACAGGTACAAGGGCCCCATGATAGAGGCCCAATGGCGGGTCTGACTGCAGAATGGGATCATACATAAAAAGGTACAAGGGCCCCATTAGTAAGGCCAATGAAAGGTCTGACTAGAAGCTGGTATCATACATGGGGTACAAGGGCCCCATGATAGAGGCCCAATGACAGGTCTGACTAGAAGATGGTATCATGCATAAGGTACAAGGGCCCCATGATAGAGGCTCAATGACGGGTCTGGCTACAAGATGGTATCATACATGGGGTACAAGGGCCCCATGATAGAGGACCAATGATGGGTCTGACTAGAAGATGGTATCATGCATGGGGTACAAGGGCCCCATGATAGAGGCCCAATGACGGGTCTGGCTACAAGATGGTATCATGCATGGGGTACAAGGGCCCCATGATAGAGGCCCAATGACGGGTCTGGCTACAAGATGGTATCATGCATGGGGTACAAGGGCCCCATGATAGAGGCCCAATGACGGGTCTGGCTACAAGATGGCATCATGCATGGGGTACAAGGGCCCCATTAGGAGGGCCAATGAAAGGTCTGGCTAGAAGAGGGTATCATTAATAAAAGGTACAAGGGCCCCATGATAGAGGCCCAATGGCGGGTCTGACTGCAGAATGGGATCATACATAAAAGGTACAAGGGCCCCATGATAGAGGCTCATCAACGGGTCTGACTAGAAGATGGTATCATGAATAAAAGGTACAAGGACCCCATGATAGAGGCCCAATGATGGGTCTGACTGCAGGATGGTATCATGCATAAGGTACAAGGGCCCCATGATAGAGGCCCAATGATGGGTCTGACTGCAGGATGGCATCATGCATGGGGTACAAGGGCCCCATTAGGAGGGCCAATGAAAGGTCTGGCTGCAGGATGGTATCATGCATGGGGTACAAGGGCCCCTATAATAGGTCTGACTACAAGATGGTATCATGCATGGGGTACAAGGGCCCCATTAGGAGGGCCAATGAAAGGCCTGGCTGCAGTGGTATCATGCATAAGGTACAAGGGCCCCATGATAGAGGCCCAATGACAGGTCAGACTTTAGGATGGTATCATTTATGAGGTACATGACAGAGGCTCATTGACGGGTCTTCTTTAAGATGAGGTCATCCACAAGGTGCAAGGGCTCCATGATAGGAGGTTCACTGATGGGTTTGACTTTGGGATAGTGTAACCTGCATGGTACAAGGGGCCCCATGATGGAGGCACATTGACAGGTCTGACTTCAGGATGGCGTCATCCAAGTGGTACAAGTGCCCCAAGATAGAGGTTCAATAACAGGTCTGGCTTTGTGATGGTGTCATCTACATGGTTAGAAGGGCCCCATGATAGAAGCTCAATGACGGGTCAGACTTCCGGATGGTGTCATCTACATGGTATAAGGGGCCCCATGACAGAGGCTCCCTGATAGGTCTGACTGTAGGATGACATCATCCACAAAATGCAAGGACTCCATGATAGAGGTTCAACGACAGGTCTGGCTTTGGAATGGTGTCACCTGCATGGTACAAGGGCCCCATGATAGAGGCTCATTAACAGGTCTGACCGCAGGAGGTCATCATAAAGCGCTTTGTTATTTGGTTGCATGTTTAATTAGAGCAATCGGTGTTATATCAATAACTATTTAACCCGTTCATTGGACACAGAAAAAAAAATTATTTCTCTTCTGAGCTAATTGTTTTGCAGACAGGCATGGCGAGAAGATTAATAGCCCCCCAGTGCTGTGTCACCCAAGCCCATGGCGGGCGGAGGGGGCCGGAACACCGATGTGTTTTCCTCTCGTCTCAGTTGGGATCCCTCAGGGACTTGAAGTGACAGAATATTTAATGCCGGGACGGATGAGCGAGCCGGGAGGTCAGAGTGTAAAACTGGAGGGAAGAGACTAAAGACTCCGCCGATGTCGTCAGCCGAATCCCGACACCCCCAATGTGACATCAACATCTCACTAATCACAGGAGGGAAGATGGAGATCACAGAGAGTACAACTCCCATCATCCCCCCAGAATATTCCACAACTCCCATCATCCACCCAGAATATTCCACAACTCCCATCATCCACCCATAATATTCCACAACTCCCATCATCCCCCCAGAATATTCCACAACTCCCATCATCCACCCCCAGAAAATCCCACAACTCCCATCATCCACCCCCAGATCATTCCACAACTCCCATCATCCACCCCCAGATCATTCCACAACTCCCATCATCCACCCCCAGATCATTCCACAACTCCCATCATCCACCCCCAGAATATTCCACAACTCCCATCATCCGCCCAGAATATTCCACAACTCCCATCATCCGCCCAGAATATTCCACAACTCCCATCATCCACCCCCCAGAATATTCCACAACTCCCATCATCCACCCCCCCAGAATATTCCACAACTCCCATCATCCACCCCCCAGAATATTCCACAACTCCCATCATCCACCCCCCAGAATATTCCACAACTCCCATCATCCGCCCAGAATATTCCACAACTCCCATCATCCGCCCAGAATATTCCACAACTCCCATCATCCACCCCCTCAGAATATTCCACAACTCCCATCATCCACCCCCTCAGAATATTCCACAACTCCCATCATCCACCCCCCCAGAATATTCCACAACTCCCATCATCCACCCCCAGAATATTCCACAACTCCCATCATCCACCCAGAATATTCCACAACTCCCATCATCCCCCCAGAATATTCCACAACTCCCATCATCCGCCCAGAATATTCCACAACTCCCATCATCCACCCCCAGAATATTCCACAACTCCCATCATCCACCTCCCCAGAATATTCCACAACTCCCATCATCCATCCCCAGAACATTCCACAACTCCCATCATCCACCCCCCAAGAATATTCCACAACTCCCATCATCCAGCCAGAAAATCCCACAACTCCCATCATCCACCCAGAAAATCCCACAACTCCCATCGTCCACCCCCAGAATATTCCAACTCCCATCATCCACCCAGAAAATTCCACAACTCCCATCATCCACCCCCAGAATATTCCACAACTCCCATCATCCACCCCCCCAGAATATTCCACAACTCCCATCATCCAGCCAGAAAATCCCACAACTCCCATCATCCACCCCCAGAATATTCTACAACTCCCATCATCCACCCAGAAAATCCCACAACTCCCATCATCCACCCCCAGAAAATT
>CM053032.1:275768772-275814177 GCA_028564925.1 Lithobates sylvaticus
GAGGGCCAATAAAAGGTCTGGCTGCAGGATGGTATCATGCATAAGGTACAAGGGCTCCATGATAGAGGCTAATGGACAGGTCAGACTTTAGGATGGTATCATTTATGAGGTACATGACAGAGGGCTCATTGACGGGTCTTCTTTAAGATGAGGTCATCCACAATGTGCAAGGGCTCCATGATAGGAGGTTCACTGATGGGTCTGACTTTGGGATAGTGTAACCTGCATGGTACAAGGGGCCCCATGATGGAGGCACATTGACAGGTCTGACTTCAGGATGGCGTCATCCAAGTGGTACAAGTGCCCCAAGATAGAGGTTCAATAACAGGTCTGGCTTTGTGATGGTGTCAACTACATGGTTAGAAGGGCTCCATGATAGAAGCTCAATGACGGGTCAGACTTCAGGATGGTGTCATCTACATAGTATAAGGGCCCCATGACAGAGGCTCCCTGATAGGTCTGACTGTAGGATGACATCATCCACAAAATGCAAGGACTCCATGATAGAGGTTCAACGACAGGTCTGGCTTTGGAATGGTGTCACCTGCATGGTACAAGGGCCCCATGATAGAGACTCATTAACAGGTCTGACTGCAGGAGGTCATCATAAAGCGCTTTGTGTTTTGGTTGGTGATTTAATTAGAGCAATCGGTGTTATATCAATATCTATTTAACCCGTTCATTGGAAACCGAAAAAAAAAAATTATTTCTCTTCTGAGCTAATTGTTTTGCAGACAGGCATGGCGAGAAGATTAATAGCCCCCCAGTGCTGTGTCACCCAAGCCCATGGCGGGCGGAGGGGGCCGGAACACCGATGTGTTTTCCTCTCGTCTCAGTTGGGATCCCTCGGGGACTTGAAGTGACAGAATATTTAATGCCGGGACGGATGAGCGAGCCGGGGAGGTCAGAGGGTAAAACTGGAGGGAAGAGACTAAAGACTCCGCCGATATCGTCAGCCGAATCCCGACACCCCCAATGTGACATCAACATCTCACTAATCACAGGAGGGAAGATGGAGATCACAGAGAGTACAACTCCCATCATCCCCCCAGAATATTCCACAACTCCCATCATCCACCCCCAGAATATTCCACAACTCCCATCATCCGCCCAGAATATTCCACAACTCCCATCATCCCCCCCAGAATATTCCACAACTCCCATCATCCACCCCCAGAAAATCCCACAACTCCCATCATCCACCCCCCAGATCATTCCACAACTCCCATCATCCACCCCCAGATCAGTCCACAAACCTCCCATCATCCACCCCCAGATCATTCCACAACTCCCATCATCCACCCCCAGAATATTCCACAACTCCCATCATCCGCCCAGAATATTCCACAACTCCCATCATCCGCCCAGAATATTCCACAACTCCATCATCCACCCCCCCAGAATATTCCACAACTCCCATCATCCACCCCCCCAGAATATTCCACAACTCCCATCATCCACCCCCCAGAATATTCCACAACTCCCATCATCCACCCCCCCCAGAATATTCCACAACTCCCATCATCCGCCCAGAATATTCCACAACTCCCATCATCCGCCCAGAATATTCCACAACTCCCATCATCCACCCCCTCAGAATATTCCACAACTCCCATCATCCACCCCTCAGAATATTCCACAACTCTCCATCATCCACCCCCCCAGAATATTCCACAACTCCCATCATCCACCCACAGAATATTCCACAACTCCCATCATCCACCCAGAATATTCCACAACTCCCATCATCCCCCCCAGAATATTCCACAACTCCCATCATCCACCCAGAATATTCCACAACTCCCATCATCCACCCCCAGAATATTCCACAACTCCCATCATCCACCTCCCCAGAATATTCCACAACTCCCATCATCCACCCCCAGAATATTCCACACCTCCCATCATCCACCCCCCAAGAATATTCCACAACTCCCATCATCCAGCCAGAAAATCCCACAACTCCCATCATCCACCCAGAAAATCCACAACTCCCATCGTCCACCCCCCAAGAATATTCCACAACTCCCATCATCCACCCAGAAAATTCCACAACTCCCATCATCCACCCCCAGAATATTCCACAACTCCCATCATCCACCCCCCCAGAATATTCCACAACTCCCATCATCCAGCCAGAAAATCCCACAACTCCCATCATCCACCCCCAGAATATTCTACAACTCCCATCATCCACCCAGAAAATCCCACAACTCCCATCATCCACCCCCAGAAAATTCCACAACTCCCATCATCCACACCCCCAGAATATTCCACAACTCCCATCATCCACCCAGAATAATCCACAACTCCCATCATCCACCCCCAGAATATTCCACAACTCCCATAATCCACCCCCAGAATATTCCACAACTCATCATCCACCCCCAGAATATTCACAACTCCCATCATCCACCCCCAGAATATTCCACAACTCCCATCATCCACCCCCAGAATATTCCACAACTACCATCATCCACCCCCCCAGAATATTCCGAAACTCCCATCATCCACCCAGAATATTCCACAACCCCCATCATCCACCCCCAGAATATTCCACAACCCCATCATCCACCCCCAGAATATTCCACAACTCCCATCACCTGCCCAGAAAATTCCACAACTCCCATCATCCACCCCCAGAATATTCCACAACTCCCATCATCCACCCCCAGAATATTCCACAACTCCCATCATCCCCCCCAGAATATTCCACAACTCCCATCATCCACCCCCCAGAATATTCCACAACTCCCATCACCCCCCCAGAATATTCCACAACTCCCATCATCCCCCCAGAATATTCCACAACTCCCATCATCCCCCCAGAATATTCCACAACTCACATCATCCGCCCAGAATATTCCACAACTCCCATCACCCCCGCCCAGAATATTCCACAACTCCCATCACCCTCCCCCAGAAAATTCCACAACTCCTATCATCCCCCCAGAATATCCCACAACTCCCATCATCCCCCCAGAATATTCCACAACTCCCATCATCCCCCCAGAATATTCCACAACTCCCATCATCCACCCCCCCAGAATATTCCGAAACTCCCATCATCCACCCCCAGAATATTCCACAACTCCCATCATCCACCCAGAATATTCCACAACTCCCATCATACACCCAGAATATTCCACAACTCCCATCATCCCCCCAGAATATTCCACAACTCCCATCCTCCGCCCAGAATATTCCACAACTCCCATCATCCACCCCCAGAATATTCCACAACTCCCATCATCCACCCCCAGAATATTCCACAACTCCCATCATCCACCCCGAATATTCCACAACTCCCATCATCCACCCAGAATATTCCACAACTCCCATCATCCACCCAGAATATTCCACAACTCCCATCATCCACCCCCCCAGAATATTCCACAACTCCCATCATCCACCCCCCCAGAATATTCCGAAACTCCCATCATCCTCCCCCAGAATATTCCACAACTCCCATCATCCCCCCAGAATATTCCACATCTCCCATCATCCCCCCAGAATATTCCACAACTCCCATCACCCCCGCCCAGAATATTCCACAACTCCCATCACCCTCCCCCAGAATATTCCACAACTCTACATCATCCCCCCCAGAAAATTCCACAACTCCCATCATCCCCCCAGAATATTCCACAACTCCCATCATCCACCCAGAATATTCCACAACTCCCATCATCCACCCAGAATATTCCACAACTCCCATCATCCACCCAGAATATTCCACAACTCCCATCATCCACCCAGAATATTCCACAACTCCCATCATCCACCCCCCCAGAATATTCCACAACTCCCATCATCCACCCCCCCCAGAATATTCCACAACTCCCATCATCCACCCCCCCAGAATATTCCACAACTCCCATCATCCACCCCCAGAATATTCCACAACTCCCATCATCCACCCAGAATATTCCACAACTCCCATTATCCCCCCAGAATATTCCACAACTCCCATCATCCCCCCAGAATATTCCACAACTCCCATCACCCCCGCCCAGAATATTCCACAACTCCCATCACCCTCCCCCAGAAAATTCCACAACTCCCATCATCCACCCAGAATATTCCACAACTCCTATCATCCCCCCAGAATATCCCACAACTCCCATCATCCCCCCAGAATATTCCACAACTCCCCTCATCCACCCCCAGAATATTCCACAACTCCCATCATCCACCCCCAGAATATTCCACAACTCCCATCATCCACCCAGAATATGCCACAACTCCCATCATCCACCCAGAATATTCCACAACTCCCATCATCCGCCCAGAATATTCCACAACTCCCATCATCCGCCCAGAATATTCCACATCTCCCATCATCCGCCCAGAATATTCCACAACTCCCATCATCTACCCCCAGAATATTCCACAACTCCTATCATCCCCCCAGAATATTCCACAACTCCCATCATCCACCCAGAATATTCCACAACTCCATCATCCACATCCAACTCCCATCATCCCCCCAGAATATTCCACAACTCCCATCATCCGCCCAGAATATTCCACAACTCCCATCATCCGCCCAGAATATTCCACAACTCCCATCATCCGCCCAGAATATTCCACAACTCCCATCATCCACCCCCCAGAATATTCCACAACTCCCATCATCCACCCCCCCAGAATATTCCACAACTCCCATTATCCACCTGGAATATTCCACAACTCCCATCATCCACCCCCCCAGAATATTCCACAACTCCCATCATCCCCCCCAGAATATTCCACAACTCCCATCATCCACCCCCCCAGAATATTCCACAACTCCCATTATCCACCGGAATATTCCACAACTCCCATCATCCCCCCAGAATATTCCACAACTCCCATCACCCCCCCCCCAGAATATTCCACAACTCCCATCATCCACCCCCAGAATATTCCACAACTCCCATCATCAACCCAGAATATTCCACAACTCCCATCATCAACACCCAGAATATTCCACAACTCCCATCATCCACCCCCAGAATATTCCACAACTCCCATCATCCACCCCCAGAATATTCCAACTCCCATCATCCACCCAGAATATTCCACAACTCCCATCATCCAACCCCAGAATATTCCACAACTCCCATCATCCACCCCCAGAATATTCCACAACTCCCATCATCCACCCCCAGAATATTCCACTTCATTATTTTAAACAATTATTTTTATTGTGCATTTTAGTAATTTAGAGAACGGAAAGGAAGGTCTTACTTTTGGGGCAGCGGGTGATTTCTCACACCTGTCAGGGATCACCTGAATCTGTGCGGCGGGTGGGGGTGGGGAGTTAATACAATAAAGTACATAAAAGAAGAGTGAAGATAACAAATGACGGCACAGGAAAGGCTTCTGTAACCTTCACACAGGAATTTCAATCAGCCGGCTAGTAAATTGTCCGAGAGGAAATGTTTGTAGGAAACAAGCGGCGAATCCTCGGAGGGGAAAGGAGGGGGGGGGGCAGATTTGCATGAACAAGCCAACACCACAATAAAATGTCAAATGAAATCTGTGACTGACTGCGGGGCGGAGGAGGAGATCACATCACAGAAGTCTCTACGGCCACTGTGACTGATAATCAGCCGAACGCAAACATGCAGCGGGTGCCGCTACACAAAGGGGACCCAGAGGACAGCCCACTCAGGAGACCCCCCCCCTACCGGGAGGACAGCGGGCGTGGGAGACCCCCCCACAGAGAGGACAGCGGGACACCCCCCCACAGAGGACAGCCCACTCAGGAGACCCCCCCCAAAAGGGAGAACAGCGGGCACGGGAGACCCCCCCCCCCCCAGAGAGGACAACGGGAGACCCCCCCCCAACAGGGAGAACAGCTGGCATGGGAGAACCCCCCACAAAGAGGACAGTGGGCGCGGGAGACACCCCCCCCCCACAGAGAGGACAGCGGGAGACCCCCCCCCCCACAGAGGACAGCGGGCGCAGGAGACCCCCCCACAGAGAGGACAGCGGGAGACCCCCCCACAGAGAGGACAGCGGGAGACCCCCCTACAAAGAGGACAGCGGGCGCGGGAGACCCCCCCACAGAGAGGACAGCGGGAGACCCCCCCACAAAGAGGACAGCAGGCGCGGGAGACACCCCCCCACAGAGAGGACAGCGGTCGCGGGAGACCCCCCCACAGAGAGGACAGCGGGCGCGGGAGACCCCCCCACAGAGAGGACAGCAGGAGACCCCCCCCACAGAGAGGACAGCGGGCGCGGGAAACCCCAAGAGTGGACAGCGGGTGCGGTGGACCCCCCCTAAGAGTGGGCAGCGGGTGGACCCCCCCCCAAGAGTGGGCAGCGGGTGGACCCCCCCCAAGAGTGGGCAGCGGGTGGACCCCCCCCAAGAGTGGGCAGCGGGTGGACCCCCCCCAAGAGGGGGCAGCGGGTGGACCCCCCCCAAGAGTGGGCAGCGGGTGGACCCCCCCAAGAGTGGGCAGCGGGTGGACCCCCCCAAGAGTGGGCAGCGGGTGGACCCCCCCCCCCCCCCCAAGAGTGGGCAGCGGGTGGCCCCCCCCCAAGAGTGGGCAGCGGGTGGCCCCCCCCCCCCCAAGAGTGGGCAGCGGGTGGACCCCCCCCCAGAGTGGGCAGCGGGTGGACCCCCCCCCAAGAGTGGGCAGCGGGTGGACCCCCCCCAAGAGTGGGCAGCGGGTGGACCCCCCCCAAGAGTGGGCAGCGGGTGGACCCCCCCCAAGAGTGGGCAGCGGGTGGACCCCCCCTCCCCAAGAGTGGGCAGCGGGTGCGGTGGACCCCCCCCCCCAGAGTGGGTAGCGGGTGGACCCCCCCCCCCCAAGAGTGGGTAGCGGGTGGACCCCCCCCCCCCCCAGAGTGGGCAGCGGGTGGGCCCCCCCCCCCAAGAGTGGGCAGCGGGTGGGCCCCCCCCCCCCAAGAGTGGGCAGCGGGTGGACCCCCCCCCCAAGAGTGGGCAGCGGGTGGACCCCCCCCCCCAAGAGTGGGCAGCGGGTGGACCCCCCCCCCAAGAGTGGGCAGTGGGTGGACCCCCCCCCCCCCCCAAGAGTGGGCAGCGGGTGGACCCCCCCCCCAAGAGTGGGCAGCGGGTGGACCCCCCCCCCCCCAAGAGTGGGCAGCGGGTGGACCCCCCCCCCCCAAGAGTGGGCAGTGGGTGGACCCCCCCCCCCCCCCCAAGTGTGGGCAGCGGGTGGACCCCCCCCCCCCCCCCAAGAGTGGGCAGCGGGTGGACCCCCCAAAGAGTGGGCAGCGGGTGCGGGGGACCCCCCTGAGTGGACAGCGGGTGCTGGGGACCCCCCGAAGAGTGGGCAGCAGGTGCGGGGGACCCCCCTAAGTGGACAGCAGGTGCGGGGGACCCCCTGTAGGCACTGTGAGGAGCTCTGCTATACAGTAATGAGTGGAGGAATATCACACAGAGGTCTGTCTGTCTGTCTGTCTGTTTGTAGCGGAGGTTGGGGGGGGGAGGGGCTATGAATATGAATGTCTTGGAATGAGGTTCATTCCCAGCAAATTAGCTCGGCGGACCATAAATCTGCACGTAGATTTCAGTGCAGCTCAATTAGGGGAGCCGAGGCGGTATCCGTATCTAATTGGGCGATTCTTGGAAGTGGCGCGGGATTAATTCACTTAACCCTCGACCTGCCAGAGGAGAATGTGCGGCACACAGGCGGGAAGGCGCCCCCCATTCTCCCGCAGAGAACGCGCATTCTGTTTCTATGGCGCCCGGACATCCCTTTTCATTCATATCGGTTACCAGGACACAAATCTCACTGAGGTGAGAGGAGATCTCCTCCCCCACCCAATCGACCCACTGACCGGAGGGTGCTTCCATTCATATTATACATGGGCAGATCTCCCCCTCCCCCCTCATCGGATCAGAATTTATACTGGGATCGCCAAACTTTCCAGTATGAGGGCCACATTGCATGTTTTAGAAATTCATAGGCCAAAAAAGGGAGGGAGGGGGAGGGGGAAAAGGGGAGGGGGATGGGGAAGGGGGGAGAGGGGAAAGGGGAGGGGAGAGGGGAAGGGGAGAGGGGAAAGGGGGAGGGGAAAAGGAAGAAGGGAAAGGGGGAGGGGGAGGGGGAAAGGGGGAGGGGGAAGAGGGAAGGGGGAAAGGAAAAGGGGGGGGGAAAGGGGAGGGAGAGGGGGAGGGGGAAAGGGGAAGGGGAGGGGAAAGGGGAGGGGAAAGGGAGAGGGGAGGGGAAAGGGGAGGGAGAGGGGAAGGGGGAAAAGGGGGAAAGGGAGAGAGGGGAGGGGAAAGGGGTGAGGGGGGGGAGGGAGAGGGGAAGGGGGAAAGGAAAGGGGAGGGGGAGGGGAAAGAGGAAAAGGGGAGGGGGACAGACCCTCCCCCACTTGACATGGGAACAGAGCGGAGGCTGTCAATCACGGGTTGGGTGCTGCAGCTTCCTCCCCTGTCACCATTTTTCTTCTTGGTGTCAGGAAAACTTGTCAAAAGTAATTCATGCCGATAGCAGAGCAAGGAGGCAGCAGGCAGAAATGACAATTAGTGCTCTGGACTGAGACAAGTACACACTACAGAGGGATGTGCTACATCCATCTAATTGTGATGTGGCATCCATCAGCCTCTTGCAGTCCAAGTACAGCAGAGCTCAGACTGGAAGAAGCAGAAGCGACAACACAAGGAGCCAAAAAGTTGTGCTGCAGTGCTTGTGTGCTAACAAAGAACATGATAACAGAGGGAGAGAGCAGAGTGATGGAGAGAGGAGCTCATCAGTCTGCTGTTGCTCCTTTCACTGTCCAATGACAGACTGGGGGAGGGACAACATGTAAGCATTAAGAAACTGCAGCACAGGGAAAAAAAAGCTTTGTTAATACAAATCCTTTGGCTGTTAAAACAACTCCTAAATATGGACTCTCCCAGAGGGGGGGGGGGGGGGGGGTGCGGACTGGACTCTCCCCGAGGGGGGGGGGGGGGGGGGGTGCGGACTGGACTCTCCCAGAGGGGGGGGGGGGTGCGGACTGGACTCTCCCAGACGGGGGGGGGGGGGGAACTGGACTCTCCCAGAGGGGGGGGTGCGGCCTGGACTCTCTCAGAGGGGGGGGGTGCGGACTCCCCCAGGTGTGTGGACTCCCCCCCCCCACAGGTGCGTGGACTCCCCCCCCTTCCCCCAGGTGCGTGGACTCCCCCCCCAGGTGCGTGCTCTTCTAGGTGCGTGGAGCCCCCCCTCCCCCAGGTGCGTGGACTCTCCCCCCCCCCAGGTGCGTGGACTCCCCCCCCAGGTGCGTGCTCTTCTAGGTGCGTGGAGCCCCCCCCTCCCCCAGGTGCGTGGACTCTCCCCCCCCCAGGTGCGTGCTCTTCTAGGTGCGTGGAGCCCCCCCTCCCCCAGGTGCGTGGACTCTCCCCCCCCCCCCAGGTGCGTGGACTCCCCCCCCAGGTGCGTGCTCTTCTAGGTGCGTGGAGCCCCCCCTCCCCCAGGTGCGTGGACTCTCCCCCCCCCCAGGTGCGTGCTCTTCTAGGTGCGTGGAGCCCCCCCCTCCCCCAGGTGCGTGGACTCCCCCCCCCCCCCAGGTGCGTGCTCTTCTAGGTGTGTGGACGCCCCCCCCCCCCCAGGTGCGTATTTAGCGGTTTGCCTGGAGGTCATCTTTAATTGAGAATATAAAAAGACGACGTAATTTTGGCAGGTGGGTCTCAGCAGGTAAGTGGTCTTTCTAATCATTTCCTGCCGGTCCCAGCGGGCTCGGTGTAAGCTCTTCTCTGATTCGCTCTTTATATTAGATGCTGAATAATAATTTCCAGCCGTCTGAGTGGTGGGAATTTTTCGGGGTATTTGCATATGACGAATGGCTGACATTTCCTCTCATCCGTCAAACTGATGATGTGGAAAACTCCTAACGATCTCCGGGAATGTCACCTCCCTCCATATTGATAACCGGCTCCGAGCCGCCATCACCGCGCCACTAATCTCCACCGCAATGGGGATCGTTCATCACGCGGAGAAGGAAAGGTGTAAGTAATATCTGATAATCCGCATCCCAGGAGAGGCGGGAGAACAGACGGTCACATGTCTGTCCCCTCCACACATTCCAGCTAATCAATATATTGATCAGTTTATACTCGTGTCCTTCCATGTATCACACGGATACACCGAGGACAAGCAGCCTTTCCTGATAGAAATACAAACCTGACGTGGCCAATAGCAAACCAGGAGGCATGACATCACAAAGAGGCAGAGGGGAGGGGCAAGACTGACAAGAGAATGATGGGAGGGAGGAGCAGCGATGGTGGATGAAGAAGAATGGGCACAAAGGCGGGGCCACACTGACCGGGAGTGGGCGGGGTGGGGAGGGGCAGATGTTGGAGAGGGTAGGGATGCTATAGGGCAGAGAAGGAGTATAATGACAAGGGAGGGGGGACTGACAAAGGGGGAAGGTACGGTGACTTACTTATGGCCACACTAAAGGGCTGTCAGACAGGAAAGAATAGTAAAATGATGTCATAAGACTATACCGATAGGAGAGGAAGATTGACTGACTGGGAGGGGCAATGCATCTCACAAGGCTGGAAAGAGGAATGACTGTGGGGGGGGGGGGGGGGGCAAGGCATGTTAGGAGGCTGGAAGGAGGAAGTGACTAAGGGGGGGGGGGGAAGCAGGCAGGGAGGGCCACAGGAATAGTAAAATGATGTCATAAGACTATACTGATACGAGGGAAAGATTGACTGGGAGGGACAAAGCATTTTAGGAGGTTGGAATTGCGCAGTGACTGGGAGGGGCAGTGCATCTTACAAGGTTGGAAAGAGGAAATGACTGGGGGGGGGGGGGCAAGGCATGTTAGGGGACTGGAAGGAGGAAGTGACTGGGGGGGGGGGGGGAAGAGGCATGTCAGGAGGCTGGAAGGAGGAAGTGACTGGGGGGGGGGGCAAGTTAGGAGGCTGGAAGGAAAAAGTGACTGGGGGGGGCAAGTTAGGAGGCTGGAAGAAGTGACTGGGGGGGGGGGCATGTCAGGAAGCTGGAAAGACGAAGCGACTAAGGGGGGAGGGCAGGCATGGTAGGAGGCTGGAAAGAGGAAATGACTGGGGGGGGGAGGCATGGTAGGAGGCTGGAAAGAGGAAGTGACTGGGGGGGGGGGGGGGCAAGGCATGTTAGGAGGCTAGAAGGAGGAAGTGACTAAGGGGGGGGGGGAGCAGGCAGGAAGGGCCACAGGAATAGTAAAATGATGTCATAAGACTATACTGATACGAGGGGAAGATTGACTGGGAGGGACAAAGCATTTTAGGAGGTTGGAATTGCGCAGTGACTGGGAGGGGCAATGCATCTTACAAGGTTGGAAAGAGGAAATGACTGGGGGGGGGGGGGCAAGGCATGTTAGGGGACTGGAAGGAGGAAGTGACTGGGGGGGGGGGGAGAGGCATGTCAGGAGGCTGGAAGGAGGAAGTGACTGGGGGGGGGGGGCAAGTTAGGAGGCTGGAAGGAAAAAGTGACTGGGGGGGGGCAAGTTAGGAGGCTGGAAGAAGTGACTGGGGGGGGGGGGGGCATGTCAGGAAGCTGGAAAGACGAAGCGACTAAGGGGGGAGGGCAGGCATGGTAGGAGGCTGGAAAGAGGAAATGACTGGGGGGGAGGAGGCATGGTAGGAGGCTTGAAGGAGGAAGTGACTATAGGGGGTGGGGGGGGGGGGGGGTAAGGCATGGTAGGAAACTGGAAGAAAGGAAGTGACTGGGGGGGGGTGGTGGGAGAGGCATGTTAGGAGGCTGGAAGGAGGAAGTGACTGGGGGGGGGGGGGGGCAGGCATGGTAGGAGGCTGGGAAGAGAAAGTGACTGGGGGGGGGGGGGCAAGGCATGTTAGAAAGCTGGAAGGAGGAAGCAACTAAGGGGGGGGCAGGCATGGTAGGAGGCTGGACAGAGGAAGTGACTGGGGGGGGGGAGGGCAAGGCATGTTAGGAAGCTACAAGGAGGAAGCAACTAAGGGCGGGGGCAGGCATGGTAGGAGGCTGGAAAGAGGAAATGACTAAGGGGGAGGGGGGGGGGTGGGGGGGTGGGGGGGGGGGGCGGGGGGGGGGGTGGGGTGGGGGGGGGGGGGGGGGGGGGGTGGGGGGGGGGGGGGGGGGGGGGGGGGGGGGGGGGGGGGGGGGGGGGGGGGGGGGGGGGGGGGGGGGGGGGGGGGGGGGGGGGGGGGGGGGGGGGGGTGGGGGGGGGGGGGGGGGGGGGGGGGGGGGGGGGGGCGGGGGACAGGGGGGGGGGGGGGGGGGGGGCGGGGGGGGGGGGGGGGGGGGGGGGGGGGGGGGGGGGGGAGGGGGGGGTGGGGGGGAGGGGGGGGGTGGGGGGGGGGGGGGGAGCGGGGGGGGGGGGGGGGGGGGGGGGGGGGGGGGGGGGGGGGGGGGGACGGCGGTGGGGGGGGGGGGGGGGGGGGGGGGGGGGCCGGGGGGGGGGGGGGGGGGGGGGGGGGGGGCGGGGGGGGGGGGGGGGGGGGGGGGGGGGGGGGGGGGGGGGGGGGTGGGGGGGGGGGGGGGGGGGGGGGGGGGGGGGGGGGGGGGGGGGGGGGGGGGGGGGGGGGGGGGTGGGGGGGGGGGGGGGGGGGGGGGGGGGGGGGGGGAGGGGGGGGGGGGTGGGGGGGTGGGGGGGCGGGGGGGGGGCGGGGGGGGGGGGGGGGGGGGGGGGGGGGGGGGGGGGGGTGGGGGGGGGGGGGGGGGGGGGGGGGGGGGGGGGGGGGGGGGGGTGGGGGGGGGGGGGGGGGGGGGGGGGGGGGGGGGGGGGGGGGGGGGGGGGGGGGGGGGGTGGGGGGGGGGGGGGGGGGGGGGGGGGGGTGGGGGGGGGGGGGCGGGGGGGGGGGCGGCACAAGGCATGGTAGTAGGATGGAGGTGGAAGGAGGAAGCGACCTAAGGGGGGGGGGGGGGTGGGGGGCAGGCATGGTATGGGCTGGTAGAGGAAGTGACTAAGGGGGGGGGGGGTTTTTTTTTGTAAGGTATGTTAGGAGGTTGCTAAGTGGAAAATAGTGACATGAAGGCGGCAAGGCAATGTTGGGGAGATAAAGAGGGTAGGTGACTGGGAGGGGCTGGCATAGGACAGGGGAGGGCAAGACAGGCTACCAAAACACAGGAAGGAGGAGAAGCGAGAGTTGGACTGGGAGGGACCAACGCGCGTTGTAGGTGGTTGGCATTGGGCGAGTGACTGGGGCGGGGGCGGCAAGGCATTGTTTTTAAGACCCAGGGGCGGAGCGCAGAAGTGATCAGAGGACATGATATATTCTCCGCCAGGGGGAGGGGAAGAATCACTAGAGGCAGAGTGGGGGGTATGTGAGGGGCGGGTCCGGGGCAGGAGAGTCAGAGCAGTGAGGAGAGTGGAATGACTGGGAGGGGCAAGGCGTGGACTGATAGAGGGAGGAAGCAGATAGCAGAATGCCTGCGAGGGGCAAGACGTTTATAATGGCGAAGGAGGAGAGAGAGAATGCTGACTGGGCGGGAGCTAGATATGTTTACAGGCAGAGGAACAGAATCTGGATCAGAGGCAAGGGTATGATGCCCGGTGGAAGGGGAGAGGCACAGGTGACTGGAAGGGGCCAAGGCAAGCGATTACGCCGGGGACCGGTGGCAAAGGAGGCGGCTAGGGTGGTAGATAACAAAAGAAGAGGAGGGAGGCAGAAGACTGGCAGGGGGGTGGATATAAACGGACGAGGAGGGGTATCCTTACCTGTGGCATCTGGATCGCGGTCGCATGACGGGCGAATGCCGTCCCTTCCTCCATCAGTGCTGTTATCGTTTGCCTGTCAGTTGTATGGTACAGGAAGTGGCAGTGTCATCTGCCGGTGCGGCAGCTCTGGCCGCTGGTGCAGCTACTCCTGGGCTGAGCCCTGAAGACTGAGTACAGACAAACACATGCAAGAAAGTACACTAAGAACCGCGCCGATGCACGGGTACTGGGAGTGGGTTGGCGGGCTGTGTACAGAGGCGGAAAAACAAAAACCGCACAGAAGGAAAACAGTATAAAGAAAGCTTTCACTTTAAAATCACAGCCCTGACAGGAGTCAAACGTCCCTCTTCATCGTGGCTTCATGAGAGCGGCGGACCCCGCACCGGGGTTACAGGTTGACGCTGCGACGTCAGGCCGCGGACGGGTGTTATGCGGCGTACACACGGTCGGATTTTCCGATTGGACTTTGATTGGACCTGTTATCTTTTTTTCCGACGAAAAACCTTTCTATCGATTTTTTTCTGTTCGGGTGATGCAATTCCGACACGCAAAATTCCGACGCAATGATCGGGGGAAAACATTTCACGCATGCTCGGGAAGGAAGCCTTAAACTTCCCTTTTATAGTTGCAAGTCGAACGTGTTTTATTGCCGCTGTGTTATTGACCGTCGGAATTTGGTGTGACCGTGTGTAGGCAAACACTGCTTTGAGCGGAATTCAGGCGGATAAACGTCAGAGTTTTTTTCCGACGAGAATCCGATCGTGTGTACGCGGCATTACAGAGCAGATTTAAGAAGATCTTAGAATGAATGCCAAGAATAAAACGGAGGTGCAGATTGGTGTGTGTCAGAAAGCTGTGGTTACATTCTTTTTTTTATGTCATTTAAACGTCGTCCTCCATCTAGAGAGGAAACCTATTATGGATGATCGTTTTCAGGAGAGTGTTACAGGAGCACTTCTGCCCCTTTCCCCTGGCAAGTGCCACAAGGGGACATCAGTTGTCCCTTTGTAGCCGTCAAACATGGGGGGCTTGTACATGCCCCATGGACCTCCAGTAGACATGAGTAATGCGGCTGTGTGAAACGTCACAGATGACCCTGCATTGCCACTGGACCTCATGATTGCCGTTGTACTCCCAACACATGAACTGTCCTGGTCCCGGCCGTTGAGGACCCAAGATGGACAGTTACTGCCAACATGGGACCTCAGATGATCTGGGAGGGGGCTGCCTCATTCTGGTGCCCCGAGATGACAACTGTCGCGGCCAAGCAGGATCCCCAGGATGGAACCTTTGTCCTGCTATGGCAGGACCCCAGATGACCCTGTAGCATGCCATGCAGGGACCTTCAGCTGGACCCTGTAGTGCCATGCAGGACCTTCGACAGGACCCTATGTTATGCCGATGCCAGGGACGCTTTCACAGACCCTGTACTAGCCAGGCAGGACCCCCAGATGACCCTGTACTGCCATGCAGGACCTTCTCAGGATTGACCCTGTACTGCATGACAGGACGGCTTTCAAGACGGTGTACTGCCATATGCAGGACCTTGCAAATAGACCCTGTTCACTGCGCAAGTAAGACCCGTAGACGAATAAAACCCTGTACAGGTATGCAGGATCTAAGACTGACCCTTGTCATGCCAGGTGCCAGGCACCTTCTACAAGGACCCTGTACTGCCCCACTTGCGGACCTTCAAAGACCTGACTGCCGAGTAGGACCTCACCGTAACGGTAAAATGTCAGGTAGCACTCGATTGGCTCACTAAACTGGCCAGGGTGGCACCTCAAATGCCGCCAGTATTGCCATGTAAGTGAGCTGCGGAAATGACCCTGTATTACTGCCAGGTGGGCACCTCAAATGCAAGACGCGTGTTTTGCCAGGTTGCACCTCAGAACTGACCCTGTATTGCCAGGGTGGGCACCTCAAATTGACCATGTATTGCCAGGGTGGCACCCTCCAATGACGCCTCAGTACGGCCAAGTGAGAGCCACCCCAAATGACTCCCTAGAAACTGCCAGGGTGCACCCTCAACTGCACCCTGTCTTGCCAGGGGGTGGCACCTCAAAATGACCCAAGTTATTGCCAAGTTGGAACACTCATGACCCTGTATTGCCGTAGGGGTGGCCAGATTAAATGACCCTTGTATTTGCCAGGTGGCAGCCTCGAAACTGGGGGGAAACCAGTATTCAGGTTATTGCCAGGTGGCACATCTAATGACCCTTGTTATTGCCGGGGGGCAACTCAATTGAACCTGTCATTGCCAGGTGGGGACACCTCAAATGACCCTGTCTTGCCAGGTGTGGGGCGACCTCAAAATGACCCTTGTAATGCCAGTTGGCATCGTCAAATGGTCCCTGTATTGCCATGTGGGCACCTCAAAAGATGACCCTGTATTGCCAGGTGGCACCTCAAATGACCCTGTATTGCCAGGTGGCACCTCAAATGACCCTGTATTGCCAGGCGGCCCCTCAAATGACCCTGTATTGCCAGGTGGCCCCTCAAATGACCCTGTATTGCCAGGTGGCAACTCAGATAATCTTGTAATGCCATGTGGCACTGCTGATGACCCTGCACTGCCAGCTGGGACCTCAGATCACAGTCACTGGCATCAGAGGGAATAAAGCAGACTTTCACTGGAGATGGGGGGGGGGGGGGTACAAGAAGCACAGGTCACAGTAAAACGGCACTTACTGAGACAGTGGAACTGGGAGTGTTGGTTCCATATCCCGAAGATGGCAGAGATGCCAAGGACCAGCGTCGTCCATCCGTCCTGAAACAAGACCGGAAAGGATTAGGTGCAGCCTATCGTCACTAAAAATGACAGCTCAATATTTAGCGCCAAGCCTGACAGGTGTGCAGATGATGAATATGGACAGATGCATCAACACCTGCAGCTCACACAGGCGACCCGCAGCACTGCTATGACATATCAGAGGAGACGGGCAGAAGAAAAAAAAAACGGCTGTTCACAAAATAATTAATTATTGTAGCTGCCAAGAGAAATGTCTCCTCTCTGTATATAATAGAAGCATTTGTTAGACAAGCAGACTGACAGACACAATAAAAACAGCACAAGATTCCAGCAGTGACTGGCTACATGGAAGTGGTGTGAGCCGCTCTATGAATGGCAGAGGTGTAGGCGGGACGTGTTGGGGCTCATTCCTACCCCCCTCGCACGTTCTGCGCACATGACTCCTTCTCATTGAGGTGTGCTGGGAGTGGGTGAAGAGAAGAAGAAGAAGAAAAGAAGAAGAAGAGAAAAAAAAAGAAAAAAAAAAAAAAAAAAAAAAAAAAAAAAAAAAAAAAAAAAAAAAAAAAAAAAAAAAAAAAAAAAAAAAAAAAAAAAAAAAAAAAAAAAAAAAAAAAAAAAAAAAAAAAAAAAAAAAAAAAAAAAAAAAAAAAAAAAAAAAAAAAAAAAAAAAAAAAAAAAAAAAAAAAAAAAAAAAAAAAAAAAAAAAAAAAAAAAAAAAAAAAAAAAAAAAAAAAAAAAAAAAAAAAAAAAAAAAAAAAAAAAAAAAAAAAAAAAAAAAAAAAAAAAAAAAAAAAAAAAAAAAAAAAAAAAAAAAAAAAAAAAAAAAAAAAAAAAAAAAAAAAAAAAAAAAAAAAAAAAAAAAAAAAAAAAAAAAAAAAAAAAAAAAAAAAAAAAAAAAAAAAAAAAAAAAAAAAAAAAAAAAAAAAAAAAAAAAAAAAAAAAAAAAAAAAAAAAAAAAAAAAAAAAAAAAAAAAAAAAAAAAAAAAAAAAAAAAAAAAAAAAAAAAAAAAAAAAAAAAAAAAAAAAAAAAAAAAAAAAAAAAAAAAAAAAAAAAAAAAAAAAAAAAAAAAAAAAAAAAAAAAAAAAAAAAAAAAAAAAAAAAAAAAAAAAAAAAAAAAAAAAAAAAAAAAAAAAAAAAAAAAAAAAAAAAAAAAAAAAAAAAAAAAAAAAAAAAAAAAAAAAAAAAAAAAAAAAAAAAAAAAAAAAAAAAAAAAAAAAAAAAAAAAAAAAGAAAAAAAAAAAAAAAAAAAAAAAAAAAAAAAAAAAAAAAAAAAAAAAAAAAAAAAAAAAAAAAAAAAAAAAAAAAAAAAAAAAAAAAAAAAAAAAAAAAAAAAAAAAAAAAAAAAAAAAAAAAAAAAAAAAAAAAAAAAAAAAAAAAAAAAAAAAAAAAAAAAAAAAAAAAAAAAAAAAAAAAAAAAAAAAAAAAAAAAAAAAAAAAAAAAAAAAAAAAAAAAAAAAAAAAAAAAAAAAAAAAAAAAAAAAAAAAAAAAAAAAAAAAAAAAAAAAAAAAAAAAAAAAAAAAAAAAAAAAAAAAAAAAAAAAAAAAAAAAAAAAAAAAAAAAAAAAAAAAAAAAAAAAAAAAAAAAAAAAAAAAAAAAAAAAAAAAAAAAAAAAAAAAAAAAAAAAAAAAAAAAAAAAAAAAAAAAAAAAAAAAAAAAAAAAAAAAAAAAAAAAAAAAAAAAAAAAAAAAAAAAAAAAAAAAAAAAAAAAAAAAAAAAAAAAAAAAAAAAAAAAAAAAAAAAAAAAAAAAAAAAAAAAAAAAAAAAAAAAAAAAAAAAAAAAAAAAAAAAAAAAAAAAAAAAAAAAAAAAAAAAAAAAAAAAAAAAAAAAAAAAAAAAAAAAAAAAAAAAAAAAAAAAAAAAAAAAAAAAAAAAAAAAAAAAAAAAAAAAAAAAAAAAAAAAAAAAAAAAAAAAAAAAAAAAAAAAAAAAAAAAAAAAAAAAAAAAAAAAAAAAAAAAAAAAAAAAAAAAAAAAAAAAAAAAAAAAAAAAAAAAAAAAAAAAAAAAAAAAAAAAAAAAAAAAAAAAAAAAAAAAAAAAAAAAAAAAAAAAAAAAAAAAAAAAAAAAAAAAAAAAAAAAAAAAAAAAAAAAAAAAAAAAAAAAAAAAAAAAAAAAAAAAAAAAAAAAAAAAAAAAAAAAAAAAAAAAAAAAAAAAAAAAAAAAAAAAAAAAAAAAAAAAAAAAAAAAAAAAAAAAAAAAAAAAAAAAAAAAAAAAAAAAAAAAAAAAAAAAAAAAAAAAAAAAAAAAAAAAAAAAAAAAAAAAAAAAAAAAAAAAAAAAAAAAAAAAAAAAAAAAAAAAAAAAAAAAAAAAAAAAAAAAAAAAAAAAAAAAAAAAAAAAAAAAAAAAAAAAAAAAAAAAAAAAAAAAAAAAAAAAAAAAAAAAAAAAAAAAAAAAAAAAAAAAAAAAAAAAAAAAAAAAAAAAAAAAAAAAAAAAAAAAAAAAAAAAAAAAAAAAAAAAAAAAAAAAAAAAAAAAAAAAAAAAAAAAAAAAAAAAAAAAAAAAAAAAAAAAAAAAAAAAAAAAAAAAAAAAAAAAAAAAAAAAAAAAAAAAAAAAAAAAAAAAAAAAAAAAAAAAAAAAAAAAAAAAAAAAAAAAAAAAAAAAAAAAAAAAAAAAAAAAAAAAAAAAAAAAAAAAAAAAAAAAAAAAAAAAAAAAAAAAAAAAAAAAAAAAAAAAAAAAAAAAAAAAAAAAAAAAAAAAAAAAAAAAAAAAAAAAAAAAAAAAAAAAAAAAAAAAAAAAAAAAAAAAAAAAAAAAAAAAAAAAAAAAAAAAAAAAAAAAAAAAAAAAAAAAAAAAAAAAAAAAAAAAAAAAAAAAAAAAAAAAAAAAAAAAAAAAAAAAAAAAAAAAAAAAAAAAAAAAAAAAAAAAAAAAAAAAAAAAAAAAAAAAAAAAAAAAAAAAAAAAAAAAAAAAAAAAAAAAAAAAAAAAAAAAAAAAAAAAAAAAAAAAAAAAAAAAAAAAAAAAAAAAAAAAAAAAAAAAAAAAAAAAAAAAAAAAAAAAAAAAAAAAAAAAAAAAAAAAAAAAAAAAAAAAAAAAAAAAAAAAAAAAAAAAAAAAAAAAAAAAAAAAAAAAAAAAAAAAAAAAAAAAAAAAAAAAAAAAAAAAAAAAAAAAAAAAAAAAAAAAAAAAAAAAAAAAAAAAAAAAAAAAAAAAAAAAAAAAAAAAAAAAAAAAAAAAAAAAAAAAAAAAAAAAAAAAAAAAAAAAAAAAAAAAAAAAAAAAAAAAAAAAAAAAAAAAAAAAAAAAAAAAAAAAAAAAAAAAAAAAAAAAAAAAAAAAAAAAAAAAAAAAAAAAAAAAAAAAAAAAAAAAAAAAAAAAAAAAAAAAAAAAAAAAAAAAAAAAAAAAAAAAAAAAAAAAAAAAAAAAAAAAAAAAAAAAAAAAAAAAAAAAAAAAAAAAAAAAAAAAAAAAAAAAAAAAAAAAAAAAAAAAAAAAAAAAAAAAAAAAAAAAAAAAAAAAAAAAAAAAAAAAAAAAAAAAAAAAAAAAAAAAAAAAAAAAAAAAAAAAAAAAAAAAAAAAAAAAAAAAAAAAAAAAGAAAAAAAAAAAAAAAAAAAAAAAAAAAAAAAAAAAAAAAAAAAAAAAAAAAAAAAAAAAAAAAAAAAAAAAAAAAAAAAAAAAAAAAAAAAAAAAAAAAAAAAAAAAAAAAAAAAAAAAAAAAAAAAAAAAAAAAAAAAAAAAAAAAAAAAAAAAAAAAAAAAAAAAAAAAAAAAAAAAAAAAAAAAAAAAAAAAAAAAAAAAAAAAAAAAAAAAAAAAAAAAAAAAAAAAAAAAAAAAAAAAAAAAAAAAAAAAAAAAAAAAAAAAAAAAAAAAAAAAAAAAAAAAAAAAAAAAAAAAAAAAAAAAAAAAAAAAAAAAAAAAAAAAAAAAAAAAAAAAAAAAAAAAAAAAAAAAAAAAAAAAAAAAAAAAAAAAAAAAAAAAAAAAAAAAAAAAAAAAAAAAAAAAAAAAAAAAAAAAAAAAAAAAAAAAAAAAAAAAAAAAAAAAAAAAAAAAAAAAAAAGAAAAAAAAAAAAAAAAAAAAAAAAAAAAAAAAAAAAAAAAAAAAAAAAAAAAAAAAAAAAAAAAAAAAAAAAAAAAAAAAAAAAAAAAAAAAAAAAAAAAAAAAAAAAAAAAAAAAAAAAAAAAAAAAAAAAAAAAAAAAAAAAAAAAAAAAAAAAAAAAAAAAAAAAAAAAAAAAAAAAAAAAAAAAAAAAAAAAAAAAAAAAAAAAAAAAAAAAAAAAAAAAAAAAAAAAAAAAAAAAAAAAAAAAAAAAAAAAAAAAAAAAAAAAAAAAAAAAAAAAAAAAAAAAAAAAAAAAAAAAAAAAAAAAAAAAAAAAAAAAAAAAAAAAAAAAAAAAAAAAAAAAAAAAAAAAAAAAAAAAAAAAAAAAAAAAAAAAAAAAAAAAAAAAAAAAAAAAAAAAAAAAAAAAAAAAAAAAAAAAAAAAAAAAAAAAAAAAAAAAAAAAAAAAAAAAAAAAAAAAAAAAAAAAAAAAAAAAAAAAAAAAAAAAAAAAAAAAAAAAAAAAAAAAAAAAAAAAAAAAAAAAAAAAAAAAAAAAAAAAAAAAAAAAAAAAAAAAAAAAAAAAAAAAAAAAAAAAAAAAAAAAAAAAAAAAAAAAAAAAAAAAAAAAAAAAAAAAAAAAAAAAAAAAAAAAAAAAAAAAAAAAAAAAAAAAAAAAAAAAAAAAAAAAAAAAAAAAAAAAAAAAAAAAAAAAAAAAAAAAAAAAAAAAAAAAAAAAAAAAAAAAAAAAAAAAAAAAAAAAAAAAAAAAAAAAAAAAAAAAAAAAAAAAAAAAAAAAAAAAAAAAAAAAAAAAAAAAAAAAAAAAAAAAAAAAAAAAAAAAAAAAAAAAAAAAAAAAAAAAAAAAAAAAAAAAAAAAAAAAAAAAAAAAAAAAAAAAAAAAAAAAAAAAAAAAAAAAAAAAAAAAAAAAAAAAAAAAAAAAAAAAAAAAAAAAAAAAAAAAAAAAAAAAAAAAAAAAAAAAAAAAAAAAAAAAAAAAAAAAAAAAAAAAAAAAAAAAAAAAAAAAAAAAAAAAAAAAAAAAAAAAAAAAAAAAAAAAAAAAAAAAAAAAAAAAAAAAAAAAAAAAAAAAAAAAAAAAAAAAAAAAAAAAAAAAAAAAAAAAAAAAAAAAAAAAAAAAAAAAAAAAAAAAAAAAAAAAAAAAAAAAAAAAAAAAAAAAAAAAAAAAAAAAAAAAAAAAAAAAAAAAAAAAAAAAAAAAAAAAAAAAAAAAAAAAAAAAAAAAAAAAAAAAAAAAAAAAAAAAAAAAAAAAAAAAAAAAAAAAAAAAAAAAAAAAAAAAAAAAAAAAAAAAAAAAAAAAAAAAAAAAAAAAAAAAAAAAAAAAAAAAAAAAAAAAAAAAAAAAAAAAAAAAAAAAAAAAAAAAAAAAAAAAAAAAAAAAAAAAAAAAAAAAAAAAAAAAAAAAAAAAAAAAAAAAAAAAAAAAAAAAAAAAAAAAAAAAAAAAAAAAAAAAAAAAAAAAAAAAAAAAAAAAAAAAAAAAAAAAAAAAAAAAAAAAAAAAAAAAAAAAAAAAAAAAAAAAAAAAAAAAAAAAAAAAAAAAAAAAAAAAAAAAAAAAAAAAAAAAAAAAAAAAAAAAAAAAAAAAAAAAAAAAAAAAAAAAAAAAAAAAAAAAAAAAAAAAAAAAAAAAAAAAAAAAAAAAAAAAAAAAAAAAAAAAAAAAAAAAAAAAAAAAAAAAAAAAAAAAAAAAAAAAAGAAAAAAAAAAAAAAAAAAAAAAAAAAAAAAAAAAAAAAAAAAAAAAAAAAAAAAAAAAAAAAAAAAAAAAAAAAAAAAAAAAAAAAAAAAAAAAAAAAAAAAAAAAAAAAAAAAAAAAAAAAAAAAAAAAAAAAAAAAAAAAAAAAAAAAAAAAAAAAAAGAAAAAAAAAAAAAAAAAAAAAAAAAAAAAAAAAAAAAAAAAAAAAAAAAAAAAAAAAAAAAAAAAAAAAAAAAAAAAAAAAAAAAAAAAAAAAAAAAAAAAAAAAAAAAAAAAAAAAAAAAAAAAAAAAAAAAAAAAAAAAAAAAAAAAAAAAAAAAAAAAAAAAAAAAAAAAAAAAAAAAAAAAAAAAAAAAAAAAAAAAAAAAAAAAAAAAAAAAAAAAAAAAAAAAAAAAAAAAAAAAAAAAAAAAAAAAAAAAAAAAAAAAAAAAAAAAAAAAAAAAAAAAAAAAAAAAAAAAAAAAAAAAAAAAAAAAAAAAAAAAAAAAAAAAAAAAAAAAAAAAAAAAAAAAAAAAAAAAAAAAAAAAAAAAAAAAAAAAAAAAAAAAAAAAAAAAAAAAAAAAAAAAAAAAAAAAAAAAAAAAAAAAAAAAAAAAAAAAAAAAAAAAAAAAAAAAAAAAAAAAAAAAAAAAAAAAAAAAAAAAAAAAAAAAAAAAAAAAAAAAAAAAAAAAGAAAAAAAAAAAAAAAAAAAAAAAAAAAAAAAAAAAAAAAAAAAAAAAAAAAAAAAAAAAAAAAAAAAAAAAAAAAAAAAAAAAAAAAAAAAAAAAAAAAAAAAAAAAAAAAAAAAAAAAAAAAAAAAAAAAAAAAAAAAAAAAAAAAAAAAAAAAAAAAAAAAAAAAAAAAAAAAAAAAAAAAAAAAAAAAAAAAAAAAAAAAAAAAAAAAAAAAAAAAAAAAAAAAAAAAAAAAAAAAAAAAAAAAAAAAAAAAAAAAAAAAAAAAAAAAAAAAAAAAAAAAAAAAAAAAAAAAAAAAAAAAAAAAAAAAAAAAAAAAAAAAAAAAAAAAAAAAAAAAAAAAAAAAAAAAAAAAAAAAAAAAAAAAAAAAAAAAAAAAAAAAAAAAAAAAAAAAAAAAAAAAAAAAAAAAAAAAAAAAAAAAAAAAAAAAAAAGAAAAAAAAAAAAAAAAAAAAAAAAAAAAAAAAAAAAAAAAAAAAAAAAAAAAAAAAAAAAAAAAAAAAAAAAAAAAAAAAAAAAAAAAAAAAAAAAAAAAAAAAAAAAAAAAAAAAAAAAAAAAAAAAAAAAAAAAAAAAAAAAAAAAAAAAAAAAAAAAAAAAAAAAAAAAAAAAAAAAAAAAAAAATAGAAAGAAGAGGACCTGAAGTAATCTGTGAAGAGATCTTGAAGTTTGAAGAAAGAGAAGAGAAAAGGAATAGAGGAAGAGAGAATTGTAGGGAGAAAGAAAGAGAAAAAAGAGATAAAGAAGATGAAAGAAAGTGAAAGAGAAAAAACAGAAGAGGAGGAGGTGGAGGAGGAGGAGGAGGAGGAGGAGGAGGATGAAGTACACACAACACAGCACCGAATACCACAATGAACAGTGAATGACGTCCCCAAAGCCACATGCACAGTGATTGAGATTAGGCAGACGAACGCATGTCACAAAACGCACATCTGACACACCCTGCGCCTCATTTATCAAAGTTTCTGAAAGAGGAGCAAACCGCACTGCCCTGCATCACCCAATCACATCTCCCCCTTTTGTCTTTTTTCAAAACCGGATCCTCTTCCCGCAGTCACCCCTTACAGAGACTTTGGTAAATATGACGCATGGCGTGAGCTGCCAGGTGAACACACAAACATGCAGCAAGAGGAGAGGAGTTCGGGTTACCTGTCCGCTCTGTGCCCATGGCTGGATTAAAGAAATATTTCACATTACTGGCATGCACAGGATAAAGCTGCTCGTTATACCTCTATTCATGTACCCAACACATCACCACACAGCCAATAGAGATCCATTCATCAAAAACTGAAAAACGGGGCGGAAGGTTTATTTCTCTTCACTGTTTGTACACCGGCCGGCACCGAGCCATGTCCGTGCCGCTACAAGGAAGGACATGGAGATATAATAGGAGATGCAGCTAAAGCTTTCCGAGCCCCATGTCTATCCGGGAATAGAAGAGGACATAATTATACATGTATGAGGGGATCCAATCAAATTCATAGCAGACCCCATCCACAGGTCACCCCCTCCTTCAACTACAACCCTGGCGCCCGACCTGCAGCCCTCAGCAGTCAGTAATGGAAGCATTCACTTGTAGCGTCTATAGTGACAATGATCTGGCCGTTTTATGCAGCATGTCTCCAGTCTCTCGCCAGCTCCTGGGATGGGTCTCCAGTCTCTCGCCAGCCCCTGGGATGGGTCTCCAGTCTCTCGCCAGCTCCTGGGATGGGTCTCCAGTCTCTCGCCAGCTCCTGGGATGGGTCTCCAGTCTCTCGCCAGCCCCTGGGATGGGTCTCCAGTCTCTCGCCAGCCCCTGGGATGGGTCTCCAGTCTCTCGCCAGCTCCTGGGATGGGTCTCCAGTCTCTCGCCAGCTCCTGGGATGGGTCTCCAGTCTCTCGCCAGCTCCTGGGATGGGTCTCCAGTCTCTCGCCAGCTCCTGGGATGGGTCTCCAGTCTCTCGCCAGCTCCTGGGATGGGTCTCCAGTCTCTCGCCAGCTCCTGGGATGGGTCTCCAGTCTCTCGCCAGCTCCTGGGATGGGTCTCCAGTCTCTCGCCAGCTCCTGGGATGGGTCTCCAGTCTCTCTCCATCTCCTGTTGCATGTCTCCAGTCTCTCTCTATGTCCTGGTGCATGTCTCCAGTCTCTCTCTATGTCCTGTTGCACGTCTCCAGTCTCTCTCTATGTCCTGTTGCATGTCTCCAGTCTCTCTCTATGTCCTGTTGCAGGTCTCCAGTCTCTCTCTATGTCCTGTTGCAGGTCTCCAGTCTCTCTCTATGTCCTGTTGCAGGTCTCCAGTCTCTCTCTATGTCCTGTTGCAGGTCTCCAGTCTCTCTCTATGTCCTGTTGCATGTCTCCAGTCTCTCTCTATGTCCTGTTGCATGTCTCCAGTCTCTCTCTATCTCCTGTTGCATGTCTTCAGTCTCTCTCTATCTCCTGTTGCATGTCTCCAGTCTCTCTCTATGTCCTGTTGCATGTCTCCAGTCTCTCTCTATGTCCTGTTGCACGTCTCCAGTCTCTCTCTATGTCCTGTTGCAGGTCTCCAGTCTCTCTCTATGTCATGTTGCACGTCTCCAGTCTCTCTCTATCTCCTGTTGCATGTCTCCAGTCTCTCTCTATCTCCTGTTGCATGTCTCCAGTCTCTCTCTATCTCCTGTTGCATGTCTCCAGTCTCTCTCTATCTCCTGTTGCATGTCTCCAGTCTCTCTCTATCTCCTGTTGCATGTCTCCAGTCTCTCTCTATCTCCAGTTGCATGTCTCCAGTCTCTCACTGTTTGTACACCGGCCGGCACCGAGCCATGTCCGTGCCGCTACAAGGAAGGACATGGAGATATAATAGGAGATGCAGCTAAAGCTTTCCGAGCCCCATGTCTATCCGGGAATAGAAGAGGACATAATTATACATGTATGAGGGGATCCAATCAAATTCATAGCAGACCCCATCCACAGGTCACCCCCTCCTTCAACTACAACCCTGGCGCCCGACCTGCAGCCCTCAGCAGTCAGTAATGGAAGCATTCACTTGTAGCGTCTATAGTGACAATGATCTGGCCGTTTTATGCAGCATGTCTCCAGTCTCTCGCCAGCCCCTGGGATGGGTCTCCAGTCTCTCGCCAGCTCCTGGGATGGGTCTCCAGTCTCTCGCCAGCTCCTGGGATGGGTCTCCAGTCTCTCGCCAGCTCCTGGGATGGGTCTCCAGTCTCTCGCCAGCCCCTGGGATGGGTCTCCAGTCTCTCGCCAGCCCCTGGGATGGGTCTCCAGTCTCTCGCCAGCCCCTGGGATGGGTCTCCAGTCTCTCGCCAGCTCCTGGGATGGGTCTCCAGTCTCTCGCCAGCTCCTGGGATGTGTCTCCAGTCTCTCGCCAGCTCCTGGGATGGGTCTCCAGTCTCTCGCCAGCTCCTGGGATGGGTCTCCAGTCTCTCGCCAGCTCCTGGGATGGGTCTCCAGTCTCTCGCCAGCTCCTGGGATGGGTCTCCAGTCTCTCTCCATCTCCTGTTGCATGTCTCCAGTCTCTCTCTATGTCCTGTTGCATGTCTCCAGTCTCTCTCTATGTCCTGTTGCACGTCTCCAGTCTCTCTCTATGTCCTGTTGCATGTCTCCAGTCTCTCTCTATGTCCTGTTGCACGTCTCCAGTCTCTCTCTATGTCCTGTTGCACGTCTCCAGTCTCTCTCTATGTCCTGTTGCACGTCTCCAGTCTCTCTCTATGTCCTGTTGCACGTCTCCAGTCTCTCTCTATGTCCTGTTGCACGTCTCCAGTCTCTCTCTATGTCCTGTTGCATGTCTCCAGTCTCTCTCTATCTCCTGTTGCATGTCTTCAGTCTCTCTCTATCTCCTGTTGCATGTCTCCAGTCTCTCTCTATGTCCTGTTGCATGTCTCCAGTCTCTATGTCCTGTTGCATGTCTCCAGTCTCTCTCCATGTCCTGTTGCATGTCTCCAGTCTCTCTCTATGTCCTGTTGCATGTCTCCAGTCTCTCTCTATGTCCTGTTGCACGTCTCCAGTCTCTCTCTATGTCCTGTTGCATGTCTCCAGTCTCTCTCTATGTCCTGTTGCACGTCTCCAGTCTCTCTCTATCTCCTGTTGCATGTCTCCAGTCTCTCTCTATCTCCTGTTGCATGTCTCCAGTCTCTCTCTATCTCCTGTTGCATGTCTCCAGTCTCTCTCTATCTCCTGTTGCATGTCTCCAGTCTCTCTCTATCTCCCGTTGCATGTCTCCAGTCCCTCTATTTTACCTGTTTCATGTCTCCAGTCTCTCTCTATGTCCTGTTTCATGTCTCCAGTCTCTGATCATCTTCTCCATTATGTCTGAGGTTTGACAGTCTTCTGTCATATATTAAATATGTGTGGCCCTTTGGTGCTGTCAGGGGCCACAGCTGAGCCCCCCCTACACCTTGTAAGTTGAAAACCACTGCAATACAAATCAGAAGACATTTAGCGACTGCTGCCATCTAATGGTGATAAGGGGAAAGGCAGCAGCAACCATTCACATGGAATAGAGCCATAGCTGTGACCTTTTTACATATACAGGATCTATACCGGAGGACCAGGCCTGGTACTACCCTGCGATTAGAGCCGCTCATGCTGGCCCAATAAATCTGCCATCGAGTGCTATTCTACTCCTGGCTGATTTTTCAGGATAGACGAAGGTGGGGGGGGATTGGGGGTTGGGTTTTAGGGGGGTGGCTGGTAAGTTTTAGCTGCATCTCCTGGCACATTGCCATGCCCTTCCCTGTGATTAAAGTGAAGACCACGCTGGACTGACTGGCTCAGTCACTGGTCATGGGTGGGTGGTCTGAGGTTCATTCGACTTGAGTGCCAAAGACTGCAATGGAAACCCTCAATAGTCGCGTGGAAATCGCACCATATACAGGGGCAGCTCAAAAAATGTGAATATCATGAAAAAGTTCATTTAGTTCAGTAATTCAATTCACACAGTGAAAGTCGTATATTCTATAGAGTTATTACACGAAGTGATACATTTCAAGCATTTCTTTCTTTTAATTTTGATGGTTTTGGCTTACAGCGAGTGACGCCCCAAAATTCAGTATGATTAGAAATCAAAAGGAAGAACTCCGGACAGCCGGACACCGGGAAAATAAAATCCAAAGGTTTATTTAAAAGCAAAAAGACACTACAATCCAAACACGGCAAAAAGGGGGGTACAGCGCTGACGCGTTTCGCACTGTATTTCAGTGCTTACTCATAGCTATGAGTAAGCACTGAAATACAGTGCGAAACGCGTCAGCTCAGTACCCCCTTTTTGCCGTGTTTGGATTGTAGTGTCTTTTTGCTTTTAAATAAACCCTTTGGTTTTTATTTTCCCGGTGTGCGGCTGTACGGAGTTCTTCCTTTTGATTTCTAATCCTTGTGCTATTAGCCAGCACCTGGGGCTCCCACACAGGAGCATTCGCTTGTAAGTAGAGTCTTGGAGCGGTGGTTGTTTGTTTTCCAAAATTCAGTATCTCAGAAAATTAAAATTAAAAAAAAAAAAGAAAAAAAGGATTTTTAATACAGAAATGTTGGCTTAGTGAAAAGTACAGTAAAACCTCGGATTGCGAGTAAAGCGGTTTACGAGCGATTCGCAATACGAGCCTTTTTTTTTTTTTTTTTAAGCCTGACTCGATTCAAGCCTCTGGGTTGTGCAGTACTGCATGTGGCCAGAGGCGGGGGGGGGGGGGGGGGGTCTCAGAGAATTTACTAGTGTCTCCGGCGCCCCCCCCACCTCTGGTCACATGCGGTACTGCATACACTAGCAGTGACACTGGAACAAATGATCTGAGTTTCCATTGATTCCTATGGGGAAATCCGCTTTGATATGCGAGTGCTTTGGATTACAAGCATTCTTCTGGAACAAATTATGCTCGTAATCCAAGGTACTACTGGATGTCCATGTCCAGTATAGTACAGTATAGGATGCACTCAATACTTGGTCGGGGCTCCTTTTGCATGAATTACGGCATCAATGCGGCGTGGCGTGGAGGTTATCAGCCTGTGGCACTGCTCAGGTGGTATGGAAGCCCGGGTTGCTTTGATAGCGGCCTTCAGCTCGTCTGTATTGTTGGGTCTGCTGTCTCTCATCTTCCTCTTGATAATCCCCCACAGATTCTCTATGGGGTTTAGGTCAGGCCAGTTTGCTGGCCAATCAAGCACAGTGATCCCATGATCATGTGACCAGGTATTGGTAGTTATGGCAGTGTGGGAGGTGCCAAGTCCTGCTGGAAAATGAAATTGGCATCTCCATAAAGCCGGTCAGCAGAGGGAAGCATGAAGAGCTCTAGAATGTCCTGATAGGGGTCTGCACTGACTTTGGACTTGATGGACCAACACCAGCAGATGACACGGACCCCCAAATCATCACCGACTGTGGAAAATTCACACTGGACCACATGCAACTTGGATTCTGTGCCTCTCCACTCCTCCTCCAGACTCTGGGACCGCAATTTCCAAATTAAATGCAACATTTACTTTTCAGCCGAAAAGAGGACTTTGGACCACAACAGTCCAGTCCTTTTTCTCCTTAGCCCGGGTAAGACGCTTCTGACGTCTCTGGTTCAGGAGTGGCCTGACCCAAGGAATGCGGCAGTTGTAGCCCATGTCCTGGATAGGTCTGTGTGTGGTGGCGGCTCTTGAAGCTCTGACACCAGCCGTGGTCCACTCCTTGTGAATCTCCCCCCCAAATTCTTGAATGGCCTTTGCTTCACAATCCTCTCAAGGCTGCGCTTATCCCTGTTGCTTGTGCATCTTTTTCTACCACACTTTTTCCTTCCACTCAACTTTGCATTAATATGCTTGGATACAGCACTCTGTGGACAGCCAGCTTCTTTAGCAATGACCTTTTGTGACTTGCCCTCCTTGTGGAGGGTGTCAATGACCGTCTTCTGTACAACTGTCAAGTCAGCAGTCTTTCCCATGAGTGTGCCACCTACTGAACCCGACAGAGACCATTTAACCACTTACGGACCGCCACACGCCGACATACGTCCTAACTTTCAAGAGGGATATCTTTGTTATACCCCGGTATCCTCTTCTTTAGTCAGCGGTCCGCTTTTAGATAAAAGTGGTCTCTGCGGCGGATTCGCCACAAGATCGATCACTTTTATATCGGCGGCGGGAGAGGGCCGCCCCTCCTGCCGCGCTCCGGTGCCCTAGCCGTCGGCAGCGGCGGGCGCTTTATGAGGTTGCGCCTTCCTTGGCATGGAGACGAGTGAGGGGGGAAGATGGCCGCCACCCATCTCCATACCATTGCAGGGCGGAAGCCACGTCAAAACGTCACCCTCACCCATAGCTCTTAATGGGCCTTTTTAAAAAAAAAAAAATTTTAAATGACAAAATTTTATTTTATACATTTTTTTATTGCATTTTAGTGTAAATATGAGATGTGACGTCTTTTTGACCCCCCAGATCTCATATGTAAGAGGTCCTGTCATGCTTTTTTTATATTACAAGGGATGTTTACATTACTTGTAATAGGAATAAAAGTGACAGTTTTTTTTTTTTTAAAAGAACACTAATAAAAAAATAAAAAGGCAAAATAAATAAGAATTTAATTTTTTTTTCTTTTAAACGCGCCCCGTCCCGCCGAGCTCGCATGCAGAAGTGAACACATACATATGTAGCGCCCGCATATGAAAACGGTGTTCAAACCAAACATGTGAGGTATCGCCGCAATCGAGCGAGAGCAATAATTCTAGACCTAGAACTCCTCTGTGACTGAAAAGATGCAACCTGTAGAATTTTTTAAACTTCGCCTATGGAGATTTTTAAGGGTAAAAGTTTGTCGTCATTCCACCAGCGGGACACAATTTTGAAGCGTGACATGTTGGGCATCAATTTACTCGGCGTAACATTTATCTTTCACAATATAAAAAAAAAAAAAATTGGGCTAGCAGTCTTCCCCATAATTGTGCCACCTGCTGAACCCGACAGAGAGACCATTTAAAGACTCAGGAAACCTTTACAGGTGTTTTGAAGTTATTTCGCTGATTAGAGGGCGACACCTCGAGTCTACAATATTCAAAATTTCCTGAGATGCTGATTTTCGGGGTGTCACTCGCTGTAATCCATTATCATCAAAATTAACCGTTTCCCGACCGGCCACTGCATATATACGTCAGCAGAATGGCACGGGCAGGCAGAATCACGTACCTGTACGTGATCGTGCATGTGCCTGCCCGTGGGTCGCGCGCGCGCCGCTAGCGGCGCGCTCGCGACCCGGTCGGGAGCTCCGTGACCCCGGCCGCGGGACCAGCGGACCCGATCGCCGCTGGTATCCCGCGATCGGGTTACGGAGCTGAAGAACGGGGAGAGGTCTATGTAAACAAACCTCTCCCCGCGCTTCCTACACTGACTGTCAGTGATCGGCGGTTCCCTGTCATCGGGAACGCCGATCAATGACGTCAGACGTACAGCCACGCCCCCTACTGTAAAAAAAACACAACACGTCACACTGACTCCTCCCCGCCCCTAGTGGTTAACCCCCTAACTACAACTGTCATTTACATAGGAATCAGTGCTATTTAAATAGCACTGATTGCTGTATAAATGACAAATGTCCCAAAAATGTGTCAAAAATGTCCGATGTGTCCGCCAAAATGTCGCAGTCACAATAAAAATCGCTGATCGCCGCCATTACTAATAAAAAAAAAAAATATTAATAAAAATGCTATAAAACTATCCCCTATTTTGTAAACGCTATAACTTTTGCGCAAAACTAATCAATAATCGCTAATTGCGATTTTTTTTTACCAAAAATATGTAGAAGAATACGTATCGGCCTAAACTGAGGAAAAAAATGTTTTTTTATATATTTTTTGGGGATATTTATTATAGCAAAAAGTAAAAAATATTGAATTTTTTTCAAAATTGTCGCTCTATTTTTGTTTATAGCGCAAAAAATAAAAACCGCAGGGGCGATCAAATACCACCAAAAGAAAGCTCTATTTGTGGGAAAAAAAGGACGCCAATTTTGTTTTGGAGCCACGTCGCATGACCGCGCAATTGTTAGTTAAAGCGACGCAGTGCCGAATTGCAAAAAGGGGCCTGGTCCTTTAGCTGCAAATTGGTCCGGGGCTGAAGTGGTTAAAAGAAAGAAATGTTTGAAATAAATTACTCCGTGTGTAACACCTCTATATAAAATATATGAGTTTCACTTTTTGAATTGAATGAGGCTACTTTCACACTGAAAGCGCCTGGCCGTTAGCGGTAAAGCGGAGCTTTACCGTAATTTTAGTGGCGCTTTTAACCCCCACTAGCTGCCGAAGAAAGGGTTTAACAACTTGCCTACCAGGCACAAACACCTCCTTCCTGACCAGCCATTTTTCAGCTTTCAGCGCTGTTCCATTTTGAACAATTGCGCGGTCGTGTAACAATGTACCCAAAAATGTTTTTAGCATTTTTTCCCCACAGATAGAGCTTTATTTTGGTGGTATTTGATCACCTCTGCGGTTTTTTTTTCTTGCGCTATAAACAAAAGAAGAGGGATAAGTTTGGAAAAACGCAATATTTTTTACTTTTTATTATAATAAATATCCAATTTTTTTTTTTTTTTTTTTTTTTAAACAAAGTTTTTCCTCAGTGTAGGCCGATACGTATTCTTCTACATATTTTTGGTAAAAAAAAAAAAAAAAAAAAAACGCAATAAGCGTATATTGATTGCTTTGCGCAAAAGTTATAGCGTCTACAAGATATATAGCATTTTTATTATTTTTTTTTTTTTTTACTAGTAATGGCAGTGATCTGCGATTTTTATCATGACTGCGCTATTGCTATCGGACACTTTTGAAACATTTTTGGGACCATTGTCATTTATACAGCGGTCCGTGCTATAAAAATGCATTGATTACTGTATAAATGTGACTGGCAGGGGAAGGGGTTAACACTAGGGGGCGCTGCAGGGGTTAATATGTTCCCTATGTGAGTGACTCTAACTGTGGGGGGAGGGGACTGACTGGGGGGAGGGGGCTGATCGGTGTCCCTATGTACAAGGGACACACCATCGGTCTCCTCTTAGGCCCCTTTCACACTGGGGCGTTTTCAGGAGGTACAGCGCTAAAAATAGCGCCTGTATACCGCCTGAAAAAACCGGCCCCATTCACTCCAGTGTGAAAGCGGTCGGGCTTTCACACTGGAGCGTTGCGCTTGCAGGACCGCAACAAAAGTCCTGCTAGCAGCATCTTTGGAGCGGTGAAGGAGCGGTGTATTTACCGCTCCTATACCGCTCCTTCCCATTGAAATAAATGGGAAACCGCGGGGATACCGCCCGCAACCGCCGCTGCAGCGGCGCTTTGCGGAGGTTTTTAACCCTTTTGCGGCCGCTAGCGGGGGTTAAAACCACCTCGCTAGCGGCCGCATACCGCGGTAAAACGATGGTAAAGCAGCGCTACATATAGCGCTGCTTTACCGTCGCCGCCCCGCACCGCTCCCAGTGTGAAAGGGGCCTTAGAGAACGTGGATCTGTGTGTTTACTAGACATGTGCAATTCGTTTCGTTCTTTTTTTCGTTATTTTTGTTCGTTCGTTTTCGTACAAATGAACGAATCGTTCGAATCCGAATAACGAATCGTTCGAATCGTACGAATCCGAAAAACAACGAAAATCCGAAAAAAACTAATTAGAAACAACGAATGTACGAATGAAGAAAATCCGAAAAACGAAAACAGAAACAACGAAAATGAACGAAAAATTTTGTACATTCGTTATTTTTTTTTTGTTGTTGAATTGGTAATTTTCTGTGTCTCTTACAATGGCGCTGCTTATCGTGCTTCGAATGGATTGAACGAAAAAATTCGTACATTCGTAACTATTTCTTTTCGATTCGTAATTTTCTGTGTCTCTTAAAATGTAATAATAGCATACACATTACATAACATTATGAATTATGCTCCAATTACAAATCTACGAATGTAACGAATCTACGAATAAATACGAATGTGTCCGAATTTCAAATAAACGAAAATTAAACTAACGAACAAACGAATCAACGAAAAAATAACTCTTACGAAAATACGAATCGTTAGGAATACGAACACCGACGACTTACGAATCAACGGAAACAAAAAAAAACGAAACGAAAAGAAATTTTTTTCGGAAACAAAAAAAACGAAACAAAAATAAACACATTTTTTTGCTGTGCACATGTCTAGTGTTCACATACACAGATCCACGTCCTGCTCTGTTACTGGGCAATCGCGGGTGCCCAGGGGACATCGCGGCCGCCGGGCACGCGCATCGGGTCCCCAGCAACAGCGACGTGGCCGCAAAGTTAGCACCGTCATATGACGGCAACAGGTTAAAGTGCCCGCTTTGCAGGTGCTTCGGCAGTGCTGCCCATTCACTTCAATGGACAGGGGTGGTTTAGGAACGCTGTATACAGCGCCCCAAAACCGCGCCAAAGATGCTGCTTGCAGGACTTTTTCTAGCGTCCCGCAAGCGCGCCGCCCCGGTGTGAAAGCACGCGCTGCAGAGAATGGAAGGCAGTTTTCAGGAGCTTTATAAATGCGATAAAACGCCTGAAAAACACCTCAGTGTGAAAGTAGCCTCAGGCCCCTTTCACACTGGGGCGTTTTTCATGCGGTGCAGCGCTAAAAATAGCGCCCTGTTCACCGCATGAAAAAATCCGGCCCCTTTAACTCCAGTGTGAAAGCCGGCGGGGTTTCACACTGGAGCGGTGCGCTAGCAGGATGACAAAAAAAAGTCCTGCTAGCAGCATCTTTGGAGCGGGATAGGAGCGGTGTGTTCACCGCTCTATACCGCTCCTTCCCATTGATTACAATGGGAGACCGCGGTAAAACCGCGGTAAAACCGCCGCAATACCGCCGCTACGGCGGCGCTCTGCGGGGGGTGTTTAACCCTTTCTCGGCCGCTCGCGGGGGGTAAAACCGCACCGCGAGCGGCCGAAAACCGCAGTGAAAACGACGGTAAAGCAGCGCTAAATATAGCGCTGCTTTACCGTCACCGCGGCTCACCGCCCCAGTGTGAAAGGGGCCTTACTGAAATAAATGAAACTTTTGATGATATACATTTTTTTTTTGAGATGCACCTGTACATGCGACAGTTGTGAAAACAGTTGTCCATTATCATTGGTCAAAGTCGCACACATCCAAAGTCGCATGACTTTGCGGTTGTACAAGTATGAATGGAGCCCATAGCAAATCTTTCTCCCAATCACTTGCCAGGCTGACTGTAATGGACAAGACATAAGAGTATTACAATGCAACAAGCAGAGATGTTCTCTGTCGCACACAGGCGTCTTACCTGCGAGCCGGAACGAAGGAGAAATGAGCGACAGCGCTGGGGGAGAAGTTCCTGGGGCTGTCCAGAGGGCTGTTACCTGCAGAGGGAAGACACACAAGAAATACAGATTATACATCAATAGTAGACAGAACGGCGCCACCTTCTGGTGACCAAACACTACAGCAAGTGACGATCATTTGTATTGCTGTACGGTGATTATTGCGATCCTCAGACTGAGCCGCGTCGCTCTCCCGGCAGCTGTGTTGTCAGCCCAGCAGGTGCACAAAGCAGACGCATTGTCATCCCCCATCTCATGGAAATCACTGTTGGGGCTCATCTCATGTGTGGGGTGGGACAGCAATTGTAGAATCTGAATAGGAAATTTGCATTTCTTCTCATGTCCTCGGCACTCTATGATGAAGACGTGTAGAGAAGACCAACTCCACCACAGAGACTTATTCCAGCCAAAGAACGATCAAAATTCAAAACTTGGGCAGGCTGGTTGTACCGAAGTCGATCTATGGGCTGTTGGGTTTTCTCTTGCGATCCCTGCCAACGGCTACAGCCACCAGCAGTGATCATTGTATTCTGATGATGGGGAGATTATATAAAATAGATTGTACGAATGTCTTTTATATGTAAATGTACCATATGGAGATAAATAAATGCAACAATATAAATACAATTCAATAAATCTTAGAGATTTGGAAAAGAACAGCTGACGGACTTTAGCGGTACCAGAAGAGGACAATGAAAATCCAATAAAATAAATATTGTCTTTATAACAAAAAGTTAAAACTGTTTATCATACTTTTTCTAAAAGAAAACCATTAGCTTTATACATATATAACATGTCAAATTAATACCCTTATGTGACTCTATTACTGCTATGTCAAGAGGTTGACGCGTTTTCACAATTATAGCTTCCTCAGGACCTCTGTCTCTTGAGCACAGATGGAGATAAGCTATCCAAAGAGAACTCCAAAAAGCTGGTTGATGTGTATTATGCTGATGTTTTGATAACAGTACGATTAACAGCTATGCCTTTCTCTTTGGATAGGCCATCTCCATCTGTGCTCAAGATAAAGAGGTCCTGAGGAAGCTATAATTGTGAAAACGCGTCAACCTCTTGACATAGCAGTAATAGAGTCACATAAGGGTAATTAATTGACACGTTATATATGTATTGAGCTAATGGTTTTCTTTTAGAAAAAGTGTGTTAAAATTTTAACTTTTGCTGTTGCATTTGTGGGGCTGGGTGGAAGCTGGGTGTTTGATCCGGAGTCTGGGCCTGCGGTGCCCCTCCTCCCTCATTGGCTTTCTTCAATCTGGTTGACATATGGCAGCAGACGTTCTCCCTGTTTTTAAATTGGATGCAATATTGGTGACTCAAATACATGGTTAGAATTTCTACTAAAATATTACAATATGTTTACTGTAAAATCTACCTACTGTGTGTATAAGCCGACCTGAATATAAGCCAAGGCACCTAATTTTACCACAAAAAAATGGGAAAACGTATTGATTTGAGTATAAGCCTAGGGTGGGAAAATGCAGAAGCTATATATATATATATATTGTGGCAGAGCGAGGCTCTGTCCCTTTGAAATTAGAGGTAAAGAGACACAGAGTTTGCATATCTGCAGACTGCAAGACTACAGACTCCCATCCAGAACTAGCAAAACCTGGAGAAAACTGACAGAGCAGTCCATTTAAATTCTACAGTCTGTAGTCTTGCAGTCTGCAGATATGCAAACTCTGTGTCTCTTTTACCTCTAATTTCAAAGGGACAGAGCCTCGCTCTGCCACAATATATATATATATATATATATATATATATATATATATATATATATAATATACATACATATATACACACACAGACACACACACACACTCACACACACACACATACATACATACTTACATACATACATACATACACACACACACACACACCATACATACATACATACAACCACTTGGCTCTGTCGAGTAGCAAACTAAGACCGAGGATTTCCCAACACGTTTCAAGGTTAGTAGCGATAAACCTCTTCTTCAGGGCTTAGTGGTTCAATAATTGGTTGTCTACAATTAATAGAAAGCAAAAAAGCAGTAAGCATTCATCATGAAAACATATATACCGTATATAATCGAGCATAAGCCACGTTTTTCAGCCCATTTTTTAGGCTGAACCCCCCCCACCCCCCCCGGCTTATACTCAAGTGAGGGTGCAGCCTCACTGTGCCCAACTGCAGCCTCACTGTGCCCATCTGCAGCCTCACTGTGCCCTGTTCCCATTTGCAGCCTCACTGTGCCCATCCTGTGCAGCCTCACTGTGCCCATCTGCAGCCTCACGGTGCCCATCTGCAGCCATACCTTTTGATTACTAAAACAGCGGTTTGTCTCCCGCTCTGTTATGCAGTCTGTTCGGCGGCTGTCCATTATAACAAAGCCCCGCCTCCTCCTTGTCCGTGATAGACGGAACACTGGTAGTTTCCCAGCATGGTATCAGTGTTCCTCTATCACGGAGGAGGAGGAGGCGGGGCTTTGTTACAATTGACAGCCGCCGAACAGACTGCATAACAGCGGGAGATACACCGCTGTTTTAGTAATCAAAATGTATGGCTGCAGATGGGCACAGTGAGGTTGCAAATGGGAACAGTGAGGCTGCAGATGGGCACAGTGAGGCTGCAAATGGGCACAGTGAGGCTGCAGATGGGCACTGTGAGGCTGCAAATGGGCACCAGTGAGGCTGCAAATGGGCACAGTGAGGCTGCAAATGGGCACAGTGAGGCTGCAAATGGGCACAGTGAGGCTGCAAATGGGAACAGTGAGGTTGCAAATGGGAACAGTGAGGCTGCAAATGGGAACAGTGAGGCTGCAATGGGAACAGTAAGGCTGCAAATGGGAACAGTGAGGTTGCAAATGGGAACAGGGCACAGTGAGGCTGCAAATGTGCACAGTGAGGCGGCACCCTCGCTCGAGTATAAGCCGGGGGGGGGGGGGGGCTTTCAGCCTAAAAAATGGGCTGAAAAACTCGGCTTATACTCGATTATATACGGTATATATGTTTTCATGATGAATGCTTACTGCTTTTTTGCTTTCTATTAATTGTAGACAACCAATTATTGAACCACTAAGCTCTGAAGAAGAGGTTTATCGCTACTAACCTTGAAACGTGTTGGGAAATCCTCGGTCTTAGTTTGCTACTTGACAGAGCCAAGTGGTTGTCATACATATACACACACACATATACAGACATACATATATATATATATATATATATAATACATACATATACATATATACACACACACACACACACACACACACACACACAGGTTTCTTTTGATATTACACTTGTAATATGGATGCATCCAAATTTGTTTTTCATTAATGTTGGACTCTCATTTTTAACTTTTCTAATAAAAATATAAATATATTTTCAATATAACTTGATTGTCGAGGAGTTTCTGCCTTTCCCATAAAAGAAGCCGTTCTTTTTGTTGCATTAACTTTTGTAATAAAGACAATATTTTATTTAGTGGATTTGTTTTCCTCTTCTGGTACCGCTAAAGTCCGCCAGCAATGCATCTTATAGGATGAGGTACCCACATAGCCCATAATTCTCTAAAATTCAATAAATCTAAAACAGAAATACAAAGATGGTTCCCCCTGATTGTTGTTTTTGCTGATAAAATTCTTTTCTGACTGGATTATCTCCGTCCTTTGTATGTCATTCATAGAAAGTAGTCACAGTACATCTCCCATACATACAATGTTACCTGATAGGAGTTCGGAGGCTTTTATGTATTTATTAGAAATAAATGTATTTGTTATTATTTATCACCACAGGGCGGCACTGTGGATACAAGAACGATAATAATGTGCCATGTCCTGAATAAATTAAGATACTAATTGAAAACATTTAAAATGTATATTATAGGCACTACGATGCATAAAGTTAAAAGTTAACCATCTTTGTTTATTATTAAAAGAAAATTAGGACCGAGCGCACACGTATGTAAAATTACAGATGGCATGAAGTGAAATAATGGGAGATCACGTTTCTTTTATTACAGATATCCGTTCATATATATATATAAAAGGATAATAAAATAAATCCAGAATACTTGTATACAGAGATTTAGGTTTCTGAGATCCTGAATGAACACCATCTCACCAGCAGGGGGCAGACTTGTCCAACACATAAAAGACAACCCAGTATTGTACACCTGAATGGGAAGAGACCGCCCGGTCCTCACACAGGGTCCAGAATAATGACATCATAATCCATCTCCTCCGCCCAATCCTATTCCACCTTCTGACCCCCCCATACAGCTGTGGCCAAAAGTTTTGAGAACTACACACATATACATTTTTGCAAAGTCCGCTGCCTCAGTTTTTATGATGGAATTTGCATATAACTCCAGAATGTTATGAAGAGCGACCAGATGAATTGCAATTATTTGCAAAGTCCCTCTTTGCCATGAAAATGAACTTAATCCCATAAAAAAACACATTTCCTCTCCATTTCAGCCCTGCAAAGGAACCAACTGACATGTCAGTGATTCTCTCGTTAACACAGGTGTCAGTGTTGATGAGGACGAGGCTGGAAATCACTAATGCTGATTAAGTTACAATAAGGCCCCTTTCACACCGGGGCGGGAGCCGCGGTGACGGTAAAGCAGCGCTATATTTAGCGCTGCTTTACCGTCATTTTATCTGCGGTTTTCGGCCGCTCGCGGTGCGGTTTTAACCCCCGCGAGCGGCCGAAAAAGGGGTTAAAGACCCCCCGCAGAGCGGCGCTTTGCGGCGGTATTGCCGCGGTTTCACCGCGGTGTCCCATTCTAATCAATGGGAAGGAGCGGTATAGGAGCGGTGAACACACCGCTCCTATCCCGCTCCAAAGATGCTGCTAGCAGGACTTTTTTTGTCATCCTGCTAGCACACCGCTCCAGTGTGAAAGCCCGCCGGCTTAAAGGGGTCGGATTTTTTCATGCGGTGAACAGGCGCTATTTTAGCGCTGCACCGCATGAAAAACGCCCCGGTGTGAAAGGGGCCTAAGACCCCTTTTACACTGGGGCGCTTTTCAGGCATTTTGGCACTAAACATAGCACCTGTAAAGCGCCTGAAAAACGCCTCTTAAGTCACCCCAGTGTGAAAGCCCCAGTGCTTTCACACTCAGGCGGTGCGCTTGCAGGACGGAAAAAAAGGTCCTGCAAGCTGTTTAAGTGGCACTTTCCGGCCGCAAGCAGCATCTTTGGGGCAGTGCGGGAGCGGTGTATACCGCACTCCTCCACCGCCCCAGCCATTGAAATCAATGGGCAGCGCTGCCAAAGCACCTGCAAAGCACTTTGGCAGCAGCGATTTTTCGGGTGCTTATAACCCTTTCTATCGCCCCCGCTAGCAGCCGAAAAGCGCTATAAAATTAGCGGTGCTTCATCGCCAACGCCCGCACCGCCCCAGTGTGAAAGAGGTCCAACAGATTGGAAGCTTAAGACCCCTTTCACGCTGGGGCCGCGCTAAAGCTCATTTTAGCGCTGTTTAAGTTGCGCTTTCCGGCCGCTAGCGGGGCACTTTTAACCCCCAAAGAAGGGGTTAAAAACTCCCATGTTGTGGCACTTCATTCATTGCAACGGCAGGGGCAATTTGGGAGCGCTGTATACTGCGCTCCAAAACTGCCCCAAAGCTGCTGCTTGCAGGACTTTTTCTAACATCCCGCAAGTGCACCGCCCGGGTGTGAAAGGACTCGGGCTTTCACATTGGGGAGGTATGAGAGACACTTTTCAGGCGCTATTTCTAGCGCTAAAATGCCCCGAAAACTGCCTCAGTGTGAAAGAGGTCTAAAAAGGAGGGTGTTGCTTGAAATCATTGTCCTTCTTCTATTAAACCATGGTTACCGTGCAAGGAAACACATGCAGTCATCCTCATTCTCCCATCATACACAGGGAATAACCCCACCCCCATCTCCCATCATACACAGGGAATAACCCCACCCCCATCTACCATCATACACAGGGAATAACCCCACCCCCATCTACCATCATACACAGGGAATAACCCCTCCATTAATAAATGGCCCCACTCCCCCCAGACTCCTCCTGGACTGGACTCTTCCATTAATATATGGCCCGCTCCCCCTGGACTCTTCCATTAATATATGGCCCGCTCCTCCCGGACTCTTCCATTAATATATGGCCCGCTCCCCCTGGACTCTTCCATTAATATATGGCCCGCTCCCCCTGGACTCCACCATTAATGGCCCCGCTCCTCCCGGACTCCTCCATTAATGGCCCCGCTCCTCCCGGACTCCTCCATTAATGGCCCCGCTCCTCCTGGACTCCTTCATCAATGGCGTCATTCATCACATAGCGATTAGCACTCATCCACGTTGGGCGATATGAAATCGGGGGGGGAGGGTAAATCTCGGAGATGAGGGCTCTTTCATCTCGCAGTGGGAAGTCTTCTGCGGCGGATGTCAAGAACTCATTTCCACAAAAAGGGGATTGAGAAAAGCTTTAGACACGCAGCAAATCCCAGGAGGAAAGAGGACGAGGATCAGCCGCTCGGCGCCGTGTCACTCGCTCTTTGATATTCGCTGCAGATCAGGATAAATCTGTGACGGCTTTACCCAGAAAGAAGCTGTAATGGTGAGATGATGAAACACAGACCTCCCAGGGTGTGCGCCCCTCCCCCCCCCCCCCCACACATTACATACACTCTGCCAGAAGCTCAATATATTTATCTTATTACAGATATGCAATCGACACCCAGCTTATCATACTGTGGACTTCAGTCCCTGCCCTTCCCATCTAGTCTCCCTATATCACACACCACACAGGAGGAGATTCACCTCCCAGCAGGACTCTGGAGGACTCTGAACCCACACCAGGCACAGAGAGAACATGCAAACCCCATGCAGATAGTGTAGGAGGACCCCAGTGCTGCAAGGCAGAGGTGCTAACCCCTAAGCCACTGAACACAAGTCAGCATGGGCAGCTCTGCGACTACACAGCCCCATACAACAAACTTCAGGGACAACATGTTCACTTGCAGCCTAATATATCCCACCCACTTTCAGGTGTCATTGTAATGGGATAATCAACGTTCTTCCCTTTACCTGTCAGTGGTGATAAAGTTATGGCTGATCGGTGGATAATTATATATAATAGTGAGCGACTGTGGGGGGAGGGGACATTAGAGTGTAAGCTCATCTGTACAGAGACTGATGTGATTGGCTCAGTGATCTCTGCACAGCACTGCGGTATATGTCAGAGCTATACAAGTGTATAATAATAATAGTGTGTGATTGTGGGGGACATTAGAGTGTAATCTCCTCTGTACAGAGACTGATGTGACTGAGGGGGAGGGGGCATTAGAGTGTAAGCTCCTCTGTACAGAGACTGATGTGACTGTGGGGGGGAAGGGAGCATTAGAGTGTAAGCTCCTCTGTACAGAGACTGATGTGACTGTGGGGGGAGGGGACATAGAGTGTAAGCTCCTCTGGTACAGAGACTGATGTGACTGTGGGGGGGGGCATTAGAGTGTAAGCTCCTCTGGTACAGAGACTGATGTGACTGTGGGGGGAGGGACATTAGAGTGTAAGCTCCTCTGGTACAGAGACTGATATGACTGTGGGGGAGGGGACATTAGAGTGTAAGCTCCTATGTACAGAGACTGATGTGACTGTGGGGGAGGGGGACATTAGAGTGTAAGCTCCTCTGTACAGAGACTGATGTGACTGTGGGGGGGGGGGGGTGGCATTAGAGTGTAAGCTCCTCTGGTACAGAGACTGATGTGACTGTGGGGGGAGGGGACATTAGAGTGTAAGCTCCTCTGGTACAGAGACTGATGTGACTGTGGGGGGAAGGGGGCATTAGAGTGTAAGCTCCTCTGTACAGAGACTGATGTGACTGTGGGGGAGGGAGACATTAGAGTGTAAGCTCCTCTGTACAGAGACTGATGTGACTGTGGGGGAGGGGCGGGGGGGACATTAGAGTGTAAGCTCCTCTGTACAGAGACGGATGTGACTGTGGGGGGAGGGACATTAGAGTGTAAGCTCCTCTGTACAGAGACTGATGTGACTGTGGGGGAGGGGGGCATTAGAGTGTAAGCTCCTCTGTACAGAGACTGATGTGACTGTGGGGGGACATTAGAGTGTAAGCTCCTCTGGTACAGAGACTGATGTGACTGTGGGGGAGGGGACATTAGAGTGTAAGCTCCTCTGTACAGAGACTGATGTGACTGTGGGGGAGGGGACATTAGAGTGTAAGCTCCTCTGGTACAGAGACTGATGTGACTGTGGGGGAGGGGACATTAGAGTGTAAGCTCCTCTGTACAGATACAGATGTGACTGTGGGGGGAGGGCATTAGAGTGTAAGCTCCTCTGGTACAGAGACTGATGTGACTGTGGGGGAGGGGACATTAGAGTGTAAGCTCCTCTGGTACAGAGACTGATGTGACTGTGGGGGAGGGACATTAGAGTGTAAGCTCCTCTGGTACAGAGACTGGTGTGATTGGCTCAGTGATCTCTGTACAGCACTGTGGTATATGTCAGAGCTATATAAAGGTATAATAATAATAGTGTGTGATTGTGGGGGAGGGGGCATTAGGGTGTGGTTTCTGTTTTGCCATATTTCATGTGATACTTTTACCAATAAAATCTGCAACTTTTTTAATCTTAATTTGCCTCCACAAAGTCATCTATATTAAAGAGCTATAGAAATGTATAATAATAATAGGGATGGAGGCACATGGCATTATGTGCCTCATCTAAAGTCCCAAACCTCCCCCCACCTGATACACAAACAGGATGGAGATTTGATGACTGGTGTGGCAGTGTTCCCCTGCCACCCAAGTGTGAGGCATACGGATCCCGGGTGGTAATGTCCCCATACCCGTGTTTCTGCACATTCAGGGTACACTACACTGTACCATTGAAACTCCACAGCCCCACCGCGCTGATCCGTTGGGGGCATGCTGTGGCCATAGTGATTTGGGGTTCCCTCCTTGGTCTGTACTCGGGAGTTGCGAGGCTGTCTATGTGCCCCCTCGCTCTCCCCCTCTTCCTCCCGCCCAGCCTGGTGGGCGGGCGCTTACGGAGCATCGGCGCCACGCATCCTGCCTGCGGGTGACGTCAGGTCTGACGCCAACGCGCAGTGCACGTGACCTCCATCCTTGCAGCGGCAATGGGAAAAATAGACTTCTGCGGAAGGCGGGGATCACCGCCACCGCCGGAGTCTTTTCCATCCATGCTGCGTCAGCGTGACGATGGTGGCAACCAGCGTGCGCATGTGCGGGGCCTACTTAAGCAGCCTCCCCTGACACAATTGCTGCCACACACTCCAGACATCACACGGCTGCACAGCACCTCGCATCCCTCCCAACGTCTTCTCCTTACAAGTAAGTCTTTCACTAGGTTCACACATTCATATCATGCTTTTTCTGTACCTTTTTCGCTGACACTGCTTTTTTATTTTGGTTTCTACCGATTTCATTTTTAATTTTATTTTTAATTTAATTTATATTTATTTTTATTATTTTTCATCATTACACACATAGTCTTTTTGTTTGTTTTGTTGTTTTGTTTTTTCACTCATTACTCAATCCTTTCTCACTTTCCACACATTGCCACAGTCACGGTCATTTAGCTCACACATTGATCCAATTCAACACACACACACACACATACACACACACACACACTCATACACACACACACACACTCATACACACTCATACACACACACACACTCATACACACACACACACACTCATACACACACACACACACACACTCATACACACACACACACTCATACACACACACACACTCATACACACACACACACTCATACACACACACATACACACACACACACACACACATACACACACACTCATACACACACACTCATACACACACACTCATACACACACACTCATACACACACACTCATACACACACACTCATACACACACACTCATACACACACACTCATACACACACACTCATACACACACACTCATACACACACACTCATACACACACACACACTCATACACACACACACACTCATACACACACACACTCATACACACACACACTCATACACACACACACACTCATACATACACACACACACTCATACACACACACTCATACACACACACACACTCACACACACACACACACACACACACACACACACCATCTACCCAGCACACACATTTGTCACACTCCTTTTCTTAATTTTATTGTTATTTCTATTTTCACATATTATCATTCATCACACTTTTTCAGATTACCCCATCTTTCCACTTTGGGCCACTTTGTTCCCCTCACATCCGCACCGACAACTTGTGTCCTGGGTCATCGGGAGGCTTGTTTGATGTGCCCCTTTTGCACGCGACTGCAGTCACCTCAGCTCCCGGGGAAGACTTTTTTGGGGACCT
>CM053032.1:275814664-275822164 GCA_028564925.1 Lithobates sylvaticus
CTGAGCCGCGAATACACAACTCCACAAGAAAACAATTTGTACAGCTCTTGTCAATGTTTTTATTGGTTTACTCAATACCATTCCATGCACCACACCACCCTCGCCCAACTTGCTGCCGTCCGCAAACAACCTCAACCCCCCCCCCGCCGCAGCGCCCTATGGCCCCACGTGCTGCCCGCAGCAACACCCTCTACCCCCCGCCGCAGCACCCTCGCTCCCGCTTGCAGCCGCCGCAACACCCACAGCGTGCAGCCGCCGCAACGACCCACACCCCACGTCTGCCGCCGCAAACCCCTCGCCCCCTGCAAAACCCTCACCCCCAGTGCTGCGGCCGCAACACCCTCACCCCTCCCGTGCTGCTGCCGCAACACCCCTGTCCGTGTCTGAACGGACGGGCCGAGCTGCAGCTCGGGAGTGAGCCTGCTCGGGTGCCGCCATAGCAAGCCGCTTGGTATGGGGGGGGCACTCGGCAGGAGGAAGGGCTCAGGAGCGCCAGTGTGGGGACCCCTTAAGAAGAGGATCGGGGGCTTCTCTTTGCAAAACCATTACACAAAGCAGGGAAGTATAACAGGTTTATTATTTAAAAAAAAATAAAAACACTTTAAAAAAAGGTAGAATTGTTTTCCCACCTTTAAAACCAACAAAAGTGCAGCAGAGAAAAAGAATCAGTTCTCCTTCCAGACAGAGCCGTGTAAATCTCAGGACTGGATGGACAGAAGCGGACGATCCCTGATATGCGATTGGTGTATTGGCCGCCGGCGGTGATATAATAAAGTTGTTTCTGTGAAGTGAGGGATAAACAGAGAACACGCGGCCCGGATTACGGCTCACAATGTGGAATTCCAGTCCCACTGAGCTGACATTTAGCTGCAGCAGAGAGACCGACTCCGGCCCCGGAATGCAGACGGCAAAATCCACCAACAAGCCGGGCCGAGGTCACGTGGACCGGGACTGCACTGCCATCACCGTCCACCAGGGGGCGCCGCCCCCATCACAAGGTGTCAGCGATACGCAGAGAGACGCCACCTCCAGCACACAGGAAAGAGGCTCTGATCGGACTGTACATTGTAACTTTGTAGAAGGGGGAGGAGTCATTTCATCAGTCTCCCCTCCCCCAGTGATCAGACTGTACATTGTATCTTTGTAGGAGGAGGAGGAGGAGTCATTTCCTCAGTCTCCCCTCCCCCAGTGATCAGACTGTAAATTGTAACTTTGTAGGAGGGGGAGGAGTCATTCCTCAGTCTCCCCTCCCCCGGTGATCAGACTGTACATTGTAACCAAGGCACCAGGATTCACATGATTGTGACATCTCGGTGTGGGAGGTAGATGGTGACCCCGGAGTGATGCCTGAACAATGATGGTGCCGTCCCTCCGGAGAGGGCAGATGACGGTGATGAGGCTTCACTATACCAGACAATACGAGCGGAGATGGTGGTGGTGGGGGGGGTGAAGAGCCCCCTCAGATCGCTGTTCATATTCTCTGATCCAGTTTCTGGGCGGATTAGGATCCAGAGGGGGGGAGGGGTTGCTCTAATGACCTCATTCCCGGCGGTGGGATTATTATGGGATGGATTATCTCCCCCACAGGAAGTTCTCCGCGTTCCGCACTTTTCATCTCTCTAATCTGCTCTGAAATTAGCAATTTCCACGTGAGGAAAATAATCCCCTTTCTTCAAGAACTCAGAAAAGATTAGGGTGACGGGGTCACCGCCGCCGGGGGGGGCTCCGCATTCCTCCGCCAGCTTCATCCCCCCCCCCCCCCAGCAGAGTCCGGGCCCCTCCCCAATACATCCGCAGCACGCCACCCACTGGCTACAACACAACCTGCAAACCAGCATTGCCAGAGGATGTATTCGGGGGACACATGGGGGACACATTCACTGACAGCTTCATTGAAAAATACTGGGCCTGACATTGAGGACGTCTTCTCAAAAATACTATTTCCCTGGCTGCTATGCCAACCCCCAACCTCCAACAACTACACACTTCAGGCTGTCAGTTTGTGTCTCTGCCCCTCCCACAATGGTGAAATTTCCTGCAGTAGATTGTGTCTCTGCCCCTCACACAATGGGGAGATTCCCTGCAGAAGTTTGTGTCTCTGCCCCTCCCACAATGGGGGAGATTTCCCTGCAGTAGTTTGTGTCTCTGCCCCTCCCACAATGGGGAGATGTCCTGCAGTAGTTTGTGTCTCAGCCCCTCCCAAAATGGGGAGATTTCCTGCAGTAGTTTGTGTCACTGCCCCTCCCACATTGGGGAGATTTCCTGCAGTAGTTTGTGTCTCTGCCACTCCCACAATGGGGAGAATTCCCTGCTGTAGTTTGTGTCTCTGCCCCTCCCACAAAGGGGAGATTTCCTGCTGTAGTTTGTGTCTCTGCCCCCTCCCACAATGGGGATATTTTCCTGCAGTAGTTTGTGTCTCTGCCCCTCCCACAATGGGGAGATATCCCTGCAGTAGTTTGTGGCTCTGCCCCTCCCACAATGGGGAGATTCCTGCAGTAGTTTGTGTCTCTGCCCCTCCCACAATGGGAGATTTCCTGCAGTAGTTTGTGTCTCTGCCCCTCCAACAATGGGGAGATTTCCTGCAGTAGTTTGTGTCTCTGCCCCTCCCACAATGGTGAGATTCCCTGCAGTAGTTTGTGTCTCTGCCCCTCCCACAATGGGAGATTTCCTGCAGTAGTTTGTGTCTCTGCCCCTCCCACAATGGTAGATGTAGTGAGGGGCCCCCTGCAGGACTCTCCTGGCACAGCTCAGTACACTTTCAGTGCAGAGCGGGTAAAAGACAAATGTTATCATCCATGGCAGGTGATCCGGCAATGACACCGCACAGCGCTGCCCCGGGATTGGCCGTCCTTCCTGTACACTTCCCGCCTCCCACATATCAATACAAATCCCAGGTGGGTGAGGGGAGGTTCTGTGCCTGCGGGGTGGGACCCCCTCAGTCTGGGTGGAGGGAATAATAATCATTAACAAGTATATTGTGGCTTCTCAGGACAGACCCGGAATACTTGTAATATCCGACCAATCCTGGGGCACAGAGAGGGATCAGCAATCTCTGCACAAGGAAAGGAGAAAACTGTCCTGTGCTGCCCTCTGCTGGCCATGTCTGGTATCACACTGGAGGGATGATCTGTTCCTGGGAAGACACAGGAAAGGATAAGGAGATCCAGCTGCAGGAGTCCACCTCCCCGGGCCCCACACTATAGGATACTCCGATCCCCCGAGGGGGCCCCACACTATAGGGATCTCCGATCCCCCGGGAGCCCCACACTATAGGGATCTCCGATCCCCGGGAGCCCCACACTATAGGGATCTCCGATCCCCCGGGAGCCCCACACTATAGGGATCTCCGATCCCCCGGGAGCCCCACACTATAGGGATCTCCGATCCCCCGGGAGCCCCACACTATAGGGATCTCTCATCCCCGGGAGCCCCACACTATAGGGATCTCTGATCCCCCGGGCCCCACACTATAGGGATCTCCGATCCCCCGGGAGCCCCACACTATAGGGATCTCCGATCCCCCGGGAGCCCCACACTATAGGGATCTCCGATCCCCCGGGAGCCCCACACTATGGGGATCCCCGGGCCCCACACTATAGGGATCTTCGATCCCCCGGGAGTCCCACACTATAGGGATCTCCGATCCCCCGGGAGCCCCACACTATAGGGATCTCCGATCTCCCGGGAGCCCCACACTATAGGGATCTCCGATCCCCCGGAGCCCCACACTATAGGGATCTCCGATCCCCCGGGAGCCCCACACTATAGGGATCTCCGATCCCAGGGGGCCCCACACTATAGGGCTCTCCGATCCCCGGGCCCCACACTATAGGGATCTCTGATCCCCGGGCCCCACACTATAGGGATCTCCGATCCCCGGGCCCCACACTATAGGGATCTCCGATCCCCGGGCCCCACACTATAGGGATCTCCGATCCCCGGGCCCCACACTATAGGGATCTCCGATCCCCGGGCCCCACACTATAGGGATCTCCGATCCCCGGGCCCCACACTATAGGGATCTCCGATCCCCGGGCCCCACACTATAGGGATCTCCGATCCCCGGGCCCCACACTATAGGGATCACCGATCCCCCGGGAGCCCCACACTATAGGGATCTCCGATCCCCCCGGGGCCCCACACTATAGGGATCTCCGATCCCCCGGGAGCCCCACACTATAGGGATCTCCGATCTCCCGGGAGCCCCACACTATAGGGATCTCCGATCCCCCGGGAGCCCCACACTATAGGGATCTCCGATCCCCGGGAGCCCCACACTATAGGGATCTCCGATCCCCGGGAGCCCCACACTATGGGGATCCCCGGGCCCCACACTATAGGGATCTTCGATCCCCCGGGAGTCCCACACTATAGGGATCTCCGATCCCCCGGGAGCCCCACACTATAGGGATCTCCGATCTCCCGGGAGCCCCACACTATAGGGATCTCCGATCCCCCGGGAGCCCCACACTATAGGGATCTCCGATCCCCCGGGAGCCCCACACTATAGGGATCTCCGATCCCCGGGCCCCACACTAAAGGGATCTCCGATCCCCGGGCCCCACACTATAGGGATCTCCGATCCCCGGGCCCCACACTATAGGGATCTCCGATCCCCGGGCCCCACACTATAGGGATCTCTGATCCCCGGGCCCCACACTATAGGGATCTCTGATCCCCGGGCCCCACACTATAGGGATCTCTGATCCCCCGGGCCCCACACTATAGGGATCTCCGATCCCCGGGAGCCCCACACTATAGGGATCTCTGAGCCCCATGGAGACATTGGATGGAAGTTCCTCAGTATGAATGGACCTCCTAGTCCTGAGCCGAGTGCGGAGCAGTAAAGTGCGATCACCGCGCAGCACAACAGAGAAAAAAAAAAAGATAGCAACACCTCCTCCATACAATATATACAGTATCTGACAAAAGTAAGTACACCCCTCAGTGACATTCATGTGACAACACTGAAGAAATGACACTTGTCTACAAAGTAAAGTAGTGAGTGTACAGCTTGTAATAACAGTGTAAATTTGCCGTCCCCCTCAAAATAACTCAACACACAGCCATTAATTCTAAACCGCTGGCAACAAAAGTCAGGACACCCCTAAGTGAAAATGTCCTTCGGGCTTTCACACTGGAGCCAATGGAGCAGCAGTTTGAGGGCGGATTGCAGGCGATATTTCTAACGCTATAGAGCCTGCAAAACGCCCACATGAAAGGGGTCCAAGTAATTTTTTGCCTTCACTGATGTGCGCTGATGAGGTGGCACTGATAGGCTGAACTGGTGGGCACTGATGAGGAGGCACCAATATGCCACACTTATGGGCACTGATAAGTGGCACCGATGAGCACTGTTAGGTGGCACGGATAGAGGGAATTGATGGGCAGCACAGATTGCCAGCACTGACTGGCATCGCTAATGGGCACTGATTGGGCACTGTTTTTTGCCACTGGTGGGCACTGATAGCTGGCATTGGTGGGCACTGCTTTGTGACACTTTTTGCACTATTGTAATCGGGGCACTGATGACATTCCTACATGTCCCCCTGTGAGGAGATGCCGCTGATCGGCTCTCCTCGCCACACACACACTGTCTGTGCGAGGCGAGGAGAGACCGGCACTTCCTTGTTTACATGTGACCGGCTGGGATTGGACACAACATTTTTTTAGCGCTGCTGAAGTTCGATAGACAATTTTTTTGATTTTATTGGAATTATAGTTTTAATTGCTTCCTTCTCATGTTTAGTTATATTGTAGCGGCTGCTTCTCTAGTATAATAATTTTCCTAAGTGCCGGATAAGTGATCCTTTGAGGACTTCTTGTAGCGATTGGACACAGCTGATCACATGGTTAACCACTTTCAGCCCCGGACCAATTGGCAGCCAGAGGACCAGGCCCCTTTTTGCGATTCGGCACTGCGTCGCTTTAACTGACCAATTGCGCGGTCGTGCGACGTGGCTCCCAAACAAAATTGGCGTCCATTTTTTCCCACAAATAGTGCTTTCTTTTGGTGGTATTTGATCGCCTACTGCGGTTTTTATTTTTTGCGCAATAAAAAAAAAAGAACAAAACAAAAAAAGAATATAAAAACAAAAATAGAGACAATGTAGAAAAAAAAAATGCAATAATTTTTAACTTTTGCTATAATAAATATCCCCAAAATATTTTTTTCCTCAGTTTAGGCAGATACGTATTCTTCTACATATTTTATGGTAAAAAAAAATCAAAGAAAAAAAAAAATCGCAATTAGCGATTATTGAATGGTTTGCGCAAAAGTTATAGCGTTTACAAAATAGAGGTTAGTTTTATAGCATTTTTATTAATATATATATTTTTTTTTTACTAGTAATGGCGGCGATCAGCGATTTTTATTGTGACATTATGGCGGACACAGCGGACATTTTTGACACATTTTTGGGACAATTGTCATTTATACAGAAATCAGTGCTATTTAAACTCACTGATTCCTATGTAAATGACACTGGCAGTGAAGGAGTTAACCCCTAGGGGGCGGTGTAGGGGTTAAGTGTGACGCGTGTGTGTTTTTACTGTAGGGGGGGCGTGGCTTGGCGTGTGACATCACTGATCGTCTTTCCCTATGACAGGGGATAGACGATCAGTGTCCGTCGCACTAGGAATCACGGGGAGAGGTTTGTTTACACAGACCTCTCCCCGTTCTTCAGCTCTGTGACCTGATCGCGGGACACCAGCGGCGATCGGGTCCGCGGGTCCCGCGGTCACGGTGCTCAGGACCGGGTCGCGAGCACGTGACCCACGGCTGGGCTCTTAAAGGACCACATACCTGTACGTTGATATGCCCATCCGTGCCATTCTGCCGACGTATATGTGCAGGAGGCGGTCCTTAAGCGGTTAAAGAGCCGCGGAGGTGGCTCTTTACAGAGATCGGGGTCGGTACGTGTCCTAGCAACACAGCGCTGCCGCGATTGCCATGCTGCACGCCCCCCCTGCGGGCGCACGAGATCAGTCGTTCTGGGACGCCGTCATTTGACGGTCGAGCGGGCGGCAAGCAGTTAAAAATAAAAAATAAAAACACACACAAGACTTTATTATCACTTTAAAACATCGGCAATTTCATAATACAGCATTAGAATATAAAATCCACAGCCAGGAACAATACAGATCCTCCCATTCCCATTCCTCTGCTGATCTCCGTCTGAAGATGTTGTGTTTCTGGCTGTGGATTTGTTATTCTAATCATAAGAAAAATCGCTGAGATTTCAATTTTTTTTTTCCCAACCTTCACATTTTAAAGTTGTTACAATAAAGTTGTATCATTTTTATTTAGCGTTTTTACCTTCTATCTTTGGAAGGAATATTTAAAGTCTCAATGCATTTTTTTTTTGTTTGGTGACTTCGAGAATGAAAACTTCCAAAAGATGCAATGTCTTTATAAACGCCCCTCCCCCTCCCTTCAAAATACTACTCACTCTGCCTCAGAGATTCAAAATGCTGAAGCCAGACAAGCGGCATTTTCCA
>CM053032.1:275832164-275873997 GCA_028564925.1 Lithobates sylvaticus
CCCCCCCCCCCCCCCCCCCCCCCCCCCCCCCCCCCCCCCCCCACACCCCCCACCCCCCCCCCCCCCCCCCCCCCCCCCCCCCCCCCCCCACCCCCCCCCCCCCCCCCCCCCCCCCCCCCCCCCCCCCCCCCCCCCCCCCCCCCCCCCCCCCCCCCCACCCCCCCCCCCCCCCCCCCCCCCCCCCCCCCCCCCCCCCCCCGCCCCCCCCCCCCCCCCCCCCCCCCCCCCCCCCCCCCCCCCCCCCCCCCCCCCCCCCCCCCCCCCCCCCCCCCCCCCCCCCCCCCCCCCCCCCCCCCCCCCCCCCCCCCCCCCCCCCCCCCCCCCCCCCCCCCCCCCCCCCCCCCCCCCCCCCCCCCCCCCCCCCCCCCCCCCCCCCCCCCCCCCCCCCCCCCCCCCCCCCCCCCCCCCACCCCCCCCCCCCCCCCCCCCCCCCCCCCCCCCCCCCCCCCCCCCCCCCCCCCCCCCCCCCCCCCCCCCCCCACCCCCCCCCCCCCCCCCCCCCCCCCCCCCCCCCCCCCCCCCCCCCCCCCCCCCCCCCCCCCCCCCCCCCCCCCCCCCCCCCCCCCCCCCCCCCCCCCCCCCCCCCCCCCCCCCCCCCCCCCCCCCCCCCCCCCCCCCCCCCCCCCCCCCCCCCCCCCCCCCCCCCCCCCCCCCCCCCCCCCCCCCCCCCCCCCCCCCCCCACCCCCCCCCCCCCCCCCCCCCCCCCCCCCCCCCCCCCCCCCCCCCCCCCCCCCCCCCCCCCCCCCCCCCCCCCCCCCCCCCCCCCCCCCCCCCCCCCCCCCCCCCCCCCCCCCCCCCCCCCCCCCCCCCCCCCCCCCCCCCCCCCCCCCCCCCCCCCCCCCCCCCCCCCCCCACCCCCCCCCCCCCCCCCCCCCCCCCCCCCCCCCCCCCCCCCCCCGCCCCCCCCCCCCCCCCCCCCCCCCCCCCCCCCCCCCCCCCCCCCCCCCCCCCCCCCCCCCCCCCCCCCCCCCCCCCCCCCCCCCCCCACCACCCCCACCCCCCCCCCCCCCCCCCCCCCCCCCCCCCCCCCCCCCCCCCCCCCCCCCCCCCCCCCCCCCCCCCCCCCCCCCCCCCCCCCCCCCCCCCCCCCCCCCCACCCCGCCCCCCCACCCCCCCCCCCCCCCCCCCCCCCCCCCCCCCCCCCCCCCCCCCCCCCCCCCCCCCCCCCCCCCCCCCCCCCCCCCCCCCCCCCCCCCCCCCCCCCCCCCCCCCCCCCCCCCCCCCCCCCCCCCCCCCCCCCCCCCCCCCCCCCCCCCCCCCCCCCCCCCCCCCCCCCCCCCCCCCCCCCCCCCCCCCCCCCCCCCCCCCCCCCCCCCCCCCCCCCCCCCCCCCCCCCGCCCCCCCCCTCCCCACCCCCCCCCCCCCCCCCCCCCCCCCCCCCCCCCCCCCCCCCCCCCCCCCCCCCCCCCCCCCCCCCCCCCCCCCCCCCCCCCCCCCCCCCCCCCCCCCCCCCCCCCCCCCCCCCCCCCCCGCCACCCCACCCCCCCCCCACACCCCCCCCCCCCCCCCCCCCCCCCCCCCCCCCCCCCCCCCCCCCCCCCCCCCCCCCCCCCCCCCCCCCCCCCCCCCCCCCCCCCCCCCCCCCCCCCCCCCCACCCCCCCCCCCCCCCCCCCCCCCCCCCCCCCCCCCCCCCCCCCCCCCCCCCCCCCCCCACCCCCCCCCCCCCACCCCCCCCCCCCCCCCCCCCCCCCCCCCCCCCCCCCCCCCCCGCCCCCCCCCCCCCCCCCCCCCCCCCCCCCCCCCCCCCCCCCCCCCCCCCCCCCCCCCCACCCCCCCCCCCCCCCCCCCCCCCCCCCCCCCCCCCCCCCCCCCCCCCCCCCCCCCCCCCCCCCCCCCCCCCCCCCCCCCCCCCCCCCCCTCCCCTACCCCCCCCCCCCCCCCCCCCCCCCCCCCCCCCCCCCCCCCCCCCCCCCCCCCCCCCCCCCCCCCCCCCCCCCCCCCCCCCCCCCCCCCCCCCCCCCCCCCCCCCCCCCCCCACCCCCTCCCCCCCCCCCCCCCCACCCCCCCCCCCCCTCCCCCACACACACACCTCTAATGAGGAGCTCAGCGTCGTCCTCCCCCCCCCCAACATCCCGCACTCCTCACACTGAACACACAGAGAGGGGAATGAAGAGCGATCCTCCAGCACACAGACTAAACATCCAGATACATTGTGTAAGTGAGGCCTCCGCATCAACACCCCTCCCCCGGACAATTCATGGTTAACACATTAATGACACGACCATCACAGAACAGTACTGAGTGACACACAAACAGTCCCCATCACAGCGCCTCCCCCCCAACCACAGCACCCCCCCTCCCAGAGCCCCCTCAACCACAACCCCCCCCCCCCAATCACAGCACCCCCCAAATCAGAGCCCCATCTACCACAGCACCCCCAATCACAGCACCCCCCAAATCAGAGCCCCATCTACCACAGCACCCCCCCCCCCCAGAGCCCCATCTACCACAGCACACCCCCCCCCCCAAGCACAGCACTCCCCAAATCAGAGCCCCATCTACCACAGCACCCCCCCCCCCAGAGCCCCATCTACCACAGCACCCCCCCAATCAGAGCCCCATCTACCACAGCACCCCCCCCAGAGCCCCATCTACCACAGCACCCCCCAAATCAGAGCCCCATCTACCACAGCACCCCCCCAGAGCCCCATCTACCACAGCACCCCCCAAATCAGAGCCCCATCTACCACAGCACCCCCCCAGAGCCCCATCTACCACAGCACCCCCCAAATCAGAGCCCCATCTACCACAGCACACCCCCCCCCCAATCACAGCACTCCCCAAATCAGAGCCCCATCTACCACAGCACCCCCCCCCCTAGAGCCCCATCTACCACAGCAGCCCCAATCACAGCACCCCCCCAAATCAGAGCCCCATCTACCACAGCACCCACCCCCCCCCAGAGCCCCAACTACCACAGCACCCCCCAAATAAAAAAAAAAAAATCACAGCACCCCCCAAATCAGAGCCCCCTCTACCACAGCACCCCCCCCCCCCCCCAGAGCCCCATCTACCACAGCACACCCCCCCCCCCAATCACAGCACTCCCCAAATCAGAGCCCCATCTACCACAGCACCCCCCCCCCCAGAGCCCCATCTACCACAGCACCCCCCAAATCAGAGCCCCATCTACCACAGCACCCCCCCCACCCCACCAGACCACAACCCCCCCCCCCACCCCCCCCCCCCCCCCCCCAGCCCCCCCCCCCCCACCCCCCCCCCACCCCCTCCGACCCCCCCCCCCCCCCCCCCACACCCCCCCGCACCCCCCCCCCCCAAATCAGAGCCCCATCTACCACAGCACCCCCCAAATCAGAGCCCCATCTACCACAGCACCCCCCAAATCAGAGCCCCATCTACCACAGCACCCCCCCAGAGCCCCATCTACCACAGCACCCCCCAAATCAGAGCCCCATCTACCACAGCACACCCCCCCCCAATCACAGCACTCCCCAAATCAGAGCCCCATCTACCACAGCACCCCCCCCCCCTAGAGCCCCATCTACCACAGCAGCCCCAATCACAGCACCCCCCAAATCAGAGCCCCATCTACCACAGCACCCCCCCCCCCCCCCAGAGCCCCAACTACCACAGCACCCCCAATCACAGCACCCCCCCCCCCCCCCCCCCCCGATCCCCATCTACCACAGCACACCCCCAATCACAGCACTCCCCAAATCAGAGCCCCATCTACCACAGCACCCCACCCCCCCCAGAGCCCCATCTACCACAGCACACCCCCCCCCCCAATCACAGCACCCCCCAAATCAGAGCCCCATCTACCACAGCACCCCCCCCAGAGCCCCATCTACCACAGCACACCCCCCCCCCAATCACAGCACCCCCCCCCCCCAGAGCCCCATCTACCACAGCACACCCCCCCCCCCCATCACAGCACCCCCCAAATCAGAGCCCCATCTACCACAGCACCCCCAATCACAGCACCCCCCAAATCAGAGCCCCATCTACCACAGCACCCCCAATCACAGCACCCCCCAAATCAGAGCCCCATCTACCACAGCACCCCCCCCCCCAGAGCCCCATCTACCACAGCACCCACCCCCCCAGAGCCCCATCTACCACAGCACCCCCAATCACAGCACCCCCCAAAATCAGAGCCCCATCTACCACAGCACCCCTAATCACAGCCCCCCCAGAGCCCCCTCAACCACAGCATCCCCCCCAGAGCCCCATCTACCACAGCACCCCCAACCACAGCACCCCCCCAATCAGAGCCCCCTCAACCACCATCCATCTCTCACACCTCCATCCTGACAGCGGCAGAGAGGGTCAGGCGGGACATAGCGGTAGTGAGTGACTTCTAATTCATAGGAAGACCTACCAGGCCAGCGGTTAGAGAAGGAGCCGATTGGCCCAGAGATTGGTTCCTCATCCGGACCAGATTGGACGATTCTCCTGGAGGCTGCCATGTTAGCTGACCCACGCCGCTGTGCACGCTGCTAGAGAGGGGGAGGAGCTGTTTTCCTGCAAGAAAAAATAAATAAATATTAAAATAAAAAAAAACTTCCATCAGATCCCAAAGATGACACGACATCTACATTCACCAAAACTGGAGAGACGCTACGGAAACCGCCACGAGGAGAAACCGCGAGTTCCAAACTGAAGAGCCGCACCGACAACCGCATTTGTGTATATGTGCGGGGGTGGGTTCCTTTTTTTATTTATTGTTAAAGAAGGAAGAAGAAGGAAGAAGAAGAAGAAGAAGAAGAAGAAGAAGAAGAGGAAGAGGAAAGAAGAAGAAGAAGCAGAAGAAGAAGAAGATGAAGAAGAAAGAGAAGAAGAAGAGGAAGAAGAAGAGGAAGAGGAAGAGGAAGAGGAAGAGGAAGAAGGAAGAAGAAATGAAGAAGAAGAAGAAGAAGAAGAAGAAGAAGAAGAAGAAGATGAAGAGGAAGAAGGAGAGGAAGAAGGAGGAAGGAAGAAGAAGATGGTGTCACTACTGGTAGCATGAGGCCATACCTGGACCCTATAGAGGTTGGGGTCACTACTGGTAGCATGAGGCCATACCTGGACCCTATAGAGGTTGGTGTCACTACTGGTAGCATGAGGCCATACCTGGACCCTATAGAGGTTGGTGTCACTACTGGTAGTATGAGGCCATACCTGGACCCTATAGAGGTTGCACAGGCAGTCCAGCTCCTCCAGGATGGCACATCAATACATGACATTGGCAGAAGGTTCGCTGCGTCTCCCGGCACAGAACATGGAGGAGATTCCAGGAGACAGACAGGCAGGAGAGATGGACGGGGCCATTGAAGGTCCTTAACCTCTCAGCAGGACTGGAATCTGCTCCTTTGTGAAGGAGGAACAGGATGAGCTCCGCCAGAGCCCTACAGAATCACCTCCAGCAGACCCACTGGTGTAAATGTCCGACCAATCAGAAACGGACTTCATGAGGGTAGTGTGAGGGCCCAACGTCCTCTAGTGTGCCCTGTGCTCACTGCCCGGCACCATAGAGCTCGATTGGCATTTGCCATTGAACACCAGAATTGGCGGGTCTCCCCACTGACACCAATGATTGGGCACTATTCCTCCCCCTGACACCTATGATGGGGCACTATTCCTCCCCCTGACACCCATGATGGGGCACTATTCCACCCCCTGACACCAAAGATGGGGCACTATTCCTCCCCCTGACACCAATGAAGGGGCACTATTCCTCCCCCTGACACCAATGATGGGGCACTATTCCTCCCCCTGACACCTTTGATGGGGCACTATTCCTCCCCCTGACACCAATGATGGGGCACAATTCCTCCCCCTGACACCAATGCGGGGGCACTATTCCTCCCCCAATACCAAAAATGGGACATTTTCTACTCCCCCTAAACTTTGATGGCCCTTTGTTTACAAAGTTCGGAGACCCCTGTCTTAGGCCCCTTTCACACTGGGGCGGTTTTCAGGCGGTACAGTGCTAAAAAATAGCGCCTGTACACCGCCTGAAAAACCGGCCCCATTCACTCCTGTGTGAAAGCCGGCGGGCTCTCACACTGGAGCGGTGCGCTAGCATGACGGTAAAAAAAAGTCCTGCTAGCAGCATCTTTGGAGCGGTATAGGAGCCGTGTATTCACCGCTCCTAAACCGCTCCTACCCATTGATTTGAATGGTAAACCGCGGTAAAACCGCGGCAATACCGCCGCAAAGCGCCGGGGTATTTTAAGCCTTTTTCGGCCGCTCGCGGGGGGGTAAAACCGCACGCGAGCGGCCGAATCCTGCGGGCAAAACGACGGTAAAGCAGCGCTAAATATAGCGCTGCTTTACCGTCACCGCAGATCCCACCCCAGTGTGAAAGGGGCCTTAGAAAATCTGAATCCGGCGCCATGTCTGTTTATGAAGGACGTCCACTATAGGAATCCTCAGCAGACTCATCGGAGATAAACGCGTCAGTAAATGACTGACAACAGGAAGGGCGCGCGGCTCCTCCATCAGATAAGATTTTATGGTTGCAGTGCCTGGCGGGTGAAAACTTCCTCATTGAACGCAGACAACACCCTGGTGCCAGATTAACCCCCGCCACACCCAGACCGGGCGACAACCCCTGCCACACCCAGACCGGGCGACAACCCCTGCCACACCCAGACCGGGCGACAACCCCCGCCACACCCAGACCGGGCGACAACCCCCCGCCACACCCAGACCGGGCGACAACCCCCCGCCACACCCAGACCGGGCGACAACCCCCCGCCACACCCACCCGACCCCCCACACCCCGGGCCCCCCCCCCCCAGTGCCTTGAAAAAGTATTCATACCCCTTGAAATTTTCCACATTTTGACATGTTACAACCAAAAAAACGTAAATGTATTTTATTGGGATTTTATGTGATAGACCAACACAAAGTGGCACATAATTGTGAAGTGGAAGGAAAATGATAAATGGTTTTCAAAATATTTTTTTTGTTACATATAAATATTTTGTTAAAAAAAAAACATTATACATTGTATTTTTTTGGGGGGGGGCATTTGTATTCAGCCCCCTTTACTCTGATACCCCTAACTAAAATCTAGTGGAACCAATTGCCTTCAGAAGTCACCTAATTAGTAAATAGAGTCCACCTGTGTGTAATTTAATCTCAGTATAAATACAGCTGTTCTGTGAAGCCCTCAGAGGTTTGTTAGAGAACCTTCGTGAACAAACAGCATCATGAAGGCCAAGGAACACACCAGACAGGTCAGGGATAAAGTTGTGGAGAAGTATAAAGCAGGGTTAGGTTATAATAAAATCTCCCAAGCTTTGACCATCTCACGGAGCTCTGTTCAATCCATCATCGGAAAATGGAAAGAGTATGGCACAACTGCAAACCTACCAAGACACGGCCGTCCACCTAAACTGACCGGCCGGGCAAGGAGAGCATTCATCAGAGAAGAGCCAAGAGGCCCATGGGAACTCTGGAGGAGCTGCAGAGATCCACAGCTCAGGGGGGAGAGTCTGTCCACAGGACAACTATTAGTCGTGTTCTCCACAAATCTGCCCTTTATGGAAGAGTGACAAGAAGAAAGACATTGGAGGAAGAAAGTCATAAGAAGTCCTGTTTGTAGTTTGTGAGAAGCCATGTGGGGGAGGGGAGCAAACATGAGGAAGAAGGTGATCTGCTCAGATGAGACCAAAATTCAACTTTATGGCCTAAAAGCAAAACTCTATGTGTGGGGGAAACTAACACTGCCCATCCCCCTGAACACACCATCCCCACTGTGAAACATGGTGGTGGCAGCATCATGTGGTGGGGATGGTTTTCTTCAGCAGGGACAGGGAAGCTGGTCAGAGTTGATGGGAAGATGGATGGAGCCAAATACAGGACAATCTTAGAAGAAAACCTGTTAGAGTCGGCAAAAGACTTGAGACTGGGGGGGGGGGAGGGTCACCTTCCAGCAGGACAACGACCCGAAACATACAGCCAGAGCTACAATGGAATGGTTTAGATCAAAGCATCTTCATGTGTTAGAATGGCCCAGTCACAGTCCAGACCTAAATCCCATTGAGAATCTGTGGCAAGACTTGGAAATTGCTGTCCACAGACGCTCTCCATCCAATCTGACAGAGCTTGAGATATTTGCAAAGAAGAAGAATGGGCAAAAATGTCCTCTCTAGATGGGCAAAGCTGGTAGAGACACCCCCAAAAAGACTTGTAGAGAAAAGGGGGTTCTACAAAGTATTGACTCCGGGGGGCGGGGGGGGGCAAACAAATGCCCCCCCCCCCCCCCACATATTTTTTTGTAAAAAATTTGAAAACCATTTATCATTTTCCTTCCACTTCACAATTATGTGCCACTTTGTGTTGGTCTATCACATAAAATCCCAATAAAATACATTTACGTTTTTGGTTGTAACATGAGAAAATGTGGGGAATGTGAAGGGGTATGAATACTTTTTCAGGCACTGTATATAAGGAATGACTTTGCTGAGTGAACAGCCGGCACTCCTTTAGTAAATCAGCCCCGGTGCGAGTACAGAGGAGAGGCTCCGCCCACAAGGGAGAGGCTCCCCCCTTGCCCCCCCCCCCTCCCTATAAGTCTCAGGTCATCCATAAAATATCAAATCCCCTCAAATCATCCGGCGGTCCTCCCACACAGAGCCCCCCCCCCCCCCAATAATTGGGAACAGACCCCCCCCCCCCCCCCAACCAATCTGAACCTTGTTAATTCTGTTTACAGATTAGCAGAATATGAAATGTTGTCCAATAATTTGTCCGGATTCAATGCCAAATCTTTCCACCCCAAATGTAACGGCACACCGGGACCCGGCTCACAAGAGTCGGAGGAGGGGAAACTGCACGGGAGAGTTCTGCAGGAGATGTACAGAGCCGAGGCGTGCCGCCGTCCAATGGCAGAACTGTACAGAGCCGAGGCGTGCCGCCGTCCAATGGCAGCACTGTACAGAGCCGAGGCGTGCCGCCGTCCAATGGCAGAACTGTACAGAGCCGAGGCGTGCCGCCGTCCAATGGCAGAACTGTACAGAGCCGAGGCGTGCCGCCGTCCAATGACGGAACTGTACAGAGCGGAGGCGTGCCGCCGTCCAATGACGGAACTGTACAGAGCGGAGGCGTGCCGCCGTCCAATGACGGAACTGTACAGAGCGGAGGCGTGCCGCCGTCCAATGACGGAACTGTACAGAGCGGAGGCGTGCCGCCGTCCAATGACGGAACTGTACAGAGCGGAGGCGTGCCGCCGTCCAATGACGGAACTGTACAGAGCGGAGGCGTGCCGCCGTCCAATGACGGAACTGTACAGAGCGGAGGCGTGCCGCCGTCCAATGACGGAACTGTACAGAGCGGAGGCGTGCCGCCGTCCAATGACGGAACTGTACAGAGCGGAGCCGCGCCGCCGTATAATGACGGAACTGTACAGTGCGGAGGCGTGCCGCCGTCCAATGACGGAACTGTACAGAGCGGAGGCGTGCCGCCGTCCAATGACAGAACTGTACAGTGCGGAGGCGTGCCGCCGTCCAATGACAGAACTGTACAGTGCGGAGGCGTGCCGCCGTCCAATGACAGAACTGTACAGAGCGGAGACGTGCCGCCATCCAATGACAGAACTGTACAGAGCGGAGGCGTGCCGCCATCCAATGACGGAACTGTACAGAGCGGAGGCGTGCCGCCGTCCAATGACAGAACTGTACAGAGCGGAGGCGTGCCGCCGTCCAATGACAGAACTGTACAGAGCGGAGGCATGCCGCCATCCAATGACGGAACTGTACAGAGCGGAGGCGTGCCGCCGTCCAATGACAGAACTGTACAGAGCGGAGACGTGCCGCCGTCCAATGACGGAACTGTACAGTGCGGAGGCGTGCCGCCGTCCAATGACAGAACTGTACAGTGCGGAGGCGTGCCGCCGTCCAATGACAGAACTGTACAGAGCGGAGGCGTGCCGCCGTATAATGACGGAACTGTACAGAGCGGAGCCGCGCCGCCGTATGACGGAACTGTACAGTGTGGAGGCGTGCCGCCGTCCAATGACAGAACTGTACAGTGCGGAGGCATGCCGCCGTCCAATGACAGAACTGTACAGAGCGGAGGCGTGCCGCCATCCAATGACGGAACTGTACAGAGCGGAGGCATGCCGCCATCCAATGACGGAACTGTACAGAGCGGAGGCGTGCCGCCGTCCAATGACAGAACTGTACAGAGCGGAGACGTGCCGCCGTCCAATGACGGAACTGTACAGTGCGGAGGCGTGCCGCCGTCCAATGACAGAACTGTACAGAGCAGAGGCGTGCCGCCGTCCAATGACAGAACTGTACAGAGCGGAGGCGTGCCGCCGTATAATGACGGAACTGTACAGAGCGGAGCCGCGCCGCCGTATAATGACGGAACTGTACAGTGCGGAGGCGTGCCGCCGTCCAATGACAGAACTGTACAGTGCGGAGGCGTGCCGCCGTCCAATGACGGAACTGTACAGAGCGGAGGCGTGCCGCCGTCCAATGACAGAACTGTACAGTGCGGAGGCGTGCCGCCGTCCAATGACAGAACTGTACAGTGCGGAGGCGTGCCGCCGTCCAATGACAGAACTGTACAGAGCGGAGACGTGCCGCCATCCAATGACAGAACTGTACAGAGCGGAGGCGAGCCGCCATCCAATGACGGAACTGTACAGAGCGGAGGCGTGCCGCCATCCAATGACGGAACTGTACAGAGCGGAGGCGTGCCGCCGTCCAATGACAGAACTGTACAGAGCGGAGGCGTGCCGCCATCCAATGACGGAACTGTACAGAGCGGAGGCGTGCCGCCGTCCAATGACAGAACTGTACAGAGCGGAGGCGTGCCGCCATCCAATGACGGAACTGTACAGAGCGGAGGCATGCCGCCGTCCAATGACAGAACTGTACAGTGCGGAGGCGTGCCGCCATCCAATGACGGAACTGTACAGAGCGGAGGCGTGCCGCCGTCCAATGACAGAACTGTACAGAGCGGAGACGTGCCGCCGTCCAATGACGGAACTGTACAGTGCGGAGGCGTGCCGCCGTCCAATGACAGAACTGTACAGAGCGGAGGCGTGCCGCCGTCCAATGACAGAACTGTACAGTGCGGAGGCGTGCCGCCGTCCAATGACGGAACTGTACAGTGCGGAGGCGTGCCGCCGTCCAATGACGGAACTGTTCAGTGCGGAGGCGTGCCGCCGTCCAATGACAGAACTGTACAGTGCGGAGGCGTGCCGCCGTCATATGACGGAACTGTACAGAGCGGAGGCGTGCCGCCGTCCAATGACAGAACTGTACAGAGCGGAGGCGTGCCGCCGTCCAATGACGGAACTGTACAGAGCGGAGGCGTGCCGCCGTCCAATGACAGAACTGTACAGAGCGGAGGCGTGCCGCCGTCCAATGACGGAACTGTACAGAGCGGAGGCGTGCCGCCGTCCAATGACGGAACTGTACAGAGCGGAGGCGTGCCGCCGTATAATGACAGAACTGTACAGAGCGGAGGCGTGCCGCCGTCCAATGACGGAACTGTACAGAGCGGAGGCGTGCCGCCGTCCAATGACAGAACTGTACAGAGCGGAGGCGTGCCACTATACAACAGACAGAGCTGTACAGAGGGGGAGAGCTGTGCCACCGTCCAATGACAGAACTGTACAGAGCGGAGGCGTGCCGCCGTCCAATGACAGAACTGTACAGAGCGGAGGCGTGCCGCCGTCCAATGACAGAACTGTACAGAGCGGAGGCGCGCCGCCGTTCAATGACGGAACTGTACAGAGCGGAGCCGTGCCGCCGTTCAATGACGGAACTGTACAGAGCGGAGCCGTGCCGCCGTCCAATGACGGAACTGTACAGAGCGGAGGCGTGCCGCCGTCCAATGACAGAACTGTACAGAGCGGAGGTGTGCCGCCGTCCAATGACAGAACTGTACAGAGCGGAGGCGTGCCGCCGTCCAATGACAGAACTGTACAGAGCGGAGGCGTGCCACTATACAACAGAACTGTACAGAGGGGAGGCGTGCCACCGTCCAATGACTGAACTGTACAGAGCGGAGGCGTGCCGCCGTCCAATGACAGAACTGTACAGAGAGGAGGCGTGCCGCCGTCCAATGACAGAACTGTACAGAGCGGAGGCGCACCGCCGTTCAATGACGGAACTGTACAGAGCGGAGCCGTGCCGCCGTCCAATGACAGAACTGTACAGAGCGGAGGCGCGCCGCCGTCCAATGACGGAACTGTACAGTGCGGAGGCGTGCCGCCGTATAATGACAGAACTGTACAGAGCAGAGGCGTGCCGCCGTCCAATGACGGAACTGTACAGAGCGGAGGCGTGCCGCCGTATGACAGAACTGTACAAAGCGGAGGCGTGCCGCCGTATGACAGAACTGTACAGAGCGGAGGCGTGCAGCCATCCAATGACGGAACTGTACAGTGCGGAGGCGTGCCGTCGTCCAATGACGGAACTGTACAGTGCGGAGGCGTGCCGCCGTATAATGACAGAACTGTACAGAGCGGAGGCGTGCCGCCGTCCAATGACAGAACTGTACAGAGCGGAGGCGTGCCGCCGTCCAATGACAGAACTGTACAGAGCGGAGGCGCACCGCCGTTCAATGACAGAACTGTACAGAGCTGAGGCGCACCGCCGTCCAATGACGGAACAGTACAGTGCGGAGGCGTGCCGCCGTATAATGACAGAACTGTACAGAGCAGAGGCGTGCCGCCGTCCAATGACGGAACTGTACAGAGCGGAGGCGTGCCGCCGTATGACAGAACTGTACAGAGCGGAGGCGTGCCGCCGTATGACAGAACTGTACAGAGCGGAGGCGTGCAGCCATCCAATGACGGAACTGTACAGTGCGGAGGCGTGCCGTCGTCCAATGACGGAACTGTACAGTGCGGAGGCGTGCCGCCGTATAATGACAGAACTGTACAGAGGGGAGGCGTGCCGTCGTCCAATGACAGAACTGTACAGAGCGGAGGCGTGCCGCCGTCCAATGACGGAACTGTACAGAGCGGAGGCGTGCCGCCGTCCAATGACGGAACTGTACAGAGCGGAGGCGTGCCGCCGTATAATGACGGAACTGTACAGTGTGGAGGCGTGCCGCCGTCCAATGACGGAACTGTACAGTGCGGAGGCGTGCCGCCGTATAATGACGGAACTGTACAGTGCGGAGGCGTGCCGCCGTATAATGACAGAACTGTACAGAGCGGAGGCGTGCCGCCGTCCAATGACAGAACTGTACAGAGCGGAGGCGTGGCGCCGTCCAATGACAGAACTGTACAGATCGGAGGCGTGCCACTATACAACAGAACTGTACAGTGGGGAGGCGTGCCTCCGTCCAATGACAGAACTGTACAGAGCGGAGGCGTGCCGCCGTCCAATGACAGAACTGTACAGAGCGGAGGCGTGCCGCCGTCCAATGACAGAACTGTACAGAGCGGAGGCGTGCCGCCGTCCAATGACGGAACTGTACAGTGCGGAGGCGTGCCGCCGTCCAATGACAGAACTGTACAGTGCGGAGGCGTGCCGCCGTCCAATGACGGAACTGTACAGAGCGGAGGCGTGCCGCCGTCCAATGACGGAACTGTACAGAGCGGAGGCGTGCCGCCGTCCAATGACGGAACTGTACAGAGCGGAGGCGCGCCGCCGTCCAATGACAGAACTGTACAGAGCGGAGGCGTGCCGCCGTCCAATGACAGAACTGTACAGAGCGGAGGCGTGCCGCCGTCCAATGACAGAACTGTACAGAGCGGAGGCGTGCCGCCGTCCAATGACAGAACTGCACAGAGCGGAGGCGTGCCGCCGTCCAATGACAGAACTGTACAGAGCGGAGGCGTGCCGCCGTCCAATGACAGAACTGTACAGAGCGGAGGCGTGCCACTATACAACAGAACTGTACAGAGGGGAGGCGTGCCACCGTCCAATGACAGAACTGTACAGAGCGGAGGCGTGCCGCCGTCCAATGACAGAACTGTACAGAGCGGAGGCGTGCCGCCGTCCAATGACAGAACTGTACAGAGCGGAGGCGTGCCGCCATCCAATGACAGAACTGTACAGAGCGGAGGCGTGCCGCCGTCCAATGACGGAACTGTACAGAGCGGAGGCGTGCCGCCATCCAATGACAGAACTGTACAGAGCAGAGGCGTGCCGCCGCCCAATGACGGAACTGTACAGAGCGGAGGCGTGCCGCCGTCCAATGACGGAACTGTACAGAGCGGAGGCGTGCCGCCGTCCAATGACGGAACTGTACAGAGCGGAGGCGTGCCGCCGTCCAATGACGGAACTGTACAGTGCGGAGGCGTGCCGCCGTCCAATGACAGAACTGTACAGAGCAGAGGCGTGCCGCCGTCCAATGACAGAACTGTACAGAGCGGAGGCGTGCCGCCGTATAATGACGGAACTGTACAGAGCGGAGCCGCGCCGCCGTATAATGACGGAACTGTACAGAGCGGAGGCGTGCCGCCGTCCAATGACAGAACTGTACAGTGCGGAGGCGTGCCGCCGTCCAATGACGGAACTGTACAGAGCGGAGGCGTGCCGCCGTCCAATGACAGAACTGTACAGTGCGGAGGCGTGCCGCCGTCCAATGACAGAACTGTACAGTGCGGAGGCGTGCCGCCGTCCAATGACAGAACTGTACAGAGCGGAGACGTGCCGCCATCCAATGACAGAACTGTACAGAGCGGAGGCGTGCCGCCATCCAATGACGGAACTGTACAGAGCGGAGGCGTGCCGCCATCCAATGACGGAACTGTACAGAGCGGAGGCGTGCCGCCGTCCAATGACAGAACTGTACAGAGCGGAGGCGTGCCGCCATCCAATGACGGAACTGTACAGAGCGGAGGCGTGCCGCCGTCCAATGACAGAACTGTACAGAGCGGAGGCGTGCCGCCATCCAATGACGGAACTGTACAGAGCGGAGGCATGCCGCCGTCCAATGACAGAACTGTACAGTGCGGAGGCGTGCCGCCATCCAATGACGGAACTGTACAGAGCGGAGGCGTGCCGCCGTCCAATGACAGAACTGTACAGAGCGGAGACGTGCCGCCGTCCAATGACGGAACTGTACAGTGCGGAGGCGTGCCGCCGTCCAATGACAGAACTGTACAGAGCGGAGGCGTGCCGCCGTCCAATGACAGAACTGTACAGTGCGGAGGCGTGCCGCCATCCAATGACGGAACTGTACAGAGCGGAGGCGTGCCGCCGTCCAATGACAGAACTGTACAGAGCGGAGACGTGCCGCCGTCCAATGACGGAACTGTACAGTGCGGAGGCGTGCCGCCGTCCAATGACAGAACTGTACAGTGCGGAGGCGTGCCGCCGTCCAATGACGGAACTGTACAGAGCGGAGGCGTGCCGCCGTCCAATGACAGAACTGTACAGAGCGGAGACGTGCCGCCGTCCAATGACGGAACTGTACAGTGCGGAGGCGTGCCGCCGTCCAATGACAGAACTGTACAGAGCGGAGGCGTGCCGCCGTCCAATGACAGAACTGTACAGAGCGGAGGCGTGCCGCCGTCCTATGACAGAACTGTACAGAGCGGAGGCGTGCCGCCGTCCAATGACAGAACTGTACAGAGCGGAGGCGTGCCACTATACAACAGAACTGTACAGAGGGGAGGCGTGCCACCGTCCAATGACAGAACTGTACAGAGCGGAGGCGTGCCGCCGTCCAATGACAGAACTGTACAGAGCGGAGGCGTGCCGCCGTCCAATGACAGAACTGTACAGAGCGGAGGCGCGCCGCCGTTCAATGACGGAACTGTACAGAGCGGAGCCGTGCCGCCGTCCAATGACGGAACTGTACAGAGCGGAGGCGTGCCGCCGTCCAATGACAGAACTGTACAGAGCGGAGGTGTGCCGCCGTCCAATGACAGAACTGTACAGAGCGGAGGCGTGCCGCCGTCCAATGACAGAACTGTACAGAGCGGAGGCGTGCCACTATACAACAGAACTGTACAGAGGGGAGGCGTGCCACCGTCCAATGACAGAACTGTACAGAGCGGAGGCGTGCCGCCGTCCAATGACAGAACTGTACAGAGCGGAGGCGTGCCGCCGTCCAATGACAGAACTGTACAGAGCGGAGGCGCACCGCCGTTCAATGACGGAACTGTACAGAGCGGAGCCGTGCCGCCGTCCAATGACAGAACTGTACAGAGCGGAGGCGCGCCGCCGTCCAATGACGGAACTGTACAGTGCGGAGGCGTGCCGCCGTATAATGACAGAACTGTACAGAGCAGAGGCGTGCCGCCGTCCAATGACGGAACTGTACAGAGCGGAGGCGTGCCGCCGTATGACAGAACTGTACAAAGCGGAGGCGTGCCGCCGTATGACAGAACTGTACAGAGCGGAGGCGTGCAGCCATCCAATGACGGAACTGTACAGTGCGGAGGCGTGCCGTCGTCCAATGACGGAACTGTACAGTGCGGAGGCGTGCCGCCGTATAATGACAGAACTGTACAGAGCGGAGGCGTGCCGCCGTCCAATGACAGAACTGTACAGAGCGGAGGCGTGCCGCCGTCCAATGACAGAACTGTACAGAGCGGAGGCGCACCGCCGTTCAATGACAGAACTGTACAGAGCGGAGGCGCACCGCCGTCCAATGACGGAACTGTACAGTGCGGAGGCGTGCCGCCGTATAATGACAGAACTGTACAGAGCAGAGGCGTGCCGCCGTCCAATGACGGAACTGTACAGAGCGGAGGCGTGCCGCCGTATGACAGAACTGTACAGAGCGGAGGCGTGCCGCCGTATGACAGAACTGTACAGAGCGGAGGCGTGCAGCCATCCAATGACGGAACTGTACAGTGCGGAGGCGTGCCGTCGTCCAATGACGGAACTGTACAGTGCGGAGGCGTGCCGCCGTATAATGACAGAACTGTACAGAGGGGAGGCGTGCCGTCGTCCAATGACAGAACTGTACAGAGCGGAGGCGTGCCGCCGTCCAATGACGGAACTGTACAGAGCGGAGGCGTGCCGCCGTATAATGACGGAACTGTACAGTGTGGAGGCGTGCCGCCGTCCAATGACGGAACTGTACAGTGCGGAGGCGTGCCGCCGTATAATGACGGAACTGTACAGTGCGGAGGCGTGCCGCCGTATAATGACAGAACTGTACAGAGCGGAGGCGTGCCGCCGTCCAATGACAGAACTGTACAGAGCGGAGGCGTGCCGCCGTCCAATGACTGAACTGTACAGATCGGAGGCGTGCCACTATACAACAGAACTGTACAGAGGGGAGGCGTGCCACCGTCCAATGACAGAACTGTACAGAGCGGAGGCGTGCCGCCGTCCAATGACAGAACTGTACAGAGCGGAGGCGTGCCGCCGTCCAATGACAGAACTGTACAGAGCGGAGGCGTGCCGCCGTCCAATGACGGAACTGTACAGTGCGGAGGCGTGCCGCCGTCCAATGACAGAACTGTACAGTGCGGAGGCGTGCCGCCGTCCAATGACGGAACTGTACAGAGCGGAGGCGTGCCGCCGTCCAATGACGGAACTGTACAGAGCGGAGGCGTGCCGCCGTCCAATGACGGAACTGTACAGAGCGGAGGCGCGCCGCCGTCCAATGACAGAACTGTACAGAGCGGAGGCGTGCCGCCGTCCAATGACAGAACTGTACAGAGCGGAGGCGTGCCGCCGTCCAATGACAGAACTGCACAGAGCGGATCGGTGCCGCCACATGCCTGACTGGCCTCAATGACAAAAGTGTAAGGGGGGAGGGGGGGGGGAACTGGGGGGGGGGGGGGGAGACCCCACAGTACAGGTCAGAGATACAAATTATCACACTGCAGAGAACACTCACCCACTACGGTGCTGGTCAGGCTTCCTCTGCGGAGTTTGACGTCATCTTGGCTCAGCTGGCGGTGAAGTTTCGTCTTCCCCGAAGAAGAGAAGAGATCCGGATTGCTGAGTTTTCTGAAGAGCAGCGAAGCCGGTGGAGGCGCATTATCCTGCAACATAGAGATCTGAGTGTCAGACATGTCAGGAGCAGAATCCTACATTCCAACTAAACCCCCCACTACACCCACCCCACCCCCACTACACCCACCCCCACCCCCACCCAACAAGGAGGTTCTCTTCTCCACACCGGTTACTACACAAGGAGATCAACAAATATCCGAAATAACGGAAAATACACAAAAATAAAGTTTTCTTGGCTGTCCTACGGCCCGATAAATGGAATCTAGGAGGGATGGGGAATGGAAGCCAGCCCCCCCCCCCTTCACACACCCACAAAAGGAACAGAGCTGAGGCTGTCAATCACAGGCTGTGTGCTGGAGCTCCCTTTCCTCTGTCACCTTTTATCTCTTGGGTGTCAGGAAAACTTGTAAGAAGTGACTCATGCAGAGGAAGGAGGCAGCAGACAAGAATGACACTTAGTGCCCTGGACTGAGACAAGTACACACTAATATATATATACACACACATACACACACATACTTTGTTCAGATTTCAGGTCTGAGGTTTACATCCACTTTAAAATCAGAAAGAAATGAGCTTTGGATTTCATTTAATACCAAATTGAAAATGATTTTAGCACATAGGTGGCACAAATCTTTCCATAAACATGTCCAGCATGCTCCCAGCTCTGGAGGGAAGAGAAGAGCGCAGGAGGGCAGAGCGCAGGAGGGCAGAGCGCAGGAGGGCAGAGCGCAGGAGGGCAGAGCGCAGGAGGGCAGAGCGCAGGAGGGAAGAGCGCAGGAGGGAAGAGCGCAGGAAGGCAGAGCGCAGGAGGGCAGAGCGCAGGAGCACAGAGCGCAGGAGGGCAGAGCGCCGGAGGGCAGAGCGCAGGAGGGCAGAGAGCAGGAGGGCAGAGCGCAGGAGGGCAGAGCGCAGGAGGGCAGAGCGCAGGAGGGCAGCGGGGCAGGAGCGCAGGAGGGCAGAGCGCAGGAGGGCAGAGCGCAGGAGGGGCAGAGCGCAGGAGGGCAGAGCGCAGGAGGGCAGAGCGCAGGAGGGCAGAGAGCAGGAGGGCAGAGCGCAGGAGCGCAGGAGGGCAGAGCGCAGGAGGGCAGAGCGCAGGAGGGCAGAGCGCAGGAGGGCAGAGCGCAGGAGGGCAGAGCGCAGGAGGGCAGAGAGCAGGAGGGCAGAGCGCAGGAGCGCAGGAGGGCAGAGCGCAGGAGGGCAGAGCGCAGGAGGGCAGCGGGGCAGAGCGCAGGAGGGCAGAGCGCAGGAGGGCAGAGCGCAGGAGGGCAGAGCGCAGGAGGGCAGAGCGCAGGAGGGCAGAGCGCAGGAGGGCAGAGCGCAGGAGCGCAGGAGGGCAGAGCGCAGGAGGGCAGAGCGCAGGAGGGCAGAGCGCAGGAGGGCAGAGCGCAGGAGGGCAGCGGGGCAGGAGCGCAGGAGGGCAGAGAGCAGGAGGGCATCCCTGGCCATTTCTGTAGGGACAGGAAACTGACCACAGACAAGGAGGAGGATGAATGGACGCTGGAAGCCGTCCCTCCGATGGGAATAGAAGTGCGAGAAGGAGGGGAGGAATGAGATGTGAGCAATTCCTAGAATGACGCCTGAGGAGCCGACATCAGATAATTACAGCTCAGATCTGACATTTATTGTACTGAGATGTCACACCCCACATAATCCGCTAATACCCCACACCCTGCATGCACAGCGCGCCGCAAGTCATGTATTACAAGACTGCTAGTACAAAGACAGGTGAGGAAATGAGTCCGACGAGAGAGCCCTCCCCCCCAGCCTGACCCACACCGAGCCCTCACCCCCTCCGAGCTCCACCCACACCGAGCCCTCGCCCCCTCCGAGCTCCACCCACACCGAGCCCTCGCCTCCTCCGAGCTCCACCCACACCGAGCCCTCGCCTCCTCCGAGCTCCACCCACACCGAGCCCTCGCCTCCTCCGAGCTCCACCCACACCGAGCCCTCGCCCCCTCCGAGCTCCACCCACGGCGAGCCCCCTCCGAGCTCCACCCACACCGAGCCCTCGCCCCCTGCGAGCTCCACCCACCCCGAGCCGCCCCCCCTCCGAGCTCCACCCACCCCGAGCCGTCCCCCCCTCCGAGCTCCACCCACCCCGAGATCCACCCACCCCGAGCCCTCAACCCCCCCAAGCCCTCGCCCCCCTCCGAGCTCCACCCACACCAAGCCCTCGCCCCCTCCGAGCTCCACCCACACCGAGCCCTCGCCCCCTCCGAGCTCCACCCACACCGAGCCGTATCCCACACAGAGTCCCCCCCCAAGCCCAACCCACACAGAGCCAACCCCCTCCGAGCTCCACCCACACAGAGCCCACCCAGCCCAACCCACACAGAGCCGCCCCCCCCCCCCCCCTGCGAGCTTCACCCACACCCGAGCCCCCCCCCTCCGAGCTCCACCCACACAGAGCCGTATCCCACCCCACGCAGAGCCGACCCCCTCTGAGCTCCACCCACTCCGAGCTCCACCCACACAGAGCCCCCCCAGTCCAACCCACACAGAGCCGTCCTCCCAACTGGAATCTCTGCCATTCTATACAGATCAGTCCACAACAGCCGTTGTCTGGATCTCCACACAGCCCGTAGATGTCCTCATAGCACATCTAAGGTGGTCTGAAGATGGGATCTGAAGCTATGAAGTCAGTTGGCAGCTGTGGGCACACAGATGCATTGTGGGTGCACTTTGCTGACCTATATAGACCAATAGCTTGTCCTGCACACTGCATGCTCACATTTCTATGTTCTTCTCTCCAGGGTTGGAGATTGTCTAAGAAGTCACCCAGACAGCTAAGCACCTCATCACCTCCTACACCGCACCCCCGCCACCCCCTACAACCGCACACCACAAGCACACACAAACCCAAAAAACACAATAGCAAACACCCGCCGCCACCCCCTCCTACACCGCACCCCCGCCACCCCCTACCGTACACCGCACCCCCGCCTCCCCCTACCCACTACAAAAACCGCACCCCCGCCCCTCCTACACCGTACCCCCGCCCCCTCCTACACCGCACCCCCGCCACCTTCAAACGCAAAAAACACCGCAACAAAAATAAACCCCGCCACAACCCAACTACAACCCGCACAACCCCAAACAAAAAAACCGTAAAAACCCCAACAAACCACACCAACCCCCCGCCACCCCCTCCACCCCCTACACCGCACCCCCGCCACCACACCCCCGCCACCCCCTACACCGCACCCCCGCCACCTCCTACACCGCACCCCCGCCACCTCCTACACCGCACCCCCCGCCACCTCCTACACCCCACCCCCCCCCGCCACCTCCTTCACCGCACCCCCCCGCCACCTCCTACACCGCACCCCCGCCACCCCCTACACCGCACCCCCGCCCCCTCCTACACCGCACCCCCGCACCCCCCGCCCCCCCCTCCACACACCGCACCCCACTGACCCTGGACTTGGCGCTACTTGGCTGCTGTAATTGCCCACCCGGCCAAGACTGAGGAGAACATGCAGTAATTACTGCGGAGCAGGCTCTCAATGATCGCACACAATGGAAGTCAATATTTACTATGATTATATACACAGGACTTAGGATGTGATGCAATGAATGAATCATGCAGTGACAGCGCGGCAGATTGGCGACAGTGCCCAGCTTTCACCCGCACAAAGTGTCTGCTGCCAAAGGCAATACAACCTGCTGACCTAAGCTTCCGTCAAATCCTTCTCACCCAAGACAAGTGTATAGTGAGACTTGTGACACGTCTGACCTCCTACAATAAAACAAAAGTCATTGTCACAGCAGCTTAGCCGGTATCAGATTAAAGGCACCGACCTCTAAACTGCAAGAGGAAAACAAGTCCAGCAGCCAATAAGAGTACAGCCTGCTATATACAGATCGTGCTGGAAGGACTCTCTGGACTTCTCTAAAGTGATCCCACCGTTCATCTTACTATCCCATCCAACAGGGCAGAGAGGATGCTGGGAAACCTTTACTACTCCCTCTCTATACATCCCTGGATAACAGCTGTGAAAACTCTGTAAAAAAAAAAAAAACAACATTACCTACTGACAAGGCATTTTTTAAGTTTAAATCAGTATTTATTGCTAGAAATATATTTATAACCCCCAAACCTTATCATTTTATTTTAGCATAGACTCCAAGGAATAAAATAGCGATCGTTGCAATTTTTTATGTCACACAGTATTTTTTCAAAACGCAATTTCTTTGAAAAAAAACAAAAAAAAAAAACAAAAATCCCCCAAAAAAATAAAATAAAAAAAAAAACACGATACAAATGTTATAAATGGAGTAAAATAAGTAATTGATCCCCGACCAACCAACAATAATTCTGCCCCCCACACAGACTGGCTCCAGTAGGGGCTCATGTGGTACAGAGATCAGTCCTGTCAATGTAAGAAGGTTCTCCTAACGACAACTCGTTATGTGTATAAAAGACACTTTACGACTCGACCAATCCTTGGCGGCGGGGTCGTCATGGCGACTAGAAATAGATATCCTGATGCCTGGGCTTTTGTCAGCCCATTTCACCTGTTGCAGGGATACACAACTTGTATTGCATGTCCCCCCAACGCCTGGGGGGGGGGGGGGGGACGGACGTGCAGTTCAGGGCACCGGGCTGGTTGCTTTTTTTTTTTTCTACATTTAGCCCCGATGTGGGCAAGCACACCAAAATTGTGTCTTTCTGCGCCCAAAAGTATTTGCATACAGCCAATGACAGGACGATGCGCTATGACGGTAAGCTTTTCCTTGCTTACAGATGAGGACACTTCCGTCCCCGTATGGAAGTAAAACACTGGAATGTGCGGTTACAAGCACACAGCTGAAACGCGTCGTGAATGACCCACCCCCCCCCCCCCCAAAGGCTTCTCCTTCTGGTGAGGAGTCTCTTCCCACAGTCCTCATATCTGTAGCTCGTACATCTTATATTCTGCATGTAGAGGAGACTCCAGAGAATCCATGAGGAGCCCATTACAACAGATTAACCCTTTACTGGTGATACCAGAGGATGCCTCCGCTGTGCCCCGTAATGGGCTACCCATAGGGCAGGACATGTCACACAAGGCCCAGCAAACTGCCAAAGCCCTGATCCCGCCATTACACCTCCTCCTCCTATATTTTTTTTTGGTAAAAACGCGGTGTGGGCGGATTTCTGCCAGTCACAGGACTGTGTCACGCCCCTCCAGCCTGTGTCTTGGAATAAGAGGGAGGTGAAGACTCCATCAATCTACATTAGCTGGTTGGGGGGGGGAGGAGGCCTATTTAGCACTGTGTATACGCCCACATGTGTGACTCTATAGTCACATGGGCTGCTCAGATGCGATGGGGAGGAAATGCTCAACATAGAAACTCACTGAAAACTGAGCATGTGCAGAGCTGCCACCACGTCTGTAAAATCCCTAGCTGAATGGACAGAAGGGGGAGATAGAGAGCAGCAGGATCAACCATTTTTTTTTTTTTTTTTTCAGAATACAGAATCTCATGGTGTTGAGTGAGATTGAACAGCATGGAATACACCAATTGAGGCCGGGTTCACATATGTGCAGCTGCGGTTCCCAGCATGGGGTCCGGTGCATTCTTGTTCACCGATTCGGGGGGCTAATCCGGTATGAAATTTTGCCACCTGAACTGGACCCAAAACATGCACAGGACCCTTTTGAATGAACGAATCATTCGAATCGTACGAATCCGAATAACGAATCGTAACAAATCGTTCAAATCCGATTAACGAATCATTCGAATCGAACGAATCCGAAAAACAACGAAAATCCGAAAAAAAAAAAATATAGAAACAACGAATGTACTAATGATGAAAATCCGAAAAACGAAAACGAACGAAAAAATTCGTACATTCGTAACTTTTTTTTTTGTTGAATTGGTCATTTTCCGTGTCCCTTACAATGGCGGTGCTTAACGTGCTTCGAATGGATTGAACAAAAAAATTCGTACATTCGTAACTTTTTTTTTTCGATTCGTAACTTTTTTTTTTTTTTTTTTTCGATTTCTAATTTTCCGTGTCTCTATTGAACAAAAAAATTCGTACATTCCTAACTTTTTTTTCGATTCGTAACTTTTTTTTTAATTTCGTAACTTTTTTTTTTTTTTTTTTTGAATTGTAATTTTCCGTGTCTCATACACATTACATCAAATTATGAATTATGCTCCGATTACGAATCTATGCATGTTACGAATGTACGAATAAATACGAATGCGTCTGAAAATTAAACTAACGAAAAAACGAATCAACGAAAAAATAACTCTTACAAATGTACGAATCGTTATGAATACGAACACCGACGACTTACAAATGTACGAATCGTTACGAATCGACGGAAACAAAAAAAACGAAACGAAAAAAAATGAATTTTTTTGTTGTGCACATGTCTACTATGCAGTGGTAAATATAAACAACCAACTATATGGTTAGGGAGCAAAATATCGAATCCACTCTGAGAATAACAGACAGAAGAGATGTACTGTATATACTATTAGAGGAGACATACTGTTTTTTGGCCAATTTGTTGGGCAGATTAAAAAAAACACAAATTGCTGCAAAAACATTTTACATGCTTATCTGCAGCTTCTCCATTGAAGTATATTGAACCATAAAAACTGTTTTGCGGTAAAAAAAAAAAAAAACGCAGCAGCTGAAAAAAGCGTAGATGTGAACGTGTCCCATAGGAAACCATGTAAACGAACTGTAGTGCGTTTCTGCACCAAAAAAACAAAAACAAAAAAAACACGGATGTGAACCAGGTCTAAGACGTTTAGTAACATAATGGGGTTAAAAAAAAAAAAAAGTGAGCCCTTTATAGTACAAAAAAACAAAAAAAGCAGATAATCACTACTGTAAGGGGTTAATTTTTTTTACTGTAGAACTGTGAAAGTTATATTTACAGTAGTGATTATTTGCTCTTTTTTTACTATAAAGGACTAATTTTTTTTTTTTTTTTAACCCCATTATGTTACTGGCCGATTAATCGATTATCAAAATAGTAATCGATTAATTTTCATAATCGATTAGTTGTTTCAGCCCTAGATGGGGTTTAGTCTGGTGCTCTGCAGGTAAGAGCTACAAAGTAATTAGATCTGACACAGACACAAAACAGAGCAATTAACAGCACAGAGTGATCCAAATGGAGCTGGGAGGAGTTTTCTTTATTACATTAGTAGATTTGTGATGACAGAGCGGAGGGCGAGGCATGCATTGGATGCGGTGTGACCCAGAACTTCCCTTTGGTGAATAGGGGACAAGCTAGGTGCACAACACATGGACATCGGGGGAGGGGGGGGGATCAATCAGCCATGACACCACAAACTGCAACCACAACATGTGAGCCATCATTACAAACCAATATAAAACACCGGCAATAGAACTCCACTAATATCTGGCTAAAAACAATGAAAGTATCATTATGGGTGGACACGCACAGAGGCCAGAGGTGCAGATCCCGCCTGCTTCAGCCTCCGATCTGTAAAACAGATGTTTTACTCTCGGCGTTTCTCAGACAAGCTTGTTTACAAGCAGCTTATTCCCAGCAATGCCGGCTGGCTGCAGACACGGTACATTCCCCGCGATTATTGCAGAAAAAATGACGGGCAATAAATAATTTTCTGCCTTCAGGAAGACAATAAACAGAACGCCGAGCGGAATCAATCGCTCACAAGTTCCACCCCAACACCAAATTATTCACATCGGAAACCCAATCCCGGGAGAGCGGAATAACGGCGGAGCGCGGATTGGAAGAACCCGATCTGTAGAAGATTTGTGTTCCCTGAGCACATTGCACAATGATCTTCCCATGTGTGAGATTCCTACAATCACACCGAACTATTCCCATGGGGGGGGGGGGGGGGCTGTCCAATCCTGGTTTAGGAATTCATCAACTGTGACACGAAGAAGAGGAAGAATGAAAATCTCCGGAGGTGTCGATGTCCGAGGCAGAACGACGCAACGAGAGAATCTTTTACAGAGAGGGATGACGGTCTCTAAGATCGCTGAACGCGTCCTTTGGGTTAATCTTTAAGAATGTTCCTTACATTGGTGATCAGTGGAAGAAGAATGTTCCTTACATTGGTGATCAGTGAGAAGAATGTTCCTTACATTGGTGATCAGTGGGAAGAATGTTCCTTACATTGGTGATCAGTGGAAGAATGTTCCTTACATTGGTGATCAGTGGGAAGAATGTTCCTTACATTGGTGATCAGTGGGAAGAAGAATGTTCCTTACATTGGTGATCAGTGAGAAGAATGTTCCTTACATTGGTGGTCAGTGGGAAGAATGTTCCTTACATTGGTGATCAGTGAGAAGAATGTTCCTTACATTGGTGATCAGTGAGAAGAATGTTCCTTACATTGGTGATCAGTGAGAAGAATGTTCCTTACATTGGTGATCAGTGGGAAGAATGTTCCTTACATTGGTGATCAGTGAGAAGAATGTTCCTTACATTGGTGATCAGTGAGAAGAATGTTCCTTACATTGGTGATCAGTGGGAAGAATGTTCCTTACATTGGTGATCAGTGAGAAGAATGTTCCTTACATTGGTGATCAGTGGGAAGAATGCTCATTACATTGATCAGTGAGAAGAATGTTCCTTACATTGGTGATCAGTGAGAAGAATGTTCCTTACATTGGTGATCAGTGAGAAGAATGTTCCTTACATTGGTGATCAGTGAGAGAATGTTCCTTACATTGGTGATCAGTGGGAGAAATGTTCCTTACATTGGTGATCAGTGAGAAGAATGTTCCTTACATTGGTGATCAGTGAGAAGAATGTTCCTTTACATTGGTGATCAGTGAGAAGAATGTTCCTTACATTGGTGATCAGTGAGAAGAATGTTCCTTACATTGGTGATCAGTGGGAAGAATGTTCCTTACATTGGTGATCAGTGGGAAGAATGTTCCTTACATTGGTGATCAGTGGGAAGAATGTTCCTTACATTGGTGATCAGTGAGAAGAATGATCCTTACATTGGTGATCAGTGGAAGAATGTTCCTTACATTGGTGATCAGTGAGAAGAATGTTCCTTACATTGGTGATCAGTGAGAAAGAATGTTCCTTACATTGGTGATCAGTGAGAAGAATGTTCCTTACATTGGTGATCAGTGAGAAGAATGTTCCTTACATTGGTGATCAGTGGGAAGAATGTTCCTTACATTGGTGATCAGTGAGAAGAATGTTCCTTACATTGGTGATCAGTGAGAAGAATGTTCCTTACATTGGTGATCAGTGAGAAGAATGTTCCTTACATTGGTGATCAGTGAGAAGAATGTTCCTTACATTGGTGATCAGTGAGAAGAATGTTCCTTACATTGGTGATCAGTGAGAAGAAAGTTCCTTACATTGGTGATGAGTGAGAAGAATGTCCCTTACATTGGTGATCAGTGAGTGAGAAGAATGTTCCTTACATTGGTGATCAGTGAGAAGAATGTTCCTTACATTGGTGATCAGTGAGAAGAATGTTCCTTACATTGGTGGTCAGTGGGAAGAATGTTCCTTACATTGGTGATCAGTGAGAAGAATGTTCCTTACATTGGTGATCAGTGGGAAGAATGTTCCTTACATTGGTGATCAGTGAGAAGAATGTTCCTTACATTGGTGATCAGTGGGAAGAATGTTCCTTACATTGGTGATCAGTGAGAAGAATGTTCCTTACATTGGTGATCAGTGAGAAGAATGTTCCTTACATTGGTGATCAGTGGGAAGAAGAATGTTCCTTACATTGGTGATCAGTGAGAAGAATGTTCCTTACATTGGTGATCAGTGAGAAGAATGTTCCTTACATTGGTGATCAGTGAGAAGAATGTTCCTTACATTGGTGATCAGTGGGAAGAATGTTCCTTACATTGGTGATCAGTGGGAAGAATGTTCCTTACATTGGTGATCAGTGAGAAAGAATGTTCCTTACATTGGTGATCAGTGAGAAGAATGTTCCTTACATTGGTGATCAGTGGGAAGAATGTTCCTTACATTGGTGATCAGTGGAAGAATGTTCCTTACATTGGTGATCAGTGGGAAGAATGTTCCTTACATTGGTGATCAGTGTTCCTTACATTGGTGATCAGTGAGAAGAATGTTCCTTACATTGGTGATCAGTGAGAAGAATGTTCCTTACATTGGTGATCAGTGAGAAGAATGTTCCTTACATTGGTGATCAGTGGGAAGAATGTCCCTTACATTGGTGATCAGTGGGAAGAATGTTCCTTACATTGGTGATCAGTGAGAAGAATGTTCCTTACATTGGTGATCAGTGGGAAGAATGTTCCTTACATTGGTGATCAGTGAGAAGAATGTTCCTTACATTGGTGATCAGTGAGAAGAATGTTCCTTACATTGGTGATCAGTGAGAAGAATGTTCCTTACATTGGTGATCAGTGGAAGAATGTTCCTTACATTGGTGATCAGTGGAAGAATGTTCCTTACATTGGTGATCAGTGAGAAGAATGTTCCTTACATTGGTGATCAGTGGGAAGAATGTTCCTTACATTGGTGATCAGTGAGAAGAATGTTCCTTACATTGGTGATCAGTGAGAAGAATGTTCCTTACATTGGTGATCAGTGAGAAGAATGTTCCTTACATTGGTGATCAGTGGGAAGAATGTTCCTTACATTGGTGATCAGTGAGAAGAATGTTCCTTACATTGGTGATCAGTGAGAAGAATGTTCCTTACATTGGTGATCAGTGGGAAGAATGTTCCTTACATTGGTGATCAGTGGGAAGAATGTTCCTTACATTGGTGATCAGTGGGAAGAATGTTCCTTACATTGGTGATCAGTGAGAAGAATGTTCCTTACATTGGTGATCAGAATGTTCCTTACATTGGTGATCAGTGGGAAGAATGTTCCTTACATTGGTGATCAGTGAGAAGAATGTTCCTTACATTGGTGATCAGTGAGAAGAATGTTCCTTACATTGGTGATCAGTGAGAAGAATGTTCCTTACATTGGTGATCAGTGAGAAGAATGTTCCTTACATTGGTGATCAGTGAGAAGAATGTTCCTTACATTGGTGATCAGTGAGAAGAATGTTCCTTACATTGGTGATCAGTGGGAAGAATGTTCCTTACATTGGTGATCAGTGAGAAGAATGTTCCTTACATTGGTGATCAGTGGGAAGAATGTTCCTTACATTGGTGATCAGTGAGAAGAATGTTCCTTACATTGGTGATCAGTGGGAAGAATGTTCCTTACATTGGTGATCAGTGGGAAGAATGTTCCTTACATTGGTGATCAGTGGGAAGAATGTTCCTTACATTGGTGATCAGTGAGAAGAATGTTCCTTACATTGGTGATCAGTGAGAAGAATGTTCCTTACATTGGTGATCAGTGAGAAGAATGTTCCTTACATTGGTGATCAGTGAGAAGAATGTTCCTTACATTGGTGATCAGTGGGAAGAATGTTCCTTACATTGGTGATCAGTGAGAAGAATGTTCCTTACATTGGTGATCAGTGAGAAGAATGTTCCTTACATTGGTGATCAGTGAGAAGAATGTTCCTTACATTGGTGATCAGTGGGAAGAATGTTCCTTACATTGGTGATCAGTGGGAAGAATGTTCCTTACATTGGTGATCAGTGGAAAGAATGTTCCTTACATTGGTGATCAGTGAGAAGAATGTTCCTTACATTGGTGATCAGTGGGAAGAATGTTCCTTACATTGGTGATCAGTGGGAAGAATGTTCCTTACATTGGTGATCAGTGGGAAGAATGTTCCTTACATTGGTGATCAGTGAGAAGAATGTTCCTTACATTGGTGATCAGTGGGAAGAATGTTCTTACATTGGTGATCAGTGAGAAGAATGTTCCTTACATTGGTGATCAGTGAGAAGAATGTTCCTTACATTGGTGATCAGTGGAAGAATGTTCCTTACATTGGTGATCAGTGAGAAGAATGTTCCTTACATTGGTGATCAGTGAGAAGAATGTTCCTTACATTGGTGGTGATCAGTGAGAAGAATGTTCCTTACATTGGTGATCAGTGAGAAGAATGTTCCTTACATTGGTGATCAGTGAGAAGAATGTTCCTTACATTGGTGATCAGTGAGAAGAATGTTCCTTACATTGGTGATCAGTGAGAAGAATGTTCCTTACATTGGTGATCAGTGGGAAGAATGTTCCTTACATTGGTGATCAGTGGGAAGAATGTTCCTTACATTGGTGATCAGTGGGAAGAATGTTCCTTACATTGGTGATCAGTGTGAAGAATGTTCCTTACATTGGTGATCAGTGGGAAGAATGTTCCTTACATTGGTGATCAGTGAGAAGAATGTTCCTTACATTGGTGATCAGTGGGAAGAATGTTCCTTACATTGGTGATCAGTGAGAAGAATGTTCCTTACATTGGTGATCAGTGAGAAGAATGTTCCTTACATTGGTGATCAGTGAGAAGAATGTTCCTTACATTGGTGATCAGTGAGAAGAATGTTCCTTACATTGGTGATCAGTGAGAAGAATGTTCCTTACATTGGTGATCAGTGAGAAGAATGTCCCTTACATTGGTGATCAGTGGGAAGAATGTTCCTTACATTGGTGATCAGTGGGAAGAATGTTCCTTACATTGGTGATCAGTGGAAGAATGTTCCTTACATTGGTGATCAGTGGAAGAATGTTCCTTACATTGGTGATCAGTGAGAAGAATGTTCCTTACATTGGTGATCAGTGGAAGAATGTTCCTTACATTGGTGATCAGTGGGAAGAATGTTCCTTACATTGGTGATCAGTGTGAAGAATGTTCCTTACATTGGTGATCAGTGGGAAGAATGTTCCTTACATTGGTGATCAGTGAGAAGAATGTTCCTTACATTGGTGATCAGTGAGAAGAATGTTCCTTACATTGGTGATCAGTGGGAAGAATGTTCCTTACATTGGTGATCAGTGAGAAGAATGTTCCTTACATTGGTGATCAGTGGAAGAATGTTCCTTACATTGGTGATCAGTGAGAAGAATGTTCCTTACATTGGTGATCAGTGGGAAGAATGTTCCTTACATTGGTGATCAGTGAGAAGAATGTTCCTTACATTGGTGATCAGTGGAAGAATGTTCCTTACATTGGTGATCAGTGGAAGAATGTTCCTTACATTGGTGATCAGTGGGAAGAATGTTCTTACATTGGTGATCAGTGGGAAGAATGTTCCTTACATTGGTGATCAGTGGGAAGAATGTTCCTTACATTGGTGATCAGTGAGAAGAATGTTCCTTACATTGGTGATCAGTGAGAAGAATGTTCCTTACATTGGTGATCAGTGAGAAGAATGTTCCTTACATTGGTGATCAGTGAGAAGAATGTTCCTTACATTGGTGATCAGTGAGGAGAATGTTCCTTACATTGGTGATCAGTGGGAAGAATGTTCCTTACATTGGTGATCAGTGGGAAGAATGTTCCTTACATTGGTGATCAGTGAGAAGAATGTTCCTTACATTGGTGTATATTGGGAATAATGTTCCTTTACATTGGTGTTCAGTGGAAGAATGTTCCTTACATTGGTGATCAGCGCCGGTCACATAACGGAGGGGCATCGCCACCAATAAACCCCCAACATACTCTTTTCACACGAAGCCCTGAACGTTGGATTCCAAGTTTTGAGAGCGCCCGGGTGCCCCCTCATCCCCCGCTCAGTGGGGAAAGGGCGGGGCCCAAAAGCAGACCGGTGCCCCCAAAACGATACCGAAAACTTTTAGAAACCGGCAATATTTAATATGGGAGGAGATAACGGGGGGGGGCAGAGCGACGAGGCCCAAAAAGGGAAAATTTTTTAATCTGATCATTTTTAAAAAACACAGAGCCCCAAAAGAAGGGGGTTTTCCAAAAAACCTCACATGGCTGTATATATCCGGGCCGAAAAGAAATATATACAACCCCAAGTCCCCGGGGCCCTGCCCCAAAAAAGGGCCCGTTTTTTGGGTTTTTAAATTGGCCCTTGAAAGCCCCCCAACTTTTCCCCGCCTCGATAGATTCGCTGCGGGTCAGTGGTAGTTTTTTTTTTGGGCAGGGGGAGGTGAGGAGCAAACAGTAACAACCCCCCCCCCCCCCCCCAGTCAGGTGCACTTACCCCCATCTATGGTGGGCAGCGCTTCTCCCGGGCTTCACCGACGGCTTTCCCTTCCCCCTCTCCTCCACGGCATCGCGGCGGCTTCCGTTTCCTCCCTCCTCCGCCTTGACGGGCCAATTGTGACTCTCTTCGGCTAAATCGGGTCTCAGTCCTGCTTCTGATTGGCCGGATTGAGGATCAGTGTTTCAATAGTGAATATTCATTCGCTGTTTTAACACCTGGGTGGGCTCCTGGCGCAATGCTCTGCACCACCCTATTGTGGAGCCCATTAGAGCCTCTGACTCTAATCAGGTGCTTTAAAAAATAAAATAAAAAAATAAATAAAAAAAAAAATAAACCCTGCCGCTGGAATTTCCGCACCGGACGTCCTGAAAGGGACCGGTGGCGGTGTCCTGTTAGAATAGCGCCCGTGGATAGAGGGGGCGGCGCTCCGGCACCCCTAATGGACGGGCCGCCACTGCTTCCATCTTCTCCCGGTCCTTCTTCAAGGTTTGCACTCCGCAACAGTTTAAATGGTCAGCCCACGATGACGTCACACGGAAGTCATCATGGCGGCACATCCAGTGTGCTTGGAATGCAGAGCGTCACTGTGTGAGCGCCCCCTATATATCATCTTCTAAACGGCACAAGCTCAGCAGACATTCAGCGCACCTACGGGTGAGACTTCCAACAAGCTGACCCTGGGGGGAGGGGAGGGGGTACAAACTATAAATCAGAGTTTATTACCGCTTTAAAAAAAAAAAAAAAAAAAAAAAAGGAGCCTGGAAAGTATTTCACCTGTGATCAGCGGATGGCGGTACGATGCACAACCTCCGGCAAACAGGAAACCACTCCCCCTCCGCACACAGGAAACCACACCCCCCCCTCCGCACACAGGAAACCACCCCCCCCCCGCACACAGGAAACCACCCCCCCCCTCCGCACACAGGAAACCACACCCCCCCCCGCACACAGGAAACCACACCCCCCCCCCCTCCGCACACAGGAAACCACACCCCCCCTCCGCACACAGGAAACCACACACCCCCCCCCCTCCGCACACAGGAAACCACACCCCCCCCTCCGCACACAGGAAACCACACCCCCCCCTCCGCACACAGGAAACCACACCCCCCCCTCCGCACACAGGAAACCACCCCCCCCCCCGCACACAGAAACCACCCCCCCCCCCCCCTCCGCACACAGGAAACCACACCCCCCCCCCCACACAGGAAACCACACCCCCCCCCCTCCGCACACAGGAAACCACACCCCCCCCCCTCCGCACACAGGAAACCACACCCCCCCTCCGCACACAGGAAACCACACCCCCCCCTCCGCACACAGGAAACCACACCCCCCCCCTCCGCACACAGGAAACCACACCCCCCCTCCGCACACAGGAAACCACACCCCCCCCCCGCACACAGGAAACCACACCCCCCCCTCCGCACACAGGAAACCACACCCCCCCCTCCGCACACAGGAAACCACACCCCCCCCTCCGCACACAGGAAACCCCACCCCCCCCCCCCCCCTCCGCACACAGGAAACCACACCCCCCCCCGCACACAGGAAACCACACCCCCCCTCCGCACACAGGAAACCACACCCCCCCCCCCCTCCGCACACAGGAAACCACCCCCCCCCCTCCGCACACAGGAAACCACACCCCCCCTCCGCACACAGGAAACCACACCCCCCCCCCCCCTCCGCACACAGGAAACCACACCCCCCCCCGCACACAGGAAACCACACACACCCCTCCGCACACAAGAAAACCACACCCCCCCCCCTCCGCACACAGGAAACCACACCCCCCCCTCCGCACACAGGAAACCACACCCCCCCCCCTCCGCACACAGGAAACCACACACACCCCTCCGCACACAGGAAACCACACCCCCCCCCCCCCCCCGCACACAGGAAACCACACTCCCCCTCCGCACACAGGCCCACAGGGAACCACGTAATGCCAAAAAGGAGACTTTCCATGGCTGACCAGAACCACTGGGCCCCAATGATGGGACCCCCCCAGGATACGGTCCATGGTCAGTGGCGGTGAGTGACGCAATCACTTCCAGGCACTCATCTCTTTTCTAGAGGGAATGGATTGGCTCACATTCACTGACAAGAGCATTTCTGCATTTCCCGTCTTCTCTCTGCAGCAATGGCAATCAACGCTCTGCATTCTTCCTTCCTCCATTGAGGAGCAACGCTCTGCATTCTTCCTTCCTCCATCAGTCATTGAGGCTCGTGTCTACTGAGGAGCAACGCTCTGCATTCTTCCTTCCTCCATCAGTCATAGAGGCTCGTGTCTGAGGAGCAACGCTCTGCATTCTTCCTTCCTCCAGTCATAGAGGCTCGTGTCTACTGAGGAGCAACGCTCTGCATTCTTCCTTCCTCCAGTCATAGAGGCTCGTGTCTGAGGAGCAACGATCTGCATTCCTCCTTCCTCCATCAGTCATAGAGGCTCGTGTCTACCGAGGAGCAACGCTCTGCATTCTTCCTTCCTCCATCAGTCATAGAGGCTCGTGTCTACCGAGGAGCAACGCTCTGCATTCTTCCTTCCTCCATCAGTCATAGAGGCTCGTGTCTGAGGAGCAACGCTCTGCATTCTTCCTTCCTCCATCAGTCATAGAGGCTCGTGTCTACCGAGGAGCAACGCTCTGCATTCCTCCTTCCTCCATTAGTCATAGAGGCTCGTGTCTGAGGAGCAACGCTCTGCATTCTTCCTTCCTCCAGTCATAGAGGCTCGTGTCTACCGAGGAGCAACGCTCTGCATTCTTCCTTCCTCCATCAGTCATAGAGGCTCGTGTCTGAGGAGCAACGCTCTGCATTCTTCCTTCCTCCAGTCATAGAGGCTCGTGTCTGAGGAGCAACGCTCTGCATTCTTCCTTCCTCCATCAGTCATAGAGGCTCGTGTCTGAGGAGCAACGCTCTGCAGTCTTCCTTCCTCCATCAGTCATAGAGGCTCGTGTCTACTGAGGAGCAACGCTCTGCATTCTTCCTTCCTCCATCAGTCAGAGTATTTCTAGGTGCGCCATCTTGAGTAAGGGCAAATGATTCATGAAGCATTTACTTCCTGGAATCCATCTGCCCTTAGCTCGGGCATGCAGACAGGAGGCGGTGCTTAGCTGAGAACGTTCCTTCCATGAAGACTCCTGGGATGAAGGACATCATGTTGGCCAGAAACCAGGAAATGAGAAGATGAAGAGCCGAGGCCGGCAAATCAGAATCCCAGGAGGATTATTCACCCCGCACTCCCCCGCCTCATGCAGGAGCAGAGCGCCTTCTACAAGGAGGACACACCCCCCACACAGAGATCAACGTTCTCCGTCTCAGTCCGATAACAGCCAATGAGCCTCCTTTATCAACCGCAACGAGAACTGTCTGTATTTCTCCGCAGCAACCAATCAGATTCAAACTTTCATTTCCCGGTACAAAGTAAAATCTGATTAGGATTTGAGTCACTGAGATAAAGAAAAAGAAGAAGAAGAACGCAGCGAGTGACGCACCCAGCGCCCGACCGGGCGAACGCTTCCGTCCTCACTCATCAATCGGGAAGATTTCACAGAATATCAGAGGGCGGGAAATACTAATCTATATATTAAAGGGGAACTCCTACCCAACACTAACCAATAGGACTGCACCGATACCGACACCGAGCATCTGTACCGATACCACCGGATAATACCGGATAATACCGATACCGAGTATCAGTACTGCTCCGATGCTTCACCCGATACATCTTGTATTGGATCAGGTGTCCTGAAGCTCAGAAAGGAAGGGGGGGCAGTCTCACAGGTGATCGGTGTGTTGGGGGGCCGTTACAAGCACCGATCTCCCTGTATAGGTTTTCTGACAGCCGCTTCTCCTCTCCCTCCCCCGGCTGTCAGAAAAGCTATACAGGGAGATCGGTGCTTGTAACGACCCCCCCAACACCACACTGATCACCCCGACTGTCCCCAGAGACCTCCTCTGTCTCCTCCTCCCTCTCTCCGGGTCCCCGACTCCTCCTCTCCAGGTCCTCCTTCCCCTCCTCCCCCTCTCCCTGGCTCCTCTTCCCTCTCTCCGGGTCCCCGACTCCTCCTCCCTCTCCCTGGCTCCTCTTCCCTCTCTCCGGGTCCCCGACTCCTCCTCCCTCTCCCTGGCTCCTCCTCCCTCTCTCCGGGTCCCCGACTCCTCCTCCCTCTCCCTGGCTCCTCCTCCCTCTCTCCGGGTCCCCGACTCCTCCTCCCTCTCCCTGGCTCCTCTTCCCTCTCTCCGGGTCCCCGACTCCTCCTCCCTCTCCCTGGCTCCTCCTCCCTCTCTCCGGGTCCCCGACTCCACCTCCCTCTCCCTGGCTCCTCTTCCCTCTCTCCGGGTCCCCGACTCCTCCTCCCTCTCCCTGGCTCCTCTTCCCTCTCTCCGGCTCCCCTCCTCGTCCCAGATATTTCAGGATGGAGAGCGGAGGAAGGAGCCTGTAAATATATGTCATTTACCGGCCCCTTCCTTTTCTGAATGAACAGAGTCGGTGATCACTGACTGTCCAATCACAACTGAGCATAGTAATCTGTGTTTATGTTTCAGTTCCTGAATGGAGAGGAGCCTCAGTCTCCTGTCCATTCATCTTCAGTGCAGCTGAGGAATCCGTGTCCTCAGTCCCCTTCCCTGTGTCCAAGGGGAGATGTCTCACCAAACCCCCCCCCCCAAAACAGGGCTGATAAAAAAAAAATAAAAAAAAGAAGAATTATAAACATAATAAATATTTAAAGGTTAAAAATTGTAAAAATAATAAAAAATAAAATACTGGCACTATCCGCTCCTCCACCTTAACCCCCAAAAAGAAAGCATTGTAAAAAAATAAATATATAATAATAATTATAAAAAAATAAAAAATAAAATAATAAATTAGTTAAAAAAAAAAAAAAAAAAAACTACAGCCACAGTCCTCGCCTCATCAGTGCCGCTGTCACATGACATAAATAAAATGAAAAATAAATTATCGGTGAATACTTGAGAAGTATCGGTACAACCCATCCCCCTCCGAACACCTACCGTATCTCACAAAAGTGAGGACACCCCTCACATTTTCAACAACCCCCAAACACACCTCCAACAAGACCACTGCCTTCCTAAAGAAGGGGACACCGGGGTCCTCTCTGATATGATGGGGGAGGGGTGTATTGGGGGTCCTTTCCTCTGATATGATGGGGGAGGGGTGTATTGGGGTCCTCTCCTCTGATATGATGGGGGAGGGGTGTATCGGGGGTCCTCTCCTCTGATATGATGGGGGAGGGGTGTATTGGGGGTCCTCTCTGATATGATGGGGGAGGGGTGTATTGGGGGGGTCCTCTCCTCTGATATGATGGGGGGAGGGGTGTATTGGGGGTCCTCTCCTCTGATATGATGGGGGAGGGTGTATTGGGGGTCCTCTCCTCTGATATGATGGGGGGGGGTTTATCGGGGGGTCCTCTCCTCTATGATGGGGGAGGGGTGTATCGGGGGGTCCTCTCCTCTGATATGATGGGGGAGGGTGTATTGGGGGGGGTCCTCTCCTCTGATATGATGGGGAGGGGTGTATTGGGGGGGTCCTCTCCTCTGATATGATGGGGAGGGGTGTATTGGGGGTCCTTTCCTCTGATATGATGGGGGAGGGGTGTATTGGGGTCCTCTCCTCTGATATGATGGGGGAGGGGTGTATCGGGGGGTCCTCTCCTCTGATATGATGGGGGGGGGTGTATCGGGGGGTCCTCTCCTCTATGATGGGGGAGGGGTGTATTGGGGGGTCCTCTCCTCTGATATGATGGGGGGGGGTGTATTGGGGGGTCCTTTCCTCTGATATGATGGGGGAGGGGTGTATTGGGGGGTCCTCTCCTCTGATATGATGGGGGAGGGTGTATTGGGGGTCCTCTCCTCTGATATGATGGGGAGGGGTGTATTGGGGTCCTCTCCTCTGATATGATGGGGGAGGGTGTATTGGGGGGTCCTCTCCTCTGATATGATGGGGAGGGGTGTATTGGGGTCCTCTCCTCTGATATGATGGGGGAGGGTGTATTGGGGGTCCTCTCCTCTGATATGATGGGGGAGGGGTGTATTGGGGTCCTCTCCTCTGATATGATGGGGGAGGGGTGTATTGGGGGTCCTCTCCTCTGATATGATGGGGGGAGGGGTGTATTGGGGGTCCTCTCCTCTGATATGATGGGGGAGGGTGTATTGGGGGGTCCTCTCCTCTGATATGATGGGGAGGGGTGTATTGGGGGTCCTCTCCTCTGATATGATGGGGAGGGGTGTATTGGGGGTCCTCTCCTCTGATATGATGGGGGAGGGGTGTATTGGGGGTCCTCTCCTCTGGTATGATGGGGGAGGGGTGTATTGGGGTCCTCTCCTCTGATATGATGGGGGAGGGGTGTATTGGGGGGTCCTCTCCTCTGATATGATGGGGGAGGGTGTATTGGGGGTCCTCTCCTCTGATATGATGGGGGAGGGGTGTATTGGGGGTCCTCTCCTCTGATATGATGGGGAGGGGTGTATTGGGGGTCCTCTCCTCTGATATGATGGGGGAGGGTGTATTGGGGGGTCCTCTCCTCTGATATGATGGGGGAGGGTGTATTGGGGGTCCTCTCCTCTGATATGATGGGGAGGGGTGTATTGGGGTCCTCTCCTCTGATATGATGGGGGAGGGGTGTATCGGGGGGTCCTCTCCTCTGATATGATGGGGAGGGGTGTATTGGGGGGTCTCTCTCCTCTGATATGATGGGGGAGGGGTGTATTGGGGGTCCTCTCCTCTGATATGATGGGGGAGGGGTGTATTGGGGGTCCTCTCCTCTGATGGGGGGAGGGGTGTATTGGGGGTCCTCTCCTCTGATATGATGGGGGAGGGTGTATTGGGGGTCCTCTCCTCTGATATGATGGGGGAGGGGTGTATTGGGGGTCCTCTCCTCTGATATGATGGGGGAGGGGTGTATTGGGGGTCCTCTCCTCTGATATGATGGGGGAGGGGTGTATTGGGGGTCCTCTCCTCTGATATGATGGGGGAGGGGAGGGGGGTGTATTGGGGGGTCCTCTCCTCTGATATGATGGGGGAGGGGTGTATGGGGGGTCCTCTCCTCTGATATGATGGGGGGGGGTGTTTGGGGTCCTCTCCTCTGATATGATGGGGGAGGGGTGTATAGGGGGTCCTCTCCTCTGATATGATGGGGAGGGGTGTATTGGGGTCCTCTCCTCTGATATGATGGGGAGGGGTGTATTGGGGTCCTCTCCTCTGAGGGTATGATGGGGGAGGGGTGTATTGGGGGGTCCTCTCCTCTGATATGATGGGGGAGGGGTGTATTGGGGGTCCTCTCCTCTGATATGATGGGGGAGGGGTGTATTGGGGGTCCTCTCCTCTGATGGGGGAGGGGTGTATTGGGGGTCCTCTCCTCTGATATGATGGGGGAGGGGTGTATTGGGGGGTCCTCTCCTCTGATATGATGGGGGAGGGGTGTATTGGGGTCCTCTCCTCTGATATGATGGGGAGGGGTGTATTGGGGGTCCTCTCCTCTGATATATGATGGGGGAGGGGTGTATTGGGGGTCCTCTCCTCTGATATGATGGGGGAGGGGTGTATTGGGGGGGTCCTCTCCTCTGATATGATGGGGGAGGGGTGTATTGGGGTTCCTCTCCTCTGATATGATGGGGGAGGGGTGTATTGGGGGTCCTATCCTCTGATATGATGGGGGAGGGGTGTATTGGGGGGTCCTATCCTCTGATATGATGGGGGAGGGGTGTATTGGGGGGTCCTCTCCTCTGATATGATGGGGGAGGGGTGTATTGGGGGGTCCTCTCCTCTGATATGATGGGGGAGGGGTGTATTGGGGGGTCCTCTCCTCTGATATGATGGGGGAGGGGTGTATTGGGGGGGTCCTCTCCTCTGATATGATGGGGGAGGGGTGTATTGGGGGGTCCTCTCCTCTGATATGATGGGGGAGGGGGTGACCGGTATATACATATAATGGGGGGTAAGGGGGGGAGGGGGTGACCGGTGTATATATATAATGGGGGGTGATGGAGGACCGGTATATACATATAATGGGGTGGGGGGTGAACGGTGTATAGATATAATGGGGGGAGGGGTTCCTCGGACATTTGGGGGTCTCACCTGCTCTCCGGGGGTCCTCTCGTCACTCCTCCGGGGGTCCCCTCCTTGCCCCGCCCTCTCGGGGGTGAGCCGGGCTCTCCTCATGTCTCCTCACCCGGCGGGCTCATCTCCGCACTGAGATCCCTCCGCCCGCCGGAACTACTTCCCGTCCTGTCAGCGCCGCTAAGGGGAGGAGCCAAACACGTCCGGGGAGGGCGGGACTCTGCGCCTAGCAACAAATCCCGGGCCCTACTCTGATTGGCTGCTGCTTCTAGAGACACAGCCCCGCCCTCAATGAGGTGTGTGAGGTACAATTTGGGGGTATAGGAGGCGTATGGGTGAGAGGATGGGGGGTATAGGAGGGGTGGGGGTGATAGAACGGGGGGTATAGGCAGGGTATGGGTAAGAGGATGGGGGGTAAAGGAGGGGTGGGGGGTGATAGGACGGGGGGTATAGGAGGGGTATGGGTAAGAGGATGGGGGGTAAAGGAGGGGTGGGGGTGATAGGACGGGGGTATAGGAGGGGTGGGGGGTGATAGGACGGGGGGTATAGGAGGGGTGGGGGGTGATAGGACGGGGGGGTATAGGAGGGGTGGGGGTGATAGGACGGGGGGTATAGGAGGGGTGGGGGTGATAGGACGGGGGGTATAGGAGGGGTATGGGTGAGAGGATGGGGGGGTGATAGGAGGGGTGGGGGGTGATAGGACAGGGGGTATAGGAGGGGTATGGGTGAGAGGATGGGGGGTATAGGAGGGGTGGCAGTGATAGGACGGGGGGTATAGGAGGGGTGGGGGGTGATAGGATGGGGGTATAGGAGGGGTGGGGGGTGATAGGACGGGGGGTATAGGAGGGGTGGGGGTGATAGGATGGGGGGGTGATAGGAGGGGTGGGGGGTGATAGGACAGGGGGTATAGGAGGGGGATGGGGGGGGGATAGGAGGGGTGGGGGGTGATAGGACGGGGGTATAGGAGGGGTGGGGGGTGATAGGACGGGGGGTATAGGAGGGGTGGGGGGTATAGGAGGGGTGGGGGGTGATAGGACGGGGGTATAGGAGGGGTGGGGGTGATAGGACGGGGGGTATAGGAGGGGTATGGGTGAGAGGATGGGGGGGTGATAGGAGGGGTGGGGGGTGATAGGACAGGGGGTATAGGAGGGGGATGGGGGGGTGATAGGATGGGGGGTATAGGAGGGGTATGGGTGAGAGGATGGGGGGTATAGGAGGGGTGGGGGTGATAGGACGGGGGGTATAGGAGGGGTGGGGGTGATAGGACGGGGGGTATAGGAGGGGTGGGGGTGAGAGGATGGGGGGGTGATAGGACGGGGGGGTATAGGAGGGGTATGGGTGAGAGGATGGGGGGTATAGGAGGGGTGGCGGTGATAGGACGGGGGGTATAGGAGGGGTGGGGGGTGATAGGATGGGGGTATAGGAGGGGTGGGGGGTGATAGGACGGGGGTATAGGAGGGGTGGGGGTGATAGGATGGGGGGGTGATAGGAGGGGTGGGGGGTGATAGGACAGGGGGTATAGGAGGGGGATGGGGGGTATAGGAGGGGTATGGGTGAGAGGATGGGGGGTATAGGAGGGGTGGGGGTGATAGGACGGGGGGTATAGGAGGGGTGGGGGTGATAGGACGGGGGTATAGGAGGGGTGGGGGTGATAGGACGGGGGGTATAGGAGGGGTGGGGGTGAGAGGATGGGGGGGTGATAGGACGGGGGGTATAGGAGGGGTATGGGTGAGAGGATGGGGGGTATAGGAGGGGTGGCGGTGATAGGACGGGGGGTATAGGAGGGGGGGGGGTGATAATGGGGATGGGTAAGAGGAGGGGGGTAAGGAGGGTGGGGGTGATAGGACGGGGGATAGGG
>CM053032.1:275874497-275881997 GCA_028564925.1 Lithobates sylvaticus
GGAGGCGGGGCCTTTGTTTTACAATTGACAGCAAGCCGCCCCCCCCCGAACAGACTGCATTAAAACAGCGGGAGATACACGCTGTGTTTTAGTAATCAAAATCGTATGGCTGCCAGATGGGCACAGTTGGAGGCATGCCCAAATGGGCACAGTGAGGCTGCAGAGGGACCAGTGAGGCTGCACAAATGGCACAGTGAGGCTGCAAGATGGGCCACAGTGATGGCTTGCAAAAATGTGGGCACAGTGAGGCTGCCAAACGGGGCAACAGTGAGGCTTGCACACAAATAAAATTGGGCAGGCAATGCTTTGCCTTTGTTTGCAAAGCATTGTTTGCAATGCATAAACTTTTTGCACACAAAGTGGGTTGTTTTTTGTGCAATTTTGCGCACCTGCAAATTAAAAATTTTTTGGTTTGTTGCACAGCAATGCGTTGCACGTGGTTGTTGCTGCACGGCTACAAACCCCAATTTGCACCGTGCTGCCCCCAAAAAAAATTTTTTGGATTGTCTGCAAAACAAAATTGTGGCACCAGTGAGGGCTTGCAATAATGGGCACCTGTGAGAGCTGGCAAATGGGAAAACAGTGAGGGCTTGCAAAATGGGAACAAACAGGAGGCTGCAAATGGGAACAGTGAGGGCTGCAAATGGGAACAGTGAGGCTGCAAATGGGAACAGTGAGGCTGCAAATGGGAACAGTGAGGTTGCAAATGGGAACAGGGCACAGTGAGGCTGCAAATGGGCACAGTGAGGCTGCACCCTCGCTCGAGTATAAGCCGGGGGGGGGGCTTTCAGCCTAAAAAATGGGCTGGAAAAACTCGGCTTATACTCGATTATATACGGTATATATGTTTTCATGATGAATGCTTACTGCTTTTTTGCTTTCTATTAATTGTAGACAACCAATTATTGAACCACTAAGCTCTGAAGAAGAGGTTTATCGCTACTAACCTTGAAACGTGTTGGGAAATCCTCGGTCTTAGTTTGCTACTTGACAGAGCCAAGTGGTTGTCATACATATACACACACACATATACATACATACATACATATCTATATATATATATATATATATATAATACACATACACACACACACACACACACACACAGGTTTCTTTTGATATTACACTTGTAATATGGATGCATCCAAATTTGTTTTTCATTAATGTTGGACTCTCATTTTTAACTTTTCTAATAAAAATATATAAATATATTTTCAATATAACTTGATTGTCGAGGAGTTTCTGCCTTTCCCATAAAAGAAGCCGTTCTTTTTGTTGCATTAACTTTTGTAATAAAGACAATATTTTATTTAGTGGATTTGTTTTCCTCTTCTGGTACCGCTAAAGTCCGCCAGCAATGCATCTTATAGGATGAGGTACCCACATAGCCCATAATTCTCTAAAATTCAATAAATCTAAAACAGAAATACAAAGATGGTTCCCCCTGATTGTTGTTTTTGCTGATAAAATTCTTTTCTGACTGGATTATCTCCGTCCTTTGTATGTCATTCATAGAAAGTAGTCACAGTACATCTCCCATACAATGTTACCTGATAGGAGTTCGGAGGCTTTTATGTATTTATTAGAAATAAATGTATTTGTTATTATTTATCACCACAGGGCGGCACTGTGGATACAAGAACGATAATAATGTGCCATGTCCTGAATAAATTAAGATACTAATTGAAAACATTTAAAATTTATTTTATAGGCACTACGATGCATAAAGTTAAAAGTTAACCATCTTTGTTTATTATTAAAAGAAAATTAGGACCAAGTGCACACGTATGTAAAATTACAGATGGCATGAAGTGAAATGATGGGAGACGAATGTTAAGGTCTAGATCACGTTTCTTTTATTACACATATCCGTTCATATATATAAAAGGATAATAAAATAAATCCAGAATACTTGTACACAGAGGTTTAGGTTTCTGAGATCCTGAATGAACAACATCTCACCAGCAGGGGGCAGACTTGTCCAACACATAAAAGACAACCCAGTATTGTACACCTGAATGGGAAGAGACCGCCCGGTCCTCACACAGGGTCCAGAATAATGACATCATAATCCATCTCCTCCGTCCAATCCTATTCCATCTTCTGACCCCCCCATACAGCTGTGGCCAAAAGTTTTGAGAACTACACACATATACATTTTTGCAAAGTCCGCTGCCTCAGTTTTTATGATGGAATTTGCATATAACTCCAGAATGTTATGAAGAGCGACCAGATGAATTGCAATTATTTGCAAAGTCCCTCTTTGCAATGAAAATGAACTTAATCCCATAAAAAAACACATTTCCTCTCCATTTCAGCCCTGCAAAGGAACCAACTGACATCATGTCAGTGATTCTCTCGTTAACACAGGTGTCAGTGTTGAGGAGGACGAGGCTGGAAATCACTAATGCTGATTAAGTTACAATAAGACCCCTTTTACATTGGGGCGCTTTTCAGGCATTTTGGCACTAAACATAGCACCTGTAAAGCGCCTGAAAAACGCCTCTTAAGTCACCCCAGTGTGAAAGCCCCAGTGCTTTCACACTCAGGCGGTGCGCTTGCAGGACGGAAAAAAAGGTCCTGCAAGCTGTTTAAGTGGCGCTTTCCGGCCGCAAGCAGCATCTTTGGGGCAGTGCGGGAGCGGTGTATACCGCACTCCTCCACCGCCCCTGCCATTTGAAATCAATGGGCAGCGCTGCCAAAGCACCTGCAAAGCACTTTGACAGCAGCGATTTTTCGGGTGCTTATAACCCTTTCTATCGCCCCGCTAGCAGCCGAAAAGCGCTATAAAATTAGCGGTGCTTCATCGCCAACGCCCGCACCGCCCCAGTGTGAAAGAGGTCCAACAGATCGGAAGCTTAAGACCCCTTTCACGCTGGGGCCGCGCTAAAGCTCATTTTAGCGCTGTTTAAGTTGCGCTTTCCGGCCGCTAGCGGGGCACTTTTAACCCCCAAAGAAGGGGTTAAAAACTCCCATGTTGTGGCACTTCATTCATTGCAACGGCAGGGGCAATTTGGGAGCGCTGTATACTGCGCTCCAAAACTGCCCCAAAGCTGCTGCTTGCAGGACTTTTTCTAACATCCCGCAAGTGCACCGCCCGGGTGTGAAAGGACTCGGGCTTTCACATTGGGGAGGTATGAGAGACACTTTTCAGGCGCTATTTCTAGTGCTAAAATGCCCCGAAAACTGCCTCAGTGTGAAAGAGGTCTAAAAAGGAGGGTGTTGCTTGAAATCATTGTCCTTCTTCTATTAAACCATGGTTACCGTGCAAGGAAACACATGCAGTCATCCTCATTCTCCCATCATACACAGGGAATAACTCCACCCCCATCTCCCATCATACACAGGGAATAACCCCACCCCCATCTACCATCATACACAGGGAATAACTCCACCCCCATCTCACACAGGGAATAACCCCACCCCCATCTCCCATCATACACAGGGAATAACCCCACCCCCATCTCCCATCATACACAGGGAATAACTCCACCCCCATCTCACACAGGGAATAACCCCACCCCCACCTCCCATCATACACAGGGAATAACTCCACCCCCATCTCACACAGGGAATAACCCCACCCCCATCTCCCATCATACACAGGGAATAACTCCACCCCCATCTCACACAGGGAATAACCCCACCCCCATCTCCCATCATACACAGGGAATAACCCCACCCCCATCATACACAGGGAATAACTCCACCCCCATCTCCCATCATACACAGGGAATAACTCCACCCCCACCTCCCATCATACACAGGGAATAACTCCACCCCCACCTCCCATCATACACAGGGAATAACTCCACCCCCATCATACACAGGGAATAACTCCACCCCCATCTCCCATCATACACAGGGAATAACCCCTCCATTAATAAATGGCCCCACTCCCCCCAGACTCCTCCTGGACTGGACTCTTCCATTAATATATGGCCCGCTCCCCCTGGACTCTTCCATTAATATATGGCCCGCTCCTCCCGGACTCCTCCATTAACGGCCCCGCTCCTCCCGGACTCCTCCATTAACGGCCCCGCTCCTCCCGGACTCCTCCATTAAAGGCCCCGCTCCTCCCGGACTCCTCCATTAACGGCCCCGCTCTCCCGGACTCCTCCATTAACGGCCCCCGCTCCTCCCGGACTCCTCCATTAACGGCCCCGCTCCTCCGAACTCCTCCACGGACCCACGCCGTCCTCCCGGTCCCTCATATCGGACCTCCCCGCCCCCGCTCCTCGGAACTCCTCCATTAACGCTCCTCCAGGACTCCTCCCGGACCCCCCCGCACCCCGCCCTCCCGACTCCTCACTACGGGCCCGGGACTCCTCCATTAACCCCCCCCCCCCCCAGCTCTCGGACTTCTCCATTAACGGCCCCGCCCCGCTCCTCCGGACTCCTCCATTATTCGGACGGCCCCCCCCGCTCCTCCACGGACCAATCCTCATTATCGGCCCCGCTCCTCCCGGACTTCCTCAATTAACTGCCCCCCCGCTCCTCCCGGACTCCTCATTAACGGCCCCCCCCGCTCCTCCCTGGACTCCTCCATTAACGGCCCCGCTCCTCCCGGACTCTCATTAACGGCCCCGCATCCCGAGTCCTCCGGGACTCCTCCATTAACGGCGACCCGCTCCTCCCGGACTACCTTCCATTAACGGCCCGCTCCTCCCGGACTCCTCCATTAACGGCCCCGCTCCTCCCGGACTCCTCCATTAACGGCCCCGCTCCTCCCGGACTCCTCCATTAACGGCCCCCGCTCCTCCCGGACTCCTCCATTAACGGCCCCGCTCCTCCCGGACTCCTCCATTAACGGCCCCGCTCCTCCCGGACTCCTCCATTAACGGCCCCGCTCCTCCCGGACTCCTCCATTAACGGCCCCGCTCCTCCCGGACTCCTCCATTAACGGCCCCGCTCCTCCCGGACTCCTCCATTAACGGCCCCGCTCCTCCCGGACTCCTCCATTAACGGCCCCGCTCCTCCCGGACTCCTCCATTAACGGCCCCGCTCCTCCCGGACTCCTCCATTAACGGCCCCGCTCCTCCCGGACTCCTCCATTAACGGCCCCGCTCCTCCCGGACTCCTCCATTAACGGCCCCGCTCCTCCCGGACTCCTCCATTAACGGCCCCGCTCCTCCCGGACTCCTCCATTAACGGCCCCGCTCCTCCCGGACTCCTCCATTAACGGCCCCGCTCCTCCCGGACTCCTCCATTAACGGCCCCGCTCCTCCCGGACTCCTCCATTAACGGCCCCCGCTCCTCCCGGACTCCTCCATTAACGGCCCCGCTCCTCCCGGACTCCTCCATTAACGGCCCCGCTCCTCCCGGACTCCTCCATTACCGGCCCCGCTCCTCCCGTACTCCTCCATTAACGGCCCCGCTCCTCCCGGACTCCTCCATTAACGGCCCCGCTCCTCCCGGACTCCTCCATTAACGGCCCCGCTCCTCCCGGACTCCTCCATTAACGGCCCCGCTCCTCCGGACTCCTCCATTAACGGCCCCGCTCCTCCCGGACTCCTCCATTAACGGCCCCGCTCCTCCCGGACTCCTCCATTAACGGCCCCGCTCCTCCCGGACTCCTCCATTAACGGCCCCGCTCCTCCCGGACTCCTCCATTAACGGCCCCGCTCCTCCCGGACTCCTCCATTAACGGCCCCGCTCCTCCCGGACTCCTCCATTAACGGCCCCGCTCCTCCCGGACTCCTCCATTAACGGCCCCGCTCCTCCCGGACTCCTCCATTAACGGCCCCGCTCCTCCCTGACTCCTCCATTAACGGCCCCGCGCCTCCCGGACTCCTCCATTAACGGCCCCGCTCCTCCCGGACTCCTCCATTAACGGCCCCGCTCCTCCCGGACTCCTCCATTAACGGCCCCGCTCCTCCCGGACTCCTCCATTAACGGCCCCGCTCCTCCCGGACTCCTCCATTAACGGCCCCGCTCCTCCCGGACTCCTCCATTAACGGCCCCGCTCCACCCGGACTCCTCCATTAACGGCCCCGCTCCTCCCGGACTCCTCCATTAACGGCCCCGCTCCTCCCGGACTCCTCCATTAACGGCCCCGCTCCTCCCGGACTCCTCCATTAACGGCCCCGCTCCTCCCGGACTCCTCCATTAACGGCCCCGCTCCTCCCGGACTCCTCCATTAACGGCCCCGCTCCTCCCGGACTCCTCCATTAACGGCCCCGCTCCTCCCGGACTCCTCCATTAACGGCCCCGCTCCTCCCGGACTCCTCCATTAACGGCCCCGCTCCTCCCGGACTCCTCCATTAACGGCCCCGCTCCTCCCGGACTCCTCCATTAACGGCCCCGCTCCTCCCGGACTCCTCCATTAACGGCCCCGCTCCTCCCGGACTCCTCCATTAACGGCCCCGCTCCTCCCGGACTCCTCCATTAACGGCCCCGCTCCTCCCGGACTCCTCCATTAACGGCCCCGCTCCTCCCGGACTCCTCCATTAACGGCCCCGCTCCTCCCGGACTCCTCCATTAACGGCCCCGCTCCTCCCGGACTCCTCCATTAACGGCCCCGCTCCTCCCGGACTCCTCCATTAACGGCCCCGCTCCTCCCGGACTCCTCCATTAACGGCCCCGCTCCTCCCGGACTCCTCCATTAACGGCCCCCGCTCCTCCCGGACTCCTCCATTAACGGCCCCGCTCCTCCCGGACTCCTCCATTAACGGCCCCGCTCCTCCCGGACGCCTTTAACGGCCCCGCTCCTCCCGGACTCCTCCATTAACGGCCCCGCTCCTCCCGGACTCCTCCATTAACGGCCCCGCTCCTCCCGGACTCCTCCATTAACGGCCCCGCTCCTCCCGGACTCCTCCATTAACGGCCCCGCTCCTCCCGGACTCCCCCATTAACGGCCCCCGCTCCTCCCGGACTCCTCCATTAACGGCCCCGCTCCTCCCGGACTCCCCCATTAACGGCCCCGCTCCTCCCGGACTCCTCCATTAACGGCCCCGCTCCTCCGGGACTCCTCCATTAACGGCCCCGCTCCTCCCGTACTCCTCCATTAACGGCCCCGCTCCTCCCGGACTCCTCCATTAACGGCCCCGCCCTCCGTCCCCTCCCGCTCCTCCGGACTCCTCCAATTAACGGCTGCCCGCTCCTCCCGGGACTCCTCTCATTAACGGCCTCCCTCCAGGGATACCTCTTATAACGCTCCTTCCCGGACATCCCCATTAACGGGCCCCGCTCCTCCCGGACTCCTCCATTAACGGCCTTCCGCTCCTCCCGGACTCCTCCGGACTCCATTAACGGCCCCCCCGCTCCTCCCGGACTCCTCCCATTAACGGCCCCGCTCCTCCCGGACTCCTCCATTAACGGCACCCGCTCCTCCCGACTCCTCCATTAACGGCCTCCTGCTCCTCCCGGACTCCTATCCATTAACGGCCCTCGCTCCTCCCGGACTCCTCCATTAACGGCCACCCACCGCTCCTCCCGGACTCCTCCATTAACGGCCCCTCCTCCTATTCAACGGCCAGTCATCCGGACTCCTCCATTAAC
>CM053032.1:275889497-275982369 GCA_028564925.1 Lithobates sylvaticus
TATACAGAAGAACATTCCACAACCGGATATAAAATGAGTGTTAATATCATGAAAACATTTGCTCATGTTACTAGGAAACCAATCGGATCCGCTTCATACAGAGGGGGGTGGGGGGAGGTGAGGACACGGCCGGGTTGGGGGGGTGAGGTGAGGACACGGCCGGGTTGGGGGGGTGAGGTGAGGACACGGCCAGGGGGGTCATATGAGGCCACTGAGCACCGCTCTCCACTTACACCGGGTTCATGGAGGACGGCGGTACAGACGGAGGTTGAGGGATCTCCGGACTACGGAGGAGATCTGGCCAACAGCCCCGAAAATTATTTCTCTTTCCTTCCTTATCGCAGCCCCACAGACATTTCCAGAGCCACCGACACCAATCAGAGCAAAGAGTTCCCAGCGTCACCCAATCGGTTGGACCAATTTCATGTCTGAGGAACCCTCCGACAGTCCACCGGGGATCTGGTTGGTTGTCTTTCCAAGACAGAAAACCATATATGTGATCCGATCATCATCGTTCTGCAACAAATCAGGCCGGCACCCCATGACAACCTCCAACTGGCCCCTCCCCATCATGACAACCTCCAACTGGCCCCTCCCCATCACCACCATGACAACCTCCAACTGGCCCCTCCCCATCACCACCATGACAACCTCCAACCGGCCCCTCCCATCACCACCATGACAACCTCCAACTGGCCCCTCCCCATAACCACCATGACAACCTCCAACTGGCCCCTCCCCTCTCCATCACCATGACACCCTCCAACTGGTCTCCTCCCTTCTCAATCACCATCCTGACAACCTCCAACTGGCCCCTCCCCTCTCCATCACCACCATGACAACCTCCAACTGGTTCCCTCCCCATCCCCACAATGACAACCTCCAACTGGTCTCCTCTCTTCTCAATCACCATCTTGACAACCCCTAACTGGTCTCCTCCCCCATCATCTCATGACAACCTCCAACTTACCCCTCCCCTCTTCATAACCATGACAACCTCCAAATGGCCCTTGTCTCTCCACGACCACCATGACAATATCCAACTGGCCCCTTCCCATCATCCCATGGCAACCTCCAACTGGCCCCTCCCCTCTCCATCATACCATGACAACCTCCAACTGGCCCCTCCTCTCTTCATTATTCCAGGACAACTTTCAGTTGGCCGATCCCCATCCTCTTATGATGACCTCTAGCTGGACCCTCCCCTCTCTGTTGCTCCATGACAACCTCCAGTGGCCCCTTCCTACTCCATTCTCCCCCAACAACCTTCTGAAGGCCCCTCCAATCCGCTACCAGCAAGGGAGACCTAATAAAGGGGGGTCCAACCCGCTACTAGCAAGGGGGACCTAAAAAGGGGGTCCAACCCGCTACCAGCAAGGTGCACCCAATAAACTGGCCGGTGAGTGTATATAGATTGTACCCAACACAAACGGTGCCCGTGTCTGCAATGGACGTTATTTCTGGGAACAGCAAGGATCGCTATGCTCAGCCTTCCAGTGGGCCCATATTAGGACCCCAATCCCACGATCTGCCCCCCCCCCCCCATATCATGACCCCAATCCCACCATCTGCCCCGATATCAGGACTCCAATCCCACCATCTGCCCCGATATCAGGACTCCAATCCCGGCATTTGCCCCCATATCACAAGCCCAATCCTGCCTTCTGCCCCCCCATATCACGACCCCAATCCAAATATCTGCCGCCCCCCCCCCCCATATCATGACCCCAATCCCGCCATTTGCACCCATATCACAACCCCAATCCCACCATCTCCCCCCCATATCACAACCCCAATCCCGTCATTTGCACCCATGTCACGACCCCAAATCATCCACCGACCCCAATCCCACCCCCCCCATATCACGACCCCAATCCCACCATCTGCCCCCATATCAAGAGGAGCCGAGGCTTCCATAGGATTGAACAGAAACCACTGGGAACAAATCCTCCCACAGCTAAACGGATCTTCCACTCCAGAAGAACAATCTGTGCAGCTGTAATGTGACCCCCTCCTTTCTGCAACCCCCCCCCCCCCGTCCACTTACTGGCAGGAGAAATGCGATCGCACTGAGGGGGGGGGGGGGGGGCGGGGGCTTTCAGGATTAGGATTTCCATGTACTGTAAATAATGGCAGAAGACTGAGAAGTGGTGGACAGAGATATCAGACCGAGCCCGGCCATACACACCAGACCCGCCACGAGTCCGGCCACACACACCAGACCCGCCACGAGTCCGGCCATACACATCAGACCCGCCATACACACACACCAGACCCGGCCACACCCCCCCGACCCGCCACGAGTCCGGCCATACACACCAGACACATCAGACACCGCCCGCCCACGAGGTCCGCCATACACATCAAGGGACCCAGCCTGGAGTCCGGGCCAATACACATCAGACCCGCCACGTGTCCGGCCATACACATCAGACCCGCCACGAGTCCGGCCATAATCAGACACATCAGACCTTACACACGAGTCCGGCCCTACACATCAGACCGCCAAGAGTCTGGCCATACACATCACCGAGTCGGCCCATACACATCAGACCTGCCACAAGTCCGGCCATACACATCAGACCCGCCACGAGTCCACACATCAGACCAGAGCCCGGCCATACACATCAGACCCGCCACGAGTCCGGCCATACACATCAGACAGAACACCAGACAAGTCCGGCCATACACATCATAACACACAGACCCGCCATCACGGCCATACAACATATACACCTCAGACCCGCCACAAGACCCACTCTGCCATTCAAAGGATCAATACTCCACATAGAGAATCTCTCCACCAATCATCTTCCTCGCTGGTTATTCATAAAGAGAAGAATGGAAAAGAATACATTGTGACCAATACGGTGTCGGAGCATCCAGGAAACATACAGACACAGCGATTACCAAGAATCACATGGAATACATAGAAGATTGGATAGAATTGTGACTTTTGTCTACTCAACCTTGGGGAACGAGCAATCTGCTTTTGGATTGCCCTTCAGAGTGCATTTGGCAGTCGCTGAGGAGGTGTTTTATCGTCTCCCCACCGTCTGATTTAACCCTCCATTGCAGGAGGTTGCAGGTCGCTTGCCGAGCGGTCCCACTCACATGTATGGGTCGTGTTCGGCGCTCCCTACGCTCACCGAATGTGACGGGGAGGTCTTAGAATTCCTGCTGCGGCATGCGTACATGAAAGAGCAGGCAGCCATTGGGGACCCCCACAGAGAGCTGGCAGCCATTATTTCTATTACATGAGATCCCCATAAAGAGGACCTGTCATCTCTTATTTCTATTACATGATCTCCATAAAGAGGACCTGTCATCTCTTATTTCTATTACATGTGATCTCCATAAAGAGGACCTGTAATCTCTTATTTCTATTACATGAGATCCCCATAAAGAGGACCTGTCATCTCTTATGTCTATTACATGAGATCCCCATGTAGAGGACCTGTCATCTCTTATTTCTATTACAAGAGATCCCCATAAAGAGGACCTGTCATCTCTTATTTCTATTACATGAGATCCATAAAGAGGACCTGTCATCTCTTATAAAGAGGACCTGTCATCTCTTATTTCTATTTTCTATTATATTTCTATTATATGAGATCCCCATAAAGAGGACCTGTCATCTCTTCTTTCTATTACATGAGATCTCCATAAAGAGGACCTGTCATCTCTTATTTCTATTACATGAGATCTTCATAAAGAGGACCTGTCATCTCTTATTTCTATTACTTGAGATCTCCATAAAGAGGACCTGTCATCTCTTATTTCTATTACAGTGGTGTGAAAAAGTGTTTGCCCCCTTACTCATTTCCTGTTCCTTTGCATGTTTGGCACACTTAAGTGTTTCGGAACATCAAACCAATTTAAACAATAGTCAAGGACAACACAAGTAAACACAAAATGCAATTTGTTAATGAAGGTGTTTATTCTTAAAGGTGAAAAAAAATCCAAACCATAATGGCCCTGTGTGAAAAAGTGTTTGCCCCCTAAACCTAATAACTGGTTGGGCCACCCTTAGCAGCAACAACTGCACCCAAGCGTTTGCGATAACGTGCAAAGAGGATTTTACAGCGTCCTGGAGGAATTTTTGGCCCACTCATCTTTGCAGAATTGTCCTAATTCAGTTACATAGAGGGTTTTCGAGCATGAACGGCCTTTTTAAGGTCATACCACAACATCTCAATAGGTTTCAGGTCAGGACTTTGGCTAGGCCTCTCCAAAGTCTTCATTTTGTTTTTATTCAGCCATTCGGTGGTGGACTTGCTGGTGTGTTTAGGATCTTTGTCCTGCTGCAGAACCCAAGTTCGTTTCAGCTTGTGTACACGAACAGATGGTCGGACATTCTCCTTCAGGATCTCTTGGGAGACAGCAGAATTCATAGTTCCTTTTATCACGGCAAGTCTTCCAGGTCCTGAAGCAGCAAAACAGCCCAGACCATCACACTACCACACCATATTTTACTGTTGGTATAATGTTCTTTTTCTGAAATGCAGTGTTCCTTCTACGCCTGATATACTTGGACACACACCTTCCAAAGAGTTCTACTTTTGTCTCATCGGTCCACAGAATGTTGTCCAAAAAGTCTTGGGGATCATCAAGATGTGTTGTGGAGAAATTGAGACGAGCTTTGATGTTCTTTTTGCTCAGCAGTGGTTTTCTCCTTGGTACTCTGCCATGCAGGCCATTTTTGCCCAGTCTTTTTACTGATGGTGGAGGCATGAACGCTGACCTAAACTGAGGCAAGTGAGGCCTGCAGTTCCTTGGACGTGTTGTGGGGTCTTTTGTGACCTCTTGGATGAGTCGTCGCTGCGCTCTGGGGGTAATTTTGGGCGGCCGGCCACCCTGGGAAGGTTCACCACTGTTCCATGTCTTCGCCCTTTGTGGATTATGGCTCTCACTGTGGTTCGCTGGATTCCCAAAGCTTTGGAAATGGCTTTATACCCTTTCCAGACTGATAGATCTCAATTACTTTCTTTCTCTATTGTTCCTGAATTTCTTTGGGTCTCGGCATGAATGTGTAGCTTTTAAGGATCTTCGGGTGGACCTTACTGGGTCAAGCAGCTCCTATTTAAGTGATGCCTTGATTGTGAACAGGTGTGGCAATAATCAGGCCTGGGTGTGGCTAGAGAATTGAACTCAGGTGTGGACAACCACAGTTTAGTATGTTTTAACAAGGGGGGCAATCACTTGTTCACACAGGGCCATGATGGTTTGGATTTTTTTTCACCTTTATTAATAAACACCTTCATTTACAAAGTGCATTTTGTGTTTACTTGTGTTGTCCTTGACTATTGTTTAATTGGTTTGATGTTCCGAAACACTTAAGTGTGACAAAACATGCAAAGGAACAGGAAATGAGGAAGGGGGCTAACACTTTTTCACACCACTGTATATGAGATCCCCATAAAGAGGACCTGTCATCTCTTATTTTTATTATATGAGATCCCCATAAAGAGGACCTGTCATCTCTTATTTCTATTACATGAGATCCCCATAAAGAGGACCTGTCATCTCTTATTTCTATTACATGAGATCCCCATAAAGAGGACCGGTCATCTCTTATTTCTATTACATGTGATCTCCATAAAGAGGACCTGTCATCTCTTATTTCTATTATATGAGATCTCACCATAAAGAGGACCTGTTATCTCTTATTTCTATTACATGAGATCTCCATAAAGAGGACCTGTCATCTCTTATTTCTATTACATGAGATCTCCATAAAGAGGACCTGTCTTCTCTTATTTCTATTATATGAGATCCCCATAAAGAGGACCTGTCATCTCTTATTTCTATTACATGAAATCTCCATAAAGAGGACCTGTCATCTCTTATTTCTATTATATGAGATCCCCATAAAGAGGACCTGTCATCTTTTATTTCTATTACATGAGATCACCATAAAGAGGACCTGTCATCTCTTATTTCTATTACATGAGATGTTTACACTCATTATAATAGGAATAAAAGTAATTATTTACACTCTCCCTTTTTAAATTTAATTTTTTATTACATGCAATTAATAATAAAAAAAAATGTAAAGCACCCCATCCCTCCGCGCTCGCGCACAGAGGCGAACGCATACGTAGGTCGTGCAATAATTGCTATTTTATTCTCTAGGGTCCCTGCTAAAAATACATATAATGTTTGGGGGGGGGGGGGGGGTGTTCCAAGTAATTTTCTAGCAAAAAAAAAAAACCCAGATTTTTACATGTAAAACAAAAAGTGCCAAAAAAAAAGCCGGGTCTGGAAGTGGATATTTGTCATGGAAAGCCGCAGCGGCTTCACGAGAAACGGGCGATTTCCCCCTCCTTCATTCAGAACATCACATCTCTCCGCCTGCAATTCTCTAACCGTTGACAGGCGGAGAGATAATGAGACATTCCCCTCCCCCCCACCCAATTATCATTCATTGTGGAGGTTTCCCTCCTCTGTACGGTGATAATTGGGGGTCTGAGCTCAGGGGCGAGTCTGCTTCTCAGAGCGGAGTTCTCCTTTAAGCCGTAGATAACGGCGGCGCTCCCCTCATAGTCTTGCGCAGGGCGCCGTGTACACCGCCGTACGTTTTATTCACCAGGACCAGACTCATTGAGAAGGAAAGCAGCGTTGGGGCTGACAAATGTCTCCGGTGAGGAAAGCGTACGGCTCACAAAGGACGCAGCTGCGCGGCGCGGCGTCCATCCACATCGGGGAAGTTGCGGATTTAATTACAGTCATTTGCAGAGATTGGAGTGTGAATGGGAGAAGGCGGGACAGAAACCCGGCGAGAACAATAATTACATCCTCAAAGAGGGAAGACAACAAGCATCTGGTCGCCTGTCGGAGGAGGCGCTTCCCCCAACGCCGTCTGCCATTACCGGGGGTCACAGGTATAATAAGATCACACAGCATGAGGCAATAACGGGAGCCTGCAGGGAGACCCGCCGTCACCTACCGCCACCCACCATGACCGGCACACACACAGATCCCCCATCTCAGATCTAGGAGAATGTTGCCGAGTAATGAGCAGTGGAAAAGGAATGGCTTTGTGTGATCAGTCAGGACCCCAGGACACTGCAGGCTACGAGTCTAGGAGGTCCCGGCGATCTGCGAGATGTATGAAAGTTCTGGATCTGATCACATGACGGGTCCGGGGGTTTGATACATACCGGACAGCCAAGAGCCCCGCCCCCTTTTACCGCATTCCATCAGGTCGGCCCGGGGCGAGTGTAATTATTGTTCAATCGGTAGGAATCAGACAACCAGGGGGACCCGCCAATCCCAGGACCTTCCCTGGTCCAATCCCCGGAGAGCATGGAGAAAGGAAGTGGCTGTAAAGAGGCTGCAGGAAATCTGCATCTGTGCAGCCTTCTAGAATACGGGGGGGTACTCGTCATGTGTCTGATGCAAGTGGGGTGCCCTGATGGAAGGGGGAGAAATACGAAGTATATCACTCAAGGTAACAACCCTTCTACTTCACCGCCACACTACACATAGAAAGGGCGCCGCCCCCCTGTACACAACAGGATGTATCTAGTGAAAAACGTCAGGATGACCGCACTGATAAAAAGGGGAGGGACCCTGCTGGAAAGGGGGGGGGGGTCTGCTGGCAGGGGAAACCCTGATGGAGACCCCGATTGAAGGGGGGTACACTGATGGAGACCCTGATGGAAGGGGGGGTTCGCTGATGGAAGGGGGGTATGCTGATGGAGACCCTGATGGAAGGGGGGGGTACGCTGATGGAGACCCTGATGGAAGGGGGGGGTACGCTGATGGAGACCCTGATGGAAGAGGGGGGGTACGCTGATGGAGACCCTGATGGAAGGGGGGTACGCTGATGGAGACCCTGAAGGAAGGGGGGGTACGCTGATGGAGACCCTGAAGGAAGGGGGGTACGCTGATGGAGACCCTGAAGGAAGGGGGGGTACGCTGATGGAGACCCTGAAGGAAGGGGGGGGTACGCTGATGGAGACCCTGAAGGAAGGGGGGTACGCTGATGGAGACCCTGAAGGAAGGGGGGTATGCTGATGGAGACCCTGATGAAAGGGGGAGGTACGCTGATGGAGACCCTGAAGGAAGGGGGGTACGCTGATGGAGACCCTGAAGGAAGGGGGGGTACGCTGATGGAGACCCTGAAGGAAGGGGGGGGTACGCTGATGGAGACCCTGAAGGAAGGGGGGGTACGCTGATGGAGACCCTGATGGAAGGGGGGTACGCTGATGGAGACCCTGATGGAAAGGGGGGGGGGGTACACTGATGGAGACCCAGAAGGAAGGGGGGGGTACGCTGATGGAAGGGGGAGGTACGCTGATGGAGACCCTGATGGAAGGGGGGTTGGGGTACACTGATGGAGACCCTGATGGAAGGGGGGGTATACACTGATGGAGACACTGATGGAAGGGGGGGTACGCTGATGGAGACCCTGAAGGAAGGGGAGGTACGCTGATGGAGACCCTGAAGGAAGGGGGGGTATGCTGATGGAGACCCTGAAGGAAGGGGGGGTATGCTGATGGAGACCCTGAAGGAAGGGGAGGTACGGTACACTGATGGAGACCCTGATGGAAGGGGGGGTACACTGATGGAGACCCTGATGGAAGGGGGGTACACTGATGGAGACCCTGATGGAAGGGGGGGTACACTGATGGAGACCCTGATGGAAGGGGGGTAGGGTACACTGATGGAGACCCTGAAGGAAGGGGGAGGTGCGCTGATGGAGACCCTAAAGGAAGGGGGAGGTACGTTGATGGAGACCCTGAAGGAAGGGGGGGTACATTGATGGAGACCCTCAGGGGGGGACCCTGGTGGAAGAGGGGACCCCGATGTAGACCCAGATGGAAGGGGGGGCCCTAATGTAGACCGTGATGGGGGGGGGAGCCCTGATGAAGGCAATTTTTCATTCTGCGAATATTTGTAAAATAAAGTGGCCCTTGTACTGAAATGTTTGGGGACCCCTGTTATAGAAGGATGAGCTGATGCCGGGTCTGGGCCCACCAAACTCTACACCTTCATATTTTTGGTGCGCTGGGGTCCTGGCTTCGAAGATTGCCATCCTCCGTGCACCCCTCTGCGCTCAGCACCAGCAGACGCTCTAATCTCCCGGAGTGAGATGCGGTCAGCTGGAATGTAATGAAAGGAATAGGAATAGGACCGATGGCAGCTGCTCCGGCACCCGGACCTCCTCAGCCTCTTCAATTATTAATACGGGGGAATGAGGAGGCGCGGCGTGCTGCAAAATGTCACCGAGAATCCTAATGAAGATCTCCGTCGTTCACCGAATAATGACACTGGATTTCTGAGCCATTCCCCCCCTCAGTGTGTCACCCGGGGTCACCTCTGTCTCTAACATTAGAGAATCGCAACACATTGCTGAGAAGATTCCTCTACATCAGAGAGACAGGAGCCAAAGGGGGGGCATAAGACCCACGACACAGGACTGAAGAGTCCCCCCCAAACCCGGGACTGAGTCCCTGCTGGAGAATGCTGTGTGTGTAAGAATCTGTACTTTACACACGTTACATCACAAGAATGCAGCAAGACGAATAAGACTCCTAATTGGGTGGGGAACAGAGCTGTGCAAGATGACAGTAGGAAGTCACTGTCCAGGGTCCTGGATTTGGAGGGGGGGGGGGTACATAAAGTTTGTCAACACCACCATCCCACCCCACCCCACCCCACGATAATCAAGATGGACTTCTGAACTCTGTGTCTAGAGATATGGGTGACCCTACCAAAGCTGTACCCCTGTCCAGAGACCCCAGGATATCAGTGCCCCCTATACTCTCCCCCATAACAAAGCTGTACCCCCTACTCCTGTCCAGAGACCCCAGGATATCAGTGCCCCCTATACCCCCCCCCCATACCAAAGTTGTATCCCGTACTCCTGTCCAGAGACCACAGGATTTCAGTGCCCCCTATACCCCCCCCATAACAAAGCTGTACCCCCTACTCCTGTCCAGAGACCCCAGGATGTCAGTGCCCCCTATACCCCCCCCCCCATAACAAAGCTGTACCCCATACTCCTGTCCAGAGACCCCAGGATGTCAGTGTCCCCTATACCCCCCATAACAAAGCTGTACCCCCTACTCCTGTCCAGAGACCCCAGGATAGCAGTGCCCCCTATACCCCCCCCATAACAAAGCTGTACCCCGTACTGCTGTCCAGAGACCCCAGGATATCAGTGCCCCCTATACCCCCCCCCCCCCCCATAACAAAGCTGTACCCCGTACTGCTGTCCAGAGACCCCAGGATATCAGTGCCCCCTATACCCCCCCCCCATAACAAAGCTGTACCCCGTACTCCTGTCTAGAGACCCCAGGATATCAGTGGCCCCTATACCCCCCCCATAACAAAGCTGTACCCCATACTCCTGTCCAGAGACCCCCAGGATGTCAGTGCCCCCCCCCCCCCATATGTACCCCCCCCCCCCGACCCCCCCCCATAACAACCCCCCCCCCCCAACAAAACCCCCCCCCCCCCCTGACCCCACCCCCTCACCCCCCCCCCCCCCCCCCCCCCCCCCCATACTCCTGTCCAGAGACCCCAGGATGTCAGTGTCCCCTATACCCCCCCATAACAAAGCTGTACCCCATACTCCTCCTCCTGTCCCAGAGACCCCAGGATATCAATTGCACCCCTATAACCCCCCCCCATAACAAAGCTGTACCCCCTACTCCGGTCCAGAGACCCCCCCCCCCCCCCCCCCCCCCCCCCCCCCAGGATTATCAGTGCCCCCCCCCACCCATATACCCCCCCCCCCCCCAAACCCCACCCCCCCACCCTACCCTAACAAAGCTGTACCCCTACTCCTGCCACCCCCCCCACCCCCCCCCCCTCCAGAGACCCCAGGATGTCAGTGCCCCCTATAACCCCCCCCCCCCCATAACCCCCCCCCCCCCCCCCAACCCCACCCCCAACCCCCCCCATAACCTCCAACCCCCACCCCCCCCCCCCCCCCCCCCCCCACACCCCCCCCCCCCCAACCCCCCCCCCCCCCCCCCCCCCTAGAACACTCCCCCCACCCCACCCACCCCTAACCCCCATCCCCCCCCACCCCCCCCCCAACCCACCCCCCCCACCCCCCACCCCCCCACCCCCTCCCCCCACCCCCCCCCCCTACCCACCACCCCCCCCCCAGCCCCCCCCCCAATAACCCCCCCCCCCCTCCCCCCCCCCAATACCCCCTACCCCCTACCCCACCCCCCCCCCCCCCCCCCCCCCCCCCCCAACCCCCCCACCCCCCCCCCCCCCACCGCCCCCCACCCCCAACCCCCCCACCCCCCACCCCCCCTACTCCCCCCCCCCCCCCCCCCCCAGCTGCCCCATACCCCCACCCCCCCCCCCCCCCCCCCCCCCAACCCCCCCAACCCCCCCCCCCCCCCAACCCCCACCCCATACCGCCCCCCCCCCCCACTCCCCCCCCCCCTATAATACCCCCGCCAAACCCCCCCTGTCCAGAGGACCCCAGGATGTCAGTGTCCCCTATAACCCCCCCCATAACAAAGCTGTACCCCCCACTCCTCCTCCTGTCCAGAGACCCCAGGATATCAATGTCCCCTATACCCCCCCCCCCCCATAACAAAGCTGTACCCCCTACTCCGGTCCAGAGACCCCAGGATATCAGTGCCCCCTATACCCCCCCCATAACAAAGCTGTACCCCTGTACTCCTGTGTTAAGAGACCCCAGGATATTAGTGTTCCCTAAACCCCCATAACAAAGCTGTCCCCCTGTACTGCTGTCTGATCAGGGACCCCAGAATATTAGTGTTCCCCCCCCCCCCCCCCCCCATAACAAAGCTGTACTGCTGTCTGATCAGGGACCCCAGAATATCAGTGTGCCTGTACTCCTCCAGAGGCCCCTCCTGCCAGAGATGATTGTGCATCCCATACAAACCATCATAAGGCTGGTGGACTCCTGTACTCCCCCCCCCCCCCCCCCAATAACCAAGGTGGACATCTGAACTCCCAGAGACCCCGGGATATCAGTGCCCTCTATACAAACCCCCATAAAAGCAGGCGGCAGCTGTACTCCTACTGACCAATCGCTGCTGTCTGCACTCACTCCGCATGCTGGGTTCAGGTCTGGGACCCCATGATGGGGCAGTTCTTCATGACCCGGGAACGGTGGGGGACCCCCATACCACACACAGAAGGCGGGTCAACAACATATCATAATAAAAACTGAGCCACAGACTTGTCAAAATGCAGAAAGTGGAATAATACGGCAGACATCAATATTACAGCCACATCCAGCCAATCAAACTTTATTCATCCGATCAGAGGAAGGTTCCGGGAGGAAGGTTCCGGGGGGAAGGATCCAGGGAGGAAGGATCCGGGGGGAAGGATCCAGGGGGAAGGTTCCGGGAGGAAGGATCCGGGAGGAAGGATCCGGGGAGGAAGGATCCGGGAGGAAGGTTCCGGGGGGAAGGATCCGGGGAGGAAGGTTCCGGGAGGAAGGATCCCGGAGGAAGGATCCCGGAGGAAGGATCCCGGAGGAAGGATCCCGGAGGAAGGATCCGGGAGGAAGGTTCCCGGAGGAGGGTTCCCGGAGGAAGGATCCCGGAGGAAGGATCCCGGGAGGAAGGATCCGGGAGGAAGGATCCGGGAGGAAGGATCCGGGAGGAAGGATCCGGGAGGAAGGATCCGGGAGGAAGGATCCCGGAGGAAGGATCCCGGGAGGAAGGATCCGGGAGGAAGGATCCGGGAGGAAGGATCCCGGGAGGAAGGATCCGGGAGGAAGTTTCCGGGAGGAAGGTTCCGGGGAGGAAGGATCCGGGAGGAAGGTTCCGGGGAGGAAGGATCCGGGAGGAAGGTTCCCGGCAGCGGTGATAACCTGGCACAGAATATCAAAGCCCGCACTCTTAGGCAGCGGTTGCCTCTGCCGTGGACCGCGTTCAGGGGGGGGTCTAATCTGCTCCACAATATTCCAATCCAGAACGGTGACCAGAGCAAGACAAACCAGAGAGAATATCGCCAGAAGCATGGAACTCGCAGGGGCTGCTGAGCCGCACAGAACACGTAGGGTGGGGGGGGTTGGTGGTCATATCATACAAAAGTAACTGCACCCACCACTGATCTCCCTGGATGGAGGGTGATCCCGGGTCCTTCCAATCAGAGTTGTCAGATCTACAGACAGTATGAAGGGGGCACCTGAGGAATCCGACTACGCCAGGGAATCCCCCAAACTCTCTACTCCCCACCTTGGCACAAAGAACCCCCCCCCCCCCGGGAAAACATCCAACACACCTCAGAGAGACGTCTCCATTATCAGGAGTCCAGGCTGGGAGTGCCAACACCAACCACCCACAGTTCTGCTAATAACACGAGCAATCAGAGAAAATCTGGCAGCCAAAACAATGCTGAGTGAGGGGGGGCGGGGGGGTCAGCTGAGTGAGGGGGGGGGGTCAGCTGAGGAAGCGGCTTACCTCTTGGATCTTCTCAGCACGTTGGTCTCCGGCAGAGAGATATGGGACAGAACTGTCCAGAAAGAGTCAGACATGATTCAAGAGAGGACTCATGGCTGGCCGGCTGTGGAAGAATGAGCCCCCCTCTGTGATGTAGCCGTATTCCCCCGAGGATGGCACAGAAGTGATGCTGTACCGCCTTCTCCGGAGCTGAGGATCGATTTCACCAGCCCCCCTCCCTCTGCCCCCACAATCACAGGCTGCTCTAATCCCAGCCAAAGCCTCGGAGCAGGGGTGTCACCACACGCCGGGGGGACTCGCTGCTCCCTAAAACCACCACATTATACAGTCTGATGATGGAATTAACACTTCGCAGGATGCAGTAATCCCAGTAAATGTTCCTCCAACCGCAACATCAGGACCAAATACCAAAACTATAACATCAGAACCAAATACCAAACTACAACATCAGGACCCAATACCCCGGTAATGTTCCTCCAACCGCAACAACGGGACCAAATACCCAACTACAACATCAGGACCCAATACCCCGGTAATGTTCCTCCAACCGCAACAACGGGACCAAATACCCAACTATAACATCAGGACCAAATCACATATCCTCCTGGTAGTGTTCCTTCAACCGCAAAATGAGGACCAAATCACATATCCTCGTGGAAGTGTTCCTCCAACCGCAACATCAAGACCAAATCATATATCCCGGTAATGTTCCTTCAACCGCAAAATCAGGACCAAATCCCATATCCCGGTAATGTTCCTCCAACCGCAACAACGGGACCAAATCCCATATCCCGGTAATGTTTCTCCAATCGTAACAACGGGACCAAATACCCAACTATAACATCAGGACCAAATCACATATCCCGGTAATGTTCCTCCAACCGCAACATCAGGACCAAATACCCAACTATAACATCAGATTCAAATCACATATCCTCCTGGTAGTGTTCCTTCAACCGCAAAATGAGGACCAAATCCCATATTCCGGTAAAGCTCTTCCAACCATAACAACGGGACCAAATCCCATATCCCGGTAATGTTCCTCCAACCGCAACATCAGGACCAAATCACATATCCTCCTGGTAGTGTTCCTCCAACTACAACATCAGAACCAAATCATATATCCCGGTAATGTTCCTCCAAAAGCATTATCAGGACCAAAATCACATATCCCAGTAATGCTCCTCCAACCGCAACATTGAGACCAAATCACATATCCTCGTGGAAGTGTTCCTCCAACCGCAACATCAGGACCAAATCACATATCCCGGTAATGTTCCTTCAACCGCAAAATCAGGACCAAATCCCATATCCCGGTAATGCTCCTCCAACCGCAACATCAGGACCAAATCACATATCCGGGTAAACGTTCCTTCAACCGCAAAATCAGGACCAAATCATATATCCCGGTAATGTTCCTCCAAACGCATTATCAGGACCAAAATCACATATCCTTCTGGTAGTGTTCCTCCAACCGCAACATCAAGACCAAATCACATATGAAGGTAGTGTTCCTGCAACAGCAACATCAGGACCAAATCCCATATCCCTGGTAATGTTCTGCAAACTGCAACATCAGGACCAAACATATCCTGGTGACCCATAACTCCAGGGAGATGATACAAAGCCAGCCTATCCCAGCACCAAACAGATCTCCCGGAGTGATGGAGACTCTAGGAACCATCATAGAGAGATATCTCTATATCTACTGACAGAGCCAGTCCCAGCTTCAGAAAACAATCAATCAGATATTTAACACCAACATTCAAGGAGACGACATCCCATAATCAACTCTCACTACAAACGCCGGGCATTCTATTCCAGCAATAAACTGAGCAGCAGAGATATTACCTCTCTGTACAGAGCACCCCTTTATGTTTTCGGGGCTGTTAAAGACCATTTCTCCCCCCAGCCCATTTCATTCCAAATGAAGACCCCCCAACATGGAACCTACTGGCCATAGTGACACTGAAGGGACTCTGTCATGGAGGCTGCCATTGTAGATGGTCGCTGAGTAGCTGACTTGGTACAGGCATAGAGAAAAGTTTTCTGACACTTATTTCCAGCAGGTTTGTTCCAGGTCAATGAGTTCTGGGGGCTCATACAATCCCCCCCCCCCATTATCAGAGGTTAAGGGGTACACTGCACTACCGCAGATCTTCAGGTTTTATGTGAGATCTATAAACACCTTCAAATCTCTGGATCCAGGCGCTGCTGAAGTTTAGACTACTTTATAAAATTTGCTTGGAAGTGGAAGACCTCAAGGCACCATCTCCCCCCCCCCCCCCCCATTCAAATGTATTGACTATATAAAGCATAGTCTTTCCTTAGGAGGACTGCAAAGTGAGGATTTTTTATGTGCCCGTAAAACAACATACTGCAAGCTTAAAATACAGATTTATTTGTACATTAAAAAAATGAAAAACAATAATTGGCAAAGTCGCCATATCTAATAGCATACATAATGTGGAATTCTGTGGATCAACGCGTTTCACATGTACTCTGCATCCTCAGGATCCACATTGCTTCTACAATCCAAAGATATGGTTAATAAAAAAAAAAAAAAAAGACATAACACCAATATTTACAAAATGATTTTGATGTAATACTTTTTGATAAGTTGTTTAAAATGCTTTGTAAACATTGGTGTTATATATTTTTTGCCATTAGCCATATCTTTGGATTGTAGATGCAAGGTTTATCCTGAGGAAGCAGAGTACGTCTTAATTCGCTGCATTTCACAGCATGCAAACTATTTTTCAGATATGGCGACTTATTTACAAATGATTTTGGTGTAATACTTCTTGATAAAGTGTTCTAAATGTTATGTAAATATTGGTGTGGATTATGTATTTTTTATTATTAGCCATCTCTTTGGATTGTAGAAGTAAAGTGGATCCTGAGGAAGCACAGTACTAGCGAAACGCGCTGATCCACTGAATTTCACAGTATGTATACTACTTGTCAGATATGGCGACTTTGCGGATATGGTTTAATTGTATTTTAATGTACAAATAAAGCTATTTTATTTTAAAGGAGGAGAAGTACGGGGAAAGCTTGTTTGGCTGTACTTCTCCTGTGGATCACAGGAGTGCAGTTTGTTCAGCACGTCTGGGACCCGTTTTCAACAGACGAAGGGCTTAAACCCCGCTGTCAGCTGATGTCCCAGAGCTGGGCAAGATCGCGACAATAGAGTCGGGATCCGCCCACATGCCTGGACTGGCACCCAGTTCAGCCTCTCAACTAGCCTGAGCCAGCTGCACAGCCCAGCGCTCCAGTGAGCGGGGGGGGGGGGGGCAGAGCAGAGAGCTGCTGATAGACAGTCACCAGCTCTCTGCTCATGGATCTGTGAGAACTGAACGATCGGCGGTGGTTGCTCGCTCGGTTCTCAGTGTTCGAGAAGCCGGGGGGACAAATCCTGCATCCACCTAGGCAATTCCGATTCTAAAAGTAAAAAACAAAAAAAACACACATACATCTTTTTTAAAGCGATGTTTCACCTAAAAAATAAATTTTTTAAAAAGTCAGCAGCTAAAAAAAAAAAGTAGCTGCTGACTTTTAATAAGTACACTTACCCTCCCAGGGCGCCCGCGATGTCGGTCGTGGAGGCCGAGATGTCCCTCGGCGATCCGGTTCCAGCGCCGCCATCCTCAGTAAGGGAAACGGGCAGCGAGCGCTGCCCGTTTCCTACTGCGCATGCACGAGTCGAATTTGTGAATGGGAAAGGCAATGTGTTGTGGGACACAGTTCCATAACACACCGCGCCCCATTCACTAGAAGGCGGCGCTCGGAGCAGAAGAGAGAACAGCGCCGCGGAACAGGAAGAGGCAGATTAGGAACGATCTGCCTAGCAACAGCCATTTCTGGTAAGTAAAAAAAAAATTTTTTTTAAGTTTTTTTTTTCAGGGTGGCCCTCCACTATTGTGGTACAGGGACATTAATAATCCCCACCTTCCAGTCCTCCTAAAGGAAGACTTGGATGTTTTTTATAGTCAATACATTTGTATTACTTCACCCCTGATGAAGGGAGTGTTTGAACTCCTGAAACGCGTTGGCTCGCATTCTTTTGATGATTCAATATGGTGGACTCCATCACCAATGTTGTAGTTTTCTCAACGCTTTCTACATATCTGGATTCTGCGCCACATCCCCCCCCCCCAATGTTCGTCATATAGGAGGGAGGTCCACCTACGCGATTCAGATGAATAAACAAGACGGTCACTCATAGTACTGAGCACCGATAGGCCTTCATACAGGTGTACTATAGTGGTATCCTGTACAGGGGGGCATGTTTGCCCACATAGGGGTGCACAGGTCTCCCATGCAGGCAGACCCATTCATGACAATTGGGGTGCAGCCGCTGGGAGTGCGGGAGGGTGTGGTCCTGGGAGTGCGGGAGGGTGTGGTCCTGGGAGTGCGGGAGGGTGTGGTCCTGGGAGTGCGGGAGGGTGTGGTCCTGGGAGTGCGGGAGGGTGTGGTCCTGAACACAGACCGTTCACATTCGCACCTACATGGATGTCTGCACTGAGATCCGCCGTTGTGTCCCCCATTGACATGAATGGGACTGTCTGCACTGGAATGGATAATCACCTGCGCGTCCTCGCAGAGCCATGCGATATAGTACGTCCGTGTGAGCCATGACTGGAGATCTCACGCCGCTCATACATGTGCGCCGAGACAAAACAACGACAACCCAGACCTCATCATACATTATCAGATGTGGGCGGAGCAAGAAAAAATAGTTTCTGCTTTCTGGGAGGTCATTTGTGTTCTCTGCAGGGTGGATTTCATTTAAATCAACTTAATTTAGATCATAATTTTTTAAAGAGCAACTGTTATGTCTGTCCCACAGCCACTCCTCCTCAGACCCCCCCCGTTGGCTCCTCCTCTGACCCCCCCCGTTGGCTCCTCCTCTGACCCCCCCCGTTGGCCCCTCTTGACCCCCCCCGTTGGCTCCTTCTCTGACCCACCCCCCGTTGGCTCCTTCTCTGACCCCCCCCCGTTGGCTCCTCCTGACCCCCCGCCGTTGGCTCCTCCTCTGACCCCCCCCCCCCCCCGTTGGCTCCTGCTCTGACCCCCCCCCGTTGGCTCCTCCTCTGACCCTCCCCGTTGGCCCCTCCTCTGACCCCCCCCCCGTTGGCCCCTCTGACCCCCCCCCCCCCTCGTTGGCCCCTCCTCTGACCCCCCCCCCCATCGTTGGCCCCTCCTCTGACCCCCTGTTGGATCACCGACATTCCCATTCACTTTAATGGGACGGCTGGTGATGTGGCAGTGACACGACAAGGTGGCAGCAGGCGATTGGACGCCCGCTAACAGGCACGCTGTCATGATGGATCTGAAATGACAGGTTCTCTTTAAATGTAAGGACTCATTCTTGCTGGTAGTTCAAATCTTTAATATTTATATAATAGGTTTCCTATTTAGAATAATAAATCTGTCAGGTCAGTAAAACAGCGATATCAGAACAGATTCAGTCATACAGTTTGTAGTGTACATAGATTTGCAATACAATGGGATAGAGGAACATCCCTGAACTCTGCTTTAGCTTATGGTCACTGAGACATTGTGTGAATGCATCAATGCAGTGCATGTTATCTCAGCTTGGATTCATTGAATTAGTTTACCAAGAATGTAAATATTGCAGAATATACAGCCTCATGCTACATAACTAAGCTCCATTTCATGCTGAATAAAATAAATTATTAATGTATCTTTGATAGAAAACTATCTTTAGTTACTTTGTTTACTCCAAAAGCATTTTGTTAATTTTTTTTTTTTTTTTTATAAAATTCAAATAAAAAAAAAATCGGATTAAAAGAAACGTTTAAAAAAATAAAATAAAAAAAATCATTGATTTTTTTTGTCCACCCCGTCTATCAGTCGCCATTACTAATCCCGTCTCGTGGATTCCTCTGGGTGGGGAGAATATTGCAGATCCTTCCCATACCGCGTACAAAGATGGCGGTCGTGTCATTAGGAAGGAGAGGCAGATAAGGATCGCTTTTCTCCGTGTCAGCTATTCAAACGATGCGAAAAATCTTCTAATAACGAACATTAATGAGGCCGGAAATAAAAACACCAAAAAAAGGAAATTAATAGAACTGAAAATTCTTCCAGTCGCTGATCTGACCCAACAGGCGCGGTGCCCCTCCCCCCCCCGCGCCCGATGTATGCCCCCTCCCCCCCGGTGTATGCCCCCCCAGTGTGTGCCCCCTCCCCCCGGTGTATGCCCCCCCCCGGTGTGTGCCCCCTCCCCCCCGGTGAATGTCCCCCCGCTCGGTGTATGCCCCCTCCCCCCCGTGTATGCCCCCCCGCCCGGTGTATGCCCCCCCCCCGGTGTATGCCCTCATTACCGAGTCTCTATGTGATTACAATGTTATTGTATGGAGGAGTCTGATAATCCTTGAAGCTGAACTTTAATTTGCCATATTTACCATATATCCCTGCCCCCCCCCCCCCCCCCCCCCCCCATCAACATGCAGTTACATTACATACTTCGGTCAGTGTCCCCCCCCTGGCACAGCAGGGCCGGCCAGTGTCCCCCCCACACCGTACGGCCGGCCAGTGTCCCCCCCACACCGTACGGCCGGCCAGTGTCCCCCCCCACACCGTACGGCCGGCCAGTGTCCCCCCCCACACCGTATGGCCGGCCAGTGTCCCCCCCCACAGCGTACGGCCGGCCAGTGTCCCCCCCCCACACCGTACGGCCGCCCAGTGTCCCCCCCACACCGTACGGACGGTCAGTGTCCACCCTATACCATACGGCCGGTCAGTGTCCGTCCCCCCCCCCCCCCCGGCACTGCACGGCCGGCCAGTGTCCTCCCTATACCGTACGGCCGGCCAGTGTGCTCCCTATACCGTACGACCGGCCAGTGTCCTCCCTATACCGTACGGCCGGCCAGTGTCCTCCCTATACCGTACGGCCGGCCAGTGTCCTCCCTATACCGTACGGCCGGCCAGTGTGCTCCCTATACCGTACGGCCGGCCAGTGTCCTCCCTATACCGTACGGCCGGCCAGTGTCCTCCCGATACCGTACGGCCGGCCAGTGTCCTCCCTATACCGTACGACCGGCCAGTGTCCTCCCTATACCGTACGACCGGCCAGTGTCCTCCCTATACCGTACGGCCGGCCAGTGTCCTCCCTATACCGTACGGCCGGCCAGTGTCCTCCCTATACCGTACGGCCGGCCAGTGTCCTCCCTATACCGTACGACCGGCCAGTGTCCTCCCTATACCGTACGGCCGGCCAGTGTCCTCCCTATACCGTACGACCGGCCAGTGTCCTCCCTATACCGTACGACCGGCCAGTGTCCTCCCTATACCGTACGACCGGCCAGTGTCCTCCCTATACCGTACGGCCGGCCAGTGTCCCCCCTATACCGTACGGCCGGTCAGTGTCCCCCCTATACCGTACGGCCGGCCAGTGTCCCCCCTATACCGCACGGCCGGCCAGTGTCCCCCCCCCCCCCCGGCACCGCAAGGCCGGCCAGTGTCCCCCACGCACCGTACGGCCGGCCAGTGTCCCCCCCCCCCACACCGTACGGCCGGCCAGTGTCCTCCCATACCGTACGATCGGCCAGTGTCTGCCTCTATGCCGTACGGCCGGCCAGTGTCCTCCCTATACCGCACGGCCGGCCAGTGTCCCCCCCCCCCCCCCCGGCACCGCAAGGCCGGCCAGTGTCCCCCCCCCCCCCCCCACACCGTACGGCCGGCCAGTGTCCTCCCATACCGTACGATCGGCCAGTGTCTGCCTCTATGCCGTACGGCTGGCCAGTGTCCTCCCTATGCCACATGGTCGGTCAGTACCCCCCCTTGCCAGCCAAAGCCCCCACACACAGTGTCCCCGCTCCACCACACGGCTGGCCAGCGCCCCCTCCCCCAATCATACTTACATAGAGAGTGTAAGAGGTCCAGTATGAGAAGATGACCACCCAGCAGGAACCATCCCTTCCCCCTCACAATGTGGATGACAAATATGTGACACGTCAGGTGTAAATGTAAATAAACACGGCCACCCTGACAACCGGTAAACAGAACATACACAGTGACACCTGAGACTGCGATGTCACCATCAGACATGAAGCAACCGCAAAACTCCCGCAGCCGACCAACTGTCCACATCACTCCGTGCCGAGAGCCCATCACACTGCCAGTCCCTACAATCCCTACATTACCCAGGAGGAATGAGATGTACAATCCCTCCATTACTCAGGAGGAAGGAGATGTACAATCCCTCCATTACTCAGGAGGAAGGAGATGTACAATCCCTCCATTACTCAGGAGGAAGGAGATGTACAATCCCTACATTACTCAGGAGGAAGGAGATGTACAATCCCTCCATTACCCAGGAGGAAGGAGACGTACAATCCCTACACTCCGATAGGAGGAAGGAGATGTACAATCCCTCCATTACTCGGGAGGAAGGAGATGTACAATCCCTCCATTACTCAGGAGGAAGGAGACGTACAATCCCTACACTCCGATAGGAGGAAGGAGATGTACAATCCCTACATTACTCAGGAGGAAGGAGACGTACAATCCCTCCATTACTCAGGAGGAAGGAGACGTACAATCCCTACATTACTCAGGAGGAAGGAGACGTACAATCCCTCCGTTACTCAGGAGGAAGGAGACGTACAATCCCTCCGTTACTCAGGGAGGAAGGAGATGTACAATCCCTCCATTACTCCGGAGGAAGGAGATGTACAATCCCTCCATTACTCAGGAGGAAGGAGACGTACAATCCCTCCATTACTCAGGAGGAAGGAGACGTACAATCCCTCCATTACTCAGGAGGAAGGAGACGTACAATCCCTACACTCCGATAGGAGGAAGGAGATGTACAATCCCTACATTACTCAGGAGGAAGGAGACGTACAATCCCTACCTTACTCAGGAGGAAGGAGATGTACAATCCCTCCATTACTAGGAGGAAGGAGACGTACAATCCCTACATTACTCAGGAGGAAGGAGATGAACAATCCCTCCATTACTCAGGAGGAAGGAGATGTACAATCCCTCCATTACTCAGCATGAAGGAGATGTACAATCCCTCCATTACTCAGGAGGAAGGAGATGTACAATCCCTACATTACTCAGGAGGAAGGAGATGTACAATCCCTCCATTACTCAGGAGGAAGGAGACGTACAATCCCTCCATTACTCAGGAGGAAGGAGACGTACAATCCCTCCATTACTCAGGAGGAAGGAGACGTACAATCCCTCCATTACTCAGGAGGAAGGAGACGTACAATCCCTACACTCCGATAGGAGGAAGGAGATGTACAATCCCTACATTACTCAGGAGGAAGGAGATGTACAATCCCTCCATTACTCAGGAGGAAGGAGATGTACAATCCCTCCATTACTCAGGAGGAAGGAGATGTACAATCCCTCCATTACTCAGGAGGAAGGAGATGTACAATCCCTCCATTACTCAGGAGGAAGGAGATGTACAATCCCTCCATTACTCAGGAGGAAGGAGACGTACAATCCCTCCATTACTCAGGAGGAAGGAGACGTACAATCCCTCCATTACTCAGGAGGAAGGAGAAGTACAATCCCTACACTCCGATAGGAGGAAGGAGATGTACAATCCCTACATTACTCAGGAGGAAGGAGACGTACAATCCCTACATTACTCAGGAGGAAGGAGATGTACAATCCCTCCATTACTAGGAGGAAGGAGACGTACAATCCCTACATTACTCAGGAGGAAGGAGATGAACAATCCCTCCATTACTCAGGAGGAAGGAGATGTACAATCCCTCCATTACTCAGCATGAAGGAGATGTACAATCCCTCCATTACTCAGGAGGAAGGAGATGTACAATCCCTCCATTAATCAGGAGGAAGGAGACGTACAATCCCTCCATTACTCAGGAGGAAGGAGACGTACAATCCCTCCATTACTCAGGAGGAAGGAGACGTACAATCCCTCCATTACTCAGGAGGAAGGAGACGTACAATCCCTACACTCCGATAGGAGGAAGGAGATGTACAATCCCTACATTACTCAGGAGGAAGGAGACGTACAATCCCTACATTACTCAGGAGGAAGGAGATGTACAATCCCTCCATTACTAGGAGGAAGGAGACGTACAATCCCTCCATTACTCAGGAGGAAGGAGATGAACAATCCCTCCATTACTCAGGAGGAAGGAGATGTACAATCCCTCCATTACTCAGCATGAAGGAGATGTACAATCCCTCCATTACTCAGGAGGAAGGAGATGTACAATCCCTACATTACTCAGGAGGAAGGAGATGTACAATCCCTCCATTACTCAGGAGGAAGGAGACGTACAATCCCTCCATTACTCAGGAGGAAGGAGACGTACAATCCCTCCATTACTCAGGAGGAAGGAGACGTAAAAAAAAAAAAAAAAAACCAAAAAAAAAAAAAACTCCCTCCATTACTCAGGAGGAAGGAGACGTACAATCCCTACACTCCGATAGGAGGAAGGAGATGTACAATCCCTACATTACTCAGGAGGAAGGAGACGTACAATCCCTACATTACTCAGGAGGAAGGAGATGTACAATCCCTCCATTACTAGGAGGAAGGAGACGTACAATCCCTACATTACTCAGGAGGAAGGAGATGAACAATCCCTCCATTACTCAGGAGGAAGGAGATGTACAATCCCTCCATTACTCAGCATGAAGGAGATGTACAATCCCTCCATTACTCAGGAGGAAGGAGATGTACAATCCCTACATTACTCAGGAGGAAGGAGATGTACAATCCCTCCATTACTCAGGAGGAAGGAGATGTACAATCCCTCCATTACTCAGGAGGAAGGAGATGTACAATCCCTCCATTACTCAGGAGGAAGGAGACGTACAATCCCTCCATTACTCAGGAGGAAGGAGACGTACAATCCCTACACTCCGATAGGAGGAAGGAGATGTACAATCCCTACATTACTCAGGAGGAAGGAGATGTACAATCCCTCCATTACTCAGGAGGAAGGAGATGTACAATCCCTCCATTACTCAGGAGGAAGGAGATGTACAATCCCTCCATTACTCAGGAGGAAGGAGATGTACAATCCCTCCATTACTCGGGAGGAAGGAGACGTACAATCCCTCCATTACTCAGGAGGAAGGAGACGTACAATCCCTCCATTACTCAGGAGGAAGGAGACGTACAATCCCTCCATTACTCAGGAGGAAGGAGACGTACAATCCCTACACTCCGATAGGAGGAAGGAGATGTACAATCCCTACATTACTCAGGAGGAAGGAGACGTACAATCCCTACATTACTCAGGAGGAAGGAGATGTACAATCCCTCCATTACTAGGAGGAAGGAGAAGTACAATCCCTACATTACTCAGGAGGAAGGAGATGAACAATCCCTCCATTACTCAGGAGGAAGGAGATGTACAATCCCTCCATTACTCAGCATGAAGGAGATGTACAATCCCTCCATTACTCAGGAGGAAGGAGATGTACAATCCCTACATTACTCAGGAGGAAGGAGATGTACAATCCCTCCATTACTCAGGAGGAAGGAGACGTACAATCCCTCCATTACTCAGGAGGAAGGAGACGTACAATCCCTCCATTACTCAGGAGGAAGGAGACGTACAATCCCTCCATTACTCAGGAGGAAGGAGACGTACAATCCCTCCACTCCGATAGGAGGAAGGAGATGTACAATCCCTACATTACTCAGGAGGAAGGAGACGTACAATCCCTACATTACTCAGGAGGAAGGAGATGTACAATCCCTCCATTACTAGGAGGAAGGAGACGTACAATCCCTCCGTTACTCAGGAGGAAGGAGACGTACAATCCCTCCGTTACTCAGGAGGAAGGAGACGTACAATCCCTCCGTTACTCAGGAGGAAGGAGACGTACAATCCCTCCATTACTCAGGAGGAAGGAGATGTACAATCCCTCCATTACTCAGGAGGAAGGAGATGTACAATCCCTCCATTACTCAGGAGGAAGGAGCTGTACAATCCCTCCATTACTCAGGAGGAAGGAGATGTACAATCCCTCCATTACTCAGGAGGAAGGAGATGTACAATCCCTCCATTACTCAGGAGGAAGGAGATGTACAATCCCTCCATTACTCAGGAGGAAGGAGATGTACAATCCCTCCATTACTCAGGAGGAAGGAGATGTACAATCCCTCCATTACTCAGGAGGAAGGAGATGTACAATCCCTACATTACTCAGGAGGAAGGAGATGAACAATCCCTCCATTACTCCGGAGGAAGGAGATGTACAATCCCTCCATTACTCAGGAGGAATGAGATGTACAATCCCTCCATTACTCAGGAGGAAGGAGACGTACAATCCCTACATTACTCAGGAGGAAGGAGACGTACAATCCCTACATTACTCAGGAGGAAGGAGATGTACAATCCCTCCATTACTCAGGAGGAAGGAGATGTACAATCCCTCCATTACTCGGGAGGAAGGAGATGTACAATCCCTCCGTTACTCAGGAGGAAGGAGACGAACAATCCCTCCATTACTCAGGAGGAAGGAGACGTACAATCCCTCCATTATTCAGGAGGAAGGAGATGTACAATCCCTCCATTATTCAGGAGGAAGGAGATGTACAATCCCTCCATTACTCAGGAGGAAGGAGCTGTACAATCCCTCCATTACTCGGGAGGAAGGAGACGTACAATCCCTCCGTTACTCAGGAGGAAGGAGACGTACAATCCCTCCGTTACTCAGGAGGAAGGAGACGTCCAATCCCTCCATTACTCCGGAGGAAGGAGATGTACAATCCCTCCATTACTCAGGAGGAAGGAGATGTACAATCCCTCCATTACTCAGGAGGAAGGAGATGTACAATCCCTCCATTACTCAGGAGGAAGGAGACGTACAATCCCTACATTACTCAGGAGGAAGGAGATGAACAATCCCTCCATTACTCAGGAGGAAGGAGATGTACAATCCCTCCATTACTCAGGAGGAAGGAGATGTACAATCCCTCCATTACTCAGGAGGAAGGAGATGTACAATCCCTCCATTACTCAGGAGGAAGGAGATGTACAATCCCTACATTACTCAGGAGGAAGGAGATGTACAATCCCTCCATTACTCAGGAGGAAGGAGATGTACAATCCCTCCATTACTCAGGAGGAAGGAGATGTACAATCCCTCCATTACTCAGGAGGAAGGAGATGTACAATCCCTCCATTACTCAGGAGGAAGGAGACGTACAATCCCTCCATTACTCAGGAGGAAGGAGACGTACAATCCCTCCATTACTCAGGAGGAAGGAGACGTACAATCCCTCCATTACTCAGGAGGAAGGAGACGTACAATCCCTACACTCCGATAGGAGGAAGGAGATGTACAATCCCTACATTACTCAGGAGGAAGGAGACGTACAATCCCTACATTACTCAGGAGGAAGGAGATGTACAATCCCTCCATTACTAGGAGGAAGGAGACGTACAATCCCTACATTACTCAGGAGGAAGGAGATGAACAATCCCTCCATTACTCAGGAGGAAGGAGATGTACAATCCCTCCATTACTCAGCATGAAGGAGATGTACAATCCCTCCATTACTCAGGAGGAAGGAGACGTACAATCCCTACATTACTCAGGAGGAAGGAGATGTACAATCCCTCCATTACTAGGAGGAAGGAGACGTACAATCCCTCCGTTACTCAGGAGGAAGGAGACGTACAATCCCTCCGTTACTCAGGAGGAAGGAGACGTACAATCCCTCCGTTACTCAGGAGGAAGGAGATGTACAATCCCTCCATTACTCGGGAGGAAGGAGATGTACAATCCCTCCATTACTCAGGAGGAAGGAGATGTACAATCCCTCCATTACTCAGGAGGAAGGAGACGTACAATCCCTCCATTACTCAGGAGGAAGGAGATGTACAATCCCTCCATTACTCAGGAGGAAGGAGATGAACAATCCCTCCATTACTCAGGAGGAAGGAGATGTACAATCCCTCCATTACTCAGCAGGAAGGAGATGTACAATCCCTCCATTACTCAGGAGGAAGGAGACGTACAATCCCTACATTACTCAGGAGGAAGGAGATGTACAATCCCTCCATTACTAGGAGGAAGGAGACGTACAATCCCTCCGTTACTCAGGAGGAAGGAGACGTACAATCCCTCCGTTACTCAGGAGGAAGGAGACGTACAATCCCTCCGTTACTCAGGAGGAAGGAGATGTACAATCCCTCCATTACTCAGGAGGAAGGAGATGTACAATCCCTCCATTACTCAGGAGGAAGGAGCTGTACAATCCCTCCATTACTCAGGAGGAAGGAGATGTACAATCCCTCCATTACTCAGGAGGAAGGAGATGTACAATCCCTCCATTACTCAGGAGGAAGGAGCTGTACAATCCCTCCATTACTCAGGAGGAAGGAGACGTACAATCCCTCCATTACTTAGGAGGAAGGAGATGTACAATCCCTCCATTACTCAGGAGGAAGGAGATGTACAATCCCTCCATTACTCAGGAGGAAGGAGATGTACAATCCCTCCATTACTCAGGAGGAAGGAGATGTACAATCCCTACATTACTCAGGAGGAAGGAGACGTACAATCCCTACATTACTCAGTAGGAAGGAGACGTACAATCCCTCCATTACTCCGGAGGAAGGAGATGTACAATCCCTCCATTACTCAGGAGGAAGGAGACGTACAATCCCTCCATTACTAGGAGGAAGGAGACGTACAATCCCTACATTACTCAGGAGGAAGGAGATGAACAATCCCTCCATTACTCAGGAGGAAGGAGATGAACAATCCCTCCATTACTCAGGAGGAAGGAGATGTACAATCCCTCCATTACTCAGGAGGAAGGAGATGTACAATCCCTACACTCCGATAGGAGGACACATTCACTAACACACAGAACAGCCCCCGGCTTTTGCAGCACGTTTTGTTTACAAGTAAAAAAAAAAATTTTCCTAGAAAATTACGTATAACCCCCAATCATTAAAACATTTTTTAGCAGAGACCCTAGGGAATAAAATGGCGATTGTTCCAATTTTTTATGGCACACAGTATTTGTGCAACGGTTTTTCTAACGCAATTTTTGAGGAAATACACTTAAAAAAAAAAAATATACACTATATAAATATATATATATATATATATATATATTATATATATATTTTGTATATATATATATACACCCCAATTTATTTGTAAAATATGAAAGATATTACGTAGAGTAAATAGATACCCAACACATCACGCTTTAACATTGCGCACACTCGTGAAATGGTGACGAACTACGACACTTAAAAATCTGCAAAGTTTTTAACGCCTTTACAGGTTACCAGTTTAGAGTTACAGAGGTCTAGCACTAGAATTGTCGCTCTCGCTCCCACGTTCGTGACGATACCTCAGATGTGTGCGCGTACGCTTCTGCACATGAGCACGGAGGGACAGAGCGCTTTACTTTTTTTTTTTTTTCTCTCTTAGGCCCCTTTCACACTGGGGCGTTTTTCAGGCGGTACAGCGCCTAAAAAAAACGGCCCCATTCACTCCAGTGTGAAAGCCGGCGGGCTTTCACACTGGAGCGGTGCGCTAGCAGGACGGCAAAAAAAAAGTCCTGCTAGCAGCATCTTTGGAGCGGTATAGGAGCCGTGTATTCACCGCTCCTACCGCTCCTACCCATTGATTTCAATGGGACACCGCGGTAATACCGCGACAATACCGCCGCAAAGCGCCGCTACCGCTGCGCTTTGCGGGGGATTTTAACCCTTTTTCGGCCGCTAGCGGGGGTTAAAACCGCACCGCTAGCGACCGAATCCCGCGGCTAAAACTACGATAAAGCAGCGCTAAATATAGCGCTGCTTTACCGTCGCCGCCACTCCCGCCCCAGTGTGAAAGGGGCCTTATTTATTTTACTTTTTATTTTTACACTGTCCCTTTCAATTTTTTTTTTCTCATTTTTATTCCCATTACAAGGAATGTAAACATCTCTTGTAATAGAAAAAAGGGCGACAGGTCCTCTTTTTGGAGAGATCTGGGATCAAAAAGACTCCAAATCTCTTCTTTTTTTGATCTTTTTTGATCTTTTGCGAAAAAAATAAAATACTGTATATACTCGAGTATAAGCCGAGGCACCTAATTTTACCACAAAAAATGCGAAAACGTATTGACTCGAGTATAAGCCTAGGGTGAGAAATGCGCAGCTACTGTAAGTGGAAAAGAGGGTCAACAATGCCCAAAAAAAAATGTGCTGAAAAACTCGGCTTATACTCGAGTATATACGGTAAATGAAATGTATTTACTTCCAGCCTGGACTGGAGGTGCTGTCATGAAATCTATACAAGAGAATACCCACGCCCCCGAGGTTCTGCAGATAATAATATCGTCCTGAGGAGTATTTAGTATAGGATTTATTCATTTTGAGGAACTCCCGGAGTCTGGAGGGGAGAGGATGGTGGGAAATACACGGGTCGAATAAACAGAAAAGTCAGTGCTACTCCCCATACACCACACAGATAGCAGACCTCCCAGGAAGTAATGTGGAAAATGATCCGCACTCCGGGTTGTTGCTGCTCTTAAAATTTCTTTATTTTATAGAATAGCCGCAGTAAACATACGCAGATTATGTCAGTTGACGTGTTTCAGCCTATAAGGCCTTAGTCATAACTAAGAGTTATGACTAAGGCCTTATAGGCAGAAATGCGTCAACTGACAATCTGCATTTGTTCACTGCGGCTATTCAATAAAATTAAGAAATTTTAAGAGAGACAACCCGCAGTGCGGCTCAATTTTTCCACAGGGGTCGAATGCCGGCCGATATCGGTTGAGCCGACATTCGGCCCGTGTGTATGCCAACCGGTCCGACGGCTGGCTTCTGTCGGAGGTGCATGCTAGAAAACCAGCAGCCGACCGGCTCCTGATCAGCGCTCTCAGCCAATGGCAGAGATCGCTGACCGGAGTGTTCTGAGGGGGTGGGGTGGGGGGGCTTCCCCCTGTCAGAACACAACAGCTCAGCTGGGGGAGATCCAACATTAGTACAGCGGCTCCGACCAGAGAGGACAGTTTTTTTTTTTCCTTTCAACCCGCTGGTAGGCCGGCTTCACACTGGGGCGGTGCGGGCGGCGACGGTAAAGCATATGTATTCGGCCACTAGCGGGGTGTTTTAACCCCCACTAGCGGCCGAAAAAGGGTTAAAATCCAGTGCAAAGCGGAGCTAAAGCGGCGCTTTGCCGGCAGTATCCCAGCGGTGTCCCATTGATTTCAATGGGTAGGAGCGGTAGGAGCGGTGAATACACGGCTCCTTCACCGCTTTAAATATGCTGCTAGCAGGACTTTTTTTTTACCGTCCTGCCACCGCTCCAGTGTGAAAGGACACGCTTTTTTCAGGAGCTACACAAGCGCTATTTTTAGCACTGTAGCTCCTGAGAATGCCCCAGTGTGAAAGCACCCGTAGTGTGTACCCGGCTTTACAGAGCGGCACAGGTAGATAGGAACCTCTTATCATGGGATTAGGAGCAGAGGGCACCTCCAGCGCTGCGCAGATCAGGAGGCGGCTTTGTCAAGGACTCTTCAGGCTGCTCCGTGTCTTCTGATCCCCCAGCAGGGCAGCTGGAAGGATTAGGCCTCTCCCTGCAGGCAGCCATGTATGTAGGAATGTGACACCCTCCAGATAAGGTGTCAGCTCTGATAATGATGGCCGGTGACCTCTATACTTCCATTCATCTCTCTGTAAACAGCATTACAAGTCACTCAGATAGTAATTCCTCCTACACACTACGAGAACATCGGAGAAAAAAATATCCGACTAACGCAAAACTGTTTCTCTTTCCAGAGCCGATCGTGATGGTTCATGCGAAAATATCCGAAGGACAAACCCGAAACTGTTTCGTTTAACCCCTTCAATACCGGCACTTTCACCCCCTTCCTGCCCAGGACAATTTTCACCATTAAAATTTAGCAAACAAGTACTTTATCTTCTTCACCGATGGGGCACTGATGAGGCCGTGCCCGTGGGCCGCTGAGGGGGACGCACCCGTGGGCCGAGGAGGCCGCTGAGGGGGCCACCGCTGGGGAGGCCACACCCATGGGGCACTGATGAGGCCGTGCCTATGGGCCGCAGAGGGGGCCGCACCTGTGGGCAGATGAGGCCACTGGGGAGGCCACTCCCATGGGCCGCTGGGGAGGCCACACCCATGGGGTACTGATGAGGCCGCTGAGTGGGCCACCGCTGGGGAGGCCACACCCAAGGGCCACTGAGGAGGCCACACCCATGGGCCACTGAGGAGGCCACACCCATGGGCCACTGAGGAGGCCACACCCATGGGCCGCTGAGGAGGCCACACCCATGGGCCGCTGAGGAGGCCACACCCATGGGCCGCTGAGGAGGCCACACCCATGGGCCGCTGAGGAGGCCACACCCATGGGCCACTGAGGAGGCCACACCCATGGGCCACTGAGGAGGCCGCTGAGGGGGGCTGCTCCCGTGGGACGCTGAGGACGCACCCATGGGCCGCTGATATGCTGGACACAGCTGATTACATGGTAAATAGCCAATGTCAATGGCTCTTTTTACCCTGATTGGTGATGCGATGTGTCCGAGGGACACGGCTCACCACCGATCGGTACAATCGGCATGACCGGGAGGATGTCATAGGATGTCCACATGGAAGGAGGAGACTTGCCTGGCTGTCAATCTGCTATAGGCCAGGCGGGAACTAGTTAATGAGTACAGTATTCGTCAAAAAAAATTTATCAGAAGAGTGCATGCTGGGAAAAGAATACATTATAAATACAAACACATTACATCATTTCCGAAGTTTTCTGTTGTACAAGAATTTTTGTAACTTTAGTAACCTTTTGGGTTTCGATATGAGAATTAGTAAGTAAAAATAAAATAAATGTCCGATCATTCGTGATATTATCGTGTACAAGGTGGAGGACAACGAGCCGTACATGTTGTAGACGTCACCCCCAGCACAGAGACATGGGTGCCCTCTATATGATAGCCAGGCCTGTATAGAATTACTTGGACCCCCCCCCCCCCCTCATTGGGGATCGCACACCTCGCATGCAGCAATCCTCAGGATCACACAGCACAACATGCAGGAAAAAGGCACACAGAGAAAAGAGCCATTACACTAAACTGCTGAGTGTGAGCATTAGTATGTTGTATTCTAGCAGCACACAGGTCACCTTACCTCCAGTGTAAGGGGCTGCTGCCGGACGGGCTGGCTGGATTGCTGTGCGGATGAGGGATGCCGATGATAGACAGCGGAGAGACGTCCAGGGCGCAGTCTGCGCTGTACGGGACTTTGAGGTGCTGGAGGTTTGGAGCGGATGACGGGGACTGAAGGCGATGCGGAACATCACTTCCTCGGCACAGGGAGGTCAGTGGGGAGAAGATTCTGACGGTACCATAAAAAGCCAACGTTAGGGGAATATCCAAATTCACATCAACCCTCACATGACGGATGAGGAGCTCCGGGGGGGGGGGGGGCTCCCCTAAGACAGAAAACCCTCTACTGCTGCTAAACTTTCCTACCAACATGGAACCAGCAAAGCCAACCCACCCCCATCTTTACCGCTGAAGGGGAGGGCCCGCCCCCGCACTGCAAGGGGAGGACGCAGAGGGCCCGCCCCGCAAGGGGAGGACGCCGAGGGCCCGCCCCGCACTGCAAGGGGAGGACGCAGAGGGCCCGCCCCCGCCCTGCAAGGGGAGGACGCTGAGGGCCCGCCCTGCAAGGGGAGGACGCAGAGGGCCCGCCCTGCAAGGGGAGGACGCAGAGGGCCCGCCCTGCAAGGGGAGGACGCAGAGGGCCCACCCTGCAAGGGGAGGACGCAGAGGGCCCGCCCTGCAAGGGGAGGACGCAGAGGGCCCACCCTGCAAGGGGAGGACGCAGAGGGCCCACCCTGCAAGGGGAGGACGCAAAGGCCCCGCCCCGCACTGCAAGGGGAGGACGCAGAGGGCCCGCCCCGCACTGCAAGGGGAGGACGCCGAAGGGCCCGCCCCGCACTGCAAGGGGAGGACGCAGAGGGCCCGCCCCGCACTGCAAGGGGAGGACGCAGAGGGCCCGCCCCCGCACTGCAAGGGGAGGACGCAGAGGGCCCCCCCCGCACTGCAAGGGGAGGACGCAGAGGGCCCGCCCCGCACTGCAAGGGGAGGACGCAGAGGGCCCGCCCCGCACTGCAAGGGGAGGACGCAGAGGGCCCGCCCCTCACTGCAAGGGGAGGAAGCCGAGGGCCCGCCCCTCACTGCAAGGGGAGGAAGCCGAGGGCCCGCCCCGCACTGCAAGGGGAGGATCCCGAAGGGCCCGTCCCGCACTGCAAGGGGGGACACAGAGGGCCCGCCCCGCACTGCAAGGGGGGACGCAGAGGGCCCGCCCCGCACTGCAAGGGGGGGACGCAGAGGGCCCGCCCCGCACTGCATGGGGGGACGCAGAGGGCCCGCCCCGCACTGCAAGGGGGGACGCAGAGGGCCCACCCCGCACTGCAAGGGGGGACGAAGAGGGCCCGCCCCGCACTGCAAGGGGGGACGCAGAGGGACCGCCCGCACTGCAAGGGGGGGACGCAGAGGGCCCGCCCCGCACTGCAAGGTGGGACGCAGAGGGCCCGCCCCACAAGGGAGGATGCTGAGGAATAAGTTCATAAAAAGTGATTTCTCTGTCCTCCTAGACAAAAACAAGTATTTAACCCTTGCAGTGTGGAGGGAGCCAACTGCAAGGATACTTTATTTTACCCGGAGTTCAGCTTTAAAGTCCTACCCCCTCCTACTTACCAAGCCCTGATGTGGAGTGCTCTGAGCCCCCCAAAATTTGTCGGCTGTTTTTTTTTTATCTCTAGTGGGCTTCATATAAAAATGTCCTTTCTACTCCACAACCCGCAACGCGGCTCTTCCTCTGCTCTTCTCACAGCTAAACAACTTCTATCTGCCCCCCTGTGGCCCCCCCCCCCTCCTCACCATCCAGTGACTCCGTGGTCACCTGTCCAATAAATGGGGGAATCTCTCTAAGGGGGCCCCAGATGGCGGTAAAAATCCATAAAAAAGGTTCCAATACTTCCCCCTCCATACAAATCTACAAGAAAAGTTTTGGATGGACATACACTAATGCCGCGTACACACGGTCGGAATTTCCGATGGAAACAGTCCGATGGGAGCTTTTCAACGGATTTTCCGACCGTGTGTAGCCCAACGGTCTTTTTCTGTCGGAATTTCCGACGGACTTTGGATTGAGAACCTGTTCTCAATTTGTTCCGACGGAAAACCTTACTATCAGATTTTCCGATCGTGTGTAGGCAATTCCGACACGCAAAATTCCGACGCATGCTGGGCAACAATTCGACGCATGCTCGGAAGCATTAAACTTCGCTTTTATAGTGCTGTCGAACGTGTTGTATGTCGCGGTGTTACTGACCGTCGGAATTTGGTGTGACCGTGTGTAGGCAACACAGCTTTGAGCGGAATTCCGTCGGAAAAACCGTCAGCGTTTTTTTCGACGAGAATTCCGATCGTGTGTACGCGGCATAAGTAAATGGATGATCCTTTAACACGGCAGAGCTGAAGTTTATATTCGATGTTCTCTGGTGGTTTTCAAATGTTCGTTATTCCCGGTGAGAATTTAGGGAGGGATCTATTAGGACTGGTCATTGTCCCAATTGTTCGATCGATGGAGCGGACAGCCCTGGACCGCCACATCCGGAGCCACAGAATCCTTATTTATAAAAATCTGTGACAGCCGGGAGAGGAAGGGTTAAAGACAACAGGAGCTGCTGAGATAATGGAGAGGGGGGTGGGGGTGGGGGGGGGGGCGCCACATCTGTTCCTCTGAACATTCGATACCCGTCCCCCGGATCACTTACACGTAGAGGAGATCATTTCCCCGGCACATTACCGTTATGAAATATTGCCTTCCTGCCCCCAGCGGGCCGGGATAATGGACGATCCCGGCACCGCCTGCAGCGCCCCCCCCCCCCCCCCTCTTAAAAAGGCTTTTTAGGTCTACAGAGAAGAGCAGAGGAAAAAAAAAAAAAAAACGCACAACGACGTCCTGGTGATACAAATCTCAGACCGCAATACGGGCGCGGCGCCTGAACCCGCGAATATTGCGAATGGCGGTCTGATGATTGAACACCGCAGACAAGTCTCTCCTATTCCCGGAAAGTGAAAATCCTGCAAACTCTCTACTAGCTGCTTACGGGGGGGAATTCCTCGCCGTGGGGCGCTTACTGGAGTCGGAGGTGCGGCGCTCCAAGTCTCTCTCGCCGGCGCTTCATCATGGCGGCGTATTTAAAAAGTTGTACGAAGAGCTTGCAGTCCGGAGAGGAGCTCGGCTGGACACAGTCAGGCTCGTGGCAGATATTTTGCGGCCGCGTTACTCTTCGCTTATCTGGTACGACGCGCAGCCCATTGGCGGCGGTGGTGGGTTCCTCTCTGGCTCTATCCGCCGGCTCTGCCCACCTGAGCCCTCTCAGCAGTCATATAAATAGCCGGGTATTCCTGATATGGATGACAGCCAATCACCGACACCCCGGGACAATCTTCTCCCTCTCGGCTTCGGCTATCAGGGACAGGTTCTCAGCAAATCCAGGAGCAGGATCGGGTGGAGGAGGGGAGGGTTGGCACAATGCACGGTGCCCGCTGACCCATCTGAATAATTGTCCCGGAGAGAGTGAAAGCCGCAGAGGAGAGCGTCCCCCAGGAGAGCGTCACACCGGCCGGCCGGGAGGGACAGAGACAGCTGCTCACACGGCACACATTCCATATCAGGAAGCTTCGATCGGAGGTGCCGGGTGAGTCACTGGGGGTAAAAAGTTCAAAAGGCAAAGCAGACAGAAAGAGGGCGAGTTCTGATCTGCCATCATTGTCCTGAAAGAGGGCGAGTTCTGATCCGCCATCATTGTCCTGAAAGAGGGCGAGTTCTGATCCGCCATCATTGTCCTGAAAGAGGGCGAGTTCTGATCCGCCATCATTGTCCTGAAAGAGGGCGAGTTCTGATCCGCCATCATTGTCCTGAAAGAGGGCGAGTTCTGATCCGCCATCATTGTCCAGAAAGAGGGCGAGTTCTGATCTGATCCGCCATCATTGTCCTGAAAGAGGGCGAGTTCTGATCCGCCATCATTGTCCTGAAAGAGGGCGAGTTCTGATCCGCCATCATTGTCCTGAAAGAGGGCGAGTTCTGATCCGCCATCATTGTCCTGAAAGAGGGCGAGTTCTGATCCGCCATCATTGTCCTGAAAGAGGGCGAGTTCTGATCCGCCATCATTGTCCTGAAAGAGGGCGAGTTCTGATCCGCCATCATTGTCCTGAAAGAGGGCGAGTTCTGATCCGCCATCATTGTCCTGAAAGAGGGCGAGTTCTGATCCGCCATCATTGTCCTGAAAGAGGGCGAGTTCTGATCCGCCATCATTGTCCTGAAAGAGGGCGAGTTCTGATCCGCCATCATTGTCCTGAAAGAGGGCGAGTTCTGATCCTCCATCATTGTCCTGAAAGAGGGCGAGTTCTGATCCGCCATCATTGTCCTGAAAGAGGGCGAGTTCTGATCCGCCATCATTGTCCTGAAAGAGGGCGAGTTCTGATCCGCCATCATTGTCCTGAAAGAGGGCGAGTTCTGATCCGCCATCATTGTCCTGAAAGAGGGCGTGTTCTGATCCGCCATCATTGTTCCCCTGATCCGCCATCATTGTCCAGAAAGAGGGCGAGTTCTGATCCCCCATCATTGTCCTGAAAGAGGGCGAGTTCTGATCCGCCATCATTGTCCTGAAAGAGGGCGAGTTCTGATCCGCCATCATTGTCCTGAAAGAGGGCGAGTTCTGATCCGCCATCATTGTCCTGAAAGAGGGCGAGTTCTGATCCGCCATCATTGTCCTGAAAGAGGGCGAGTTCTGATCCGCCATCATTGTCCTGAAAGAGGGCGAGTTCTGATCCGCCATCATTGTCCTGAAAGAGGGCGAGTTCTGATCCGCCATCATTGTCCTGAAAGAGGGCGAGTTCTGATCCGCCATCATTGTCCAGAAAGAGGGCGAGTTCTGATCCGCCATCATTGTCCAGAAAGAGGGCGAGTTCTGATCCGCCTTCATTGTCCTGAAAGAGGGCGAGTTCTGATCCGCCATCATTGTCCAGAAAGAGGGCGAGTTCTGATCCGCCATCATTGTCCTGAAAGAGGGCGAGTTCTGATCCGCCATCATTGTTCTGCCAATAGAGGCAGACCTCACAATACTCCACCTCGGGTACAACGTGCCAGAATATCGGGGGGGGGACATGAAAGGGTCTCTCTATTCATTGCAAATCAACCCCCCCCCCCCGACATTTCAATGACTCTTCCTTCTCCAATATACTCCATACACATCCTCTGCAATCTATTGTAATGTCCTCCACGAGTCCCTGAACCTCTCCTTTTCCCCCTCCACTTCTGTATGGAAAGAGCAGTGCAGGTTAGTTCCTGGGCATTGCCACAGCACACATCCCATAATCCGTCTCCGGAGCGATGAGAGGGTGACTACACATAGAGGGCATCATGGAGAAGGACCAGAGCCGCCCTCCGCCAGGAAGTCTCATCTCAGCAATAAAAACTAAAGAGAGGAGGAGGAGGAGGAGGAGGAGGAGAGCCATAGAAGGGAATTATTATGTTTTAAGATCCAAGATGGAAGATCCCCTACAGGGCAGAGGCGAGAGATCCCCTACAGGGCAGAGACGAGAGATCCCCTACAGGGCAGAGACGAGAGAACCCCTACAGGGCAGAGACGAGAGATCCCCTACAGGGCAGAGACGAGAGATCCCCTACAGGTCAGAGACGAGACGTCCCCTACAGGGCAGAGGCGAGAGATCCCCTACAGGGCAGAGACGAGACGTCCCCTACAGGGCAGAGACGAGAGATCCCCTACAGGGCAGAGACGAGAGATCCCCTACAGGGCAGAGACGAGACGTCCCCTACAGGGCAGAGACGAGACGTCCCCTACAGGGCAGAGACGAGACGTCCCCTACAGGGCAGAGACGAGACGTCCCCTACAGGGCAGAGACGAGAGATCCCGTACAGGGCAGAGACGAGACGTCCCCTACAGGGCAGAGACGAGAGATCCCTACAGGGCAGAGACGAGACGTCCCCTACAGGGCAGAGACGAGACGTCCCCTACAGGGCAGAGACGAGACGTCCCCTACAGGGCAGAGACGAGACGTCCCCTACAGGGCAGAGACGAGACGTCCCCTACAGGGCAGAGACGAGACGTCCCCTACAGGGCAGAGACGAGAGATCCCCTACAGGGCAGAGACGAGAGATCCCCTACAGGGCAGAGACGAGACGTCCCCTACAGGGCAGAGACGAGACGTCCCCTACAGGGCAGAGACGAGACGTCCCCTACAGGGCAGAGACGAGAGATCCCCTACAGGGCAGAGACGAGAGATCCCCTACAGGGCAGAGACGAGACGTCCCCTACAGGGCAGAGACGAGACGTCCCCTACAGGGCAGAGACGAGAGATCCCCTACAGGGCAGAGACGAGACGTCCCCTACAGGGCAGAGACGAGACGTCCCCTACAGGGCAGAGACGAGAGATCCCCTACAGGGCAGAGACGAGACGTCCCCTACAGGGCAGAGGCGAGACGTCCCCTACAGGGCAGAGACGAGACGTCCCCTACAGGGCAGAGACGAGACGTCCCCTACAGGGCAGAGACGAGAGATCCCCTACAGGGCAGAGACGAGAGATCCCCTACAGGGCAGAGACGAGAGATCCCCTACAGGGCAGAGACGAGAGATCCCCTACAGGGCAGAGGCGAGACGTCCCCTACAGGGCAGAGGCGAGAGATCCCCTACAGGGCAGAGGCGAGAGATCCCCTACAGGGCAGAGACGAGAGATCCCGTACAGGGCAGAGACGAGAGATCCCCTACAGGGCAGAGACGAGAGATCCCCTACAGGGCAGAGACGAGAGTTCCCCTACAGGGCAGAGGCGAGAGATCCCCATACCGGTCAGAGACGAGAGATCCCATACAGGGCAGAGACGAGACGTCCCCTACAGGGCAGAGACGAGAGATCCCCATACAGGTCAGAGACGAGAGATCCCGTACAGGGCAGAGACGAGAGATCCCCTACAGGGCAGAGACGAGAGATCCCCTACAGGGCAGAGACGAGAGGTCCCCTACAGGGCAAAGACGAGAGGTCCCTTACAGGGCAGAGACGAGAGATCCCCTACAGGGCAGAGGCGAGACGTCCCTACAGGGCAGAGACGAGACAGATCCCCTACAGGGCAGAGAGAGAGATCCCCTACAGGGCAGAGACGAGACGTCCACTACAGGGCAGAGACGAGAGATCCCCTACAGGGCAGAGACGAGAGATCCCCTACAGGGCAGAGACGAGAGATCCCCTACAGGGCAGAGACGAGAGATCCCCTACAGGGCAGAGACGAGAGATCCCCTACAGGGCAGAGACGAGAGATCCCCTACAGGGCAGAGGCGAGACATCCCCTACAGGGCAGAGACGAGAGATCCCAGACAGGGCAGAGACGAGAGATCCCGTACAGGGCAAAGACGAGACGTCCCCTACAGGGGAGAGACAAGAGATCCCCTACAGGGCAGAGACGAGAGATCCCGTACAGGTCAAAGACGAGACGTCCCCTACAGGGCAGAGACGAGAGTTCCCGTACAGGGCAGAGACGAGAGATCCCAGACAGGGCAGAGACGAGAGGTCCCCTACAGGGCAGAGACGAGAACGTCCCCTACAGGGCAGAGACGAGAGATCCTATGCTACAGGGAGCGAAGCCAAGAGAGAAGAGACAAAGCAAGCGAGGAGAAGAAGCCCAGGAGAGTAGACCAGTACACAGTACAGAGAGAAGAGCCAGCAGAAAGAGTTAACAAGCGCCAAGAGGAAGCATGAGTTTCAGACTCAGACACAGCAGACAGAAGAGAAGCAACACAGAAGAGAGAGACCAGATGAAAGAGACAGAGCAGAAGAGCGAAGAGAGAGAGGCAGGAGCAGCCAGAGCGAAGCAGGCCCAGATCAGACCGAGAAGAAGATGACCAGAGAAAGAGAGAGAAGAAGGCCAAGCAGCAGCAGGAGGTTGCACTACGAAGATACGCGCAGTTGCCAGCTCAAGACCCCAGCAGGCCAGAGCAAGAGTACAGACGGAGCAGGCGGAGCAGTATGACCAAGGGAATCAGTTCAGACAGGATAGGGCCAAGAGCGAGAGAGACGGAACAGCAGCAGGCAGCCGAGACCGAGGAGATAGACAGAGCAGGCCCACAGTAGAGACGGAGAGCCAGAAGAGACCAAAGCAGAATTAGACGACAGACCCGAGACAGAGACAGAGCACGGAACAGAAGGAGAGAGCAACAGAGTCAGAGTACGTCACAGAGAGAGCAAGAGTCCAAAGAGACCACAAGGCAGCCCTCAGAGAAGACCCAGCAGAGTAGAAGAACATGAACGAGAGACTGAGAGAGAGTGAGACAGAAAGACAAGAGACGCGAGATCCCTCCTACAGGGCAGAGACGAGAGATTCCCCTACCGGGGCAGAGACAAGTGATCCTACCAGGGCGGACAGAGACAAGAGATCACCCTACAGGGCAGAGACGAGTGATCCCGTAGTACAGGGTAATAGACGGAGACGTCCCCTCAGGGCAGAGACGGGAAATCTCCTACAGGGCATTTATGGTGAAGAAGAGTATCCCCTACCGGGCTGAGACAGAGGACGAGAATCCCTAGACAGAGGCAGAGAGTGACGTCCCCTACAGGGCAGGAGAAGAGAGTATCCCTACAGGGGACCGAGATTTAGTAGATGAGAGATCCCCTACAGGGCAAAACAAAGACGAGGAGATCCCCTACCAGGGCAGAGACGAGAGTCCCAGACAGGGCTCAGCAGGAGGAGACGGAAGAGATCCCGTACAGGGCAGAGACGAGAGATCCCAGACAGGGCAGAGACGAGAGGTCCCTTACAGGGCAGAGACGAGAGATCCCCTACAGGGCAGAGACGAGAGATCCCCTACAGGGCAGAGACGAGAGATCCCCTACAGGGCAGAGGCGAGAGATCCCGTACAAAGCGGCCTCTAAGCTTAGACCGGCGTTTCTCAACCTTTTTTTAGTTAGGACGCCCTTTACAATGATGGACAGTCTCAGGCGCCCCATTCTAAAATGTAAAAAAAGGGTTCCAATAGCTTTACACAATGCAGCCCCACCCACATGGAGGACACCCAACGTTGGAGGAGATTTATTCTTCCAAAGCAAATACACTTTTGCAATACCGACTAGTATTCCGATGTTTCTCTTCTCCCTCAGTTTTTCTCCATCACTTGGCTAACGAGACCCCCAAACCTGATGACAAGACGACAACGGGCATCCTCCTGAACTCATGATGTCATTGGCCGTTAGGAGGTTGGCAACTAGAAGATCGTAATGATGGACAATGAAAACCTGAAGCTTTGTGTAACTAAATGGCAGGTTCCACCCCACCGACTTGTATACAATTTTGGGGCAACTTTTAGGCATTTTGTCAAGGCACCCCTGAAGAAACCTCAAGGTACCCCGGGGCGAGTGGGCACCCTGGATGAAGAAGGCTGGCTTAGAGGGTAACAGAAATACCGTCACTGGACCATTCAGCCTTCATTAGAGTTGGACATTCCTGATCGTCATTCCATATCCAGCCCCTCACTCCTCCCCAATCTCTGGCTCAGCCCCCCCACCCCTCCCCCGAGTTGAGGAGATCCATTCATAACATTCACAAGAAACCATTGTGAATGGAAAACTTCTGTCCCCGGGCGACCAGATTCCTCAATTTGTTCTGCCTTGCCTCAGTGAAACGAAGGCGATCATGACTCAATCGTTCTGCACTGTTTTCCCAGCGGGAAACCTGTCAGAAATTAATGGCTCAACAAATATCACAGCCGAGGGAACCGGCTTGATTGTTATTTCTTGGGTCCCCGCCCATCGCTTGTGCGTCTAGTTGGGAGAGGGGCGGCGCTCCCGGCCGCTCCGCATCGCTCGGTGGGCGTTCTGGGGGAGGGACTCGGCGCCCCCCCCACATCGTGTGGGCAGGTTTTCAAGGTGAGGTAGTGGGGACGGATTCGAGCTACCGAGACCCCCCCATCGCTTGGCGTCGAGTCGGGGGGACGGTCTGCGGCGCACCCCATCGTCTGGCGTCAGTGGGGAGGGACGGCGCGTTGCTCACCCCCCGATCGCTGGAGTCAGTGGGAGGGACTGTGCGCCCCCCATCGCTGGCTGTCAGCAGTGCGGGAGGGACGGCGCCCCCCATCGGCTGGGTCAGTGGGGAGGGACGGCGCCCCATCATGCTGGCGGTCAGTGGGGAGGGACGCTTGCGGCGCCCCCCCATCGCTGGCGCTGTCAGTGGGGAGGGAACGGCCGCTCCCCTCATCGCTTGGCCGTCAGTGGGGAGGGCGGCGCTCCCCCCTTCTGTCTGCCGTCAGTTGGGGAGGGGACGGTCGCCGCGCCGCCTATCGCTTGCCTGTGTCCTCACAGTGGGGGAGGTGGTGGATATGGAGATAGAAGGGGAGGGACGGGCTGGCGCCCCCATGCTGCACGTCCAGTGGGGAGGGACGGCGTCCCCCGCCATCGCATGCGTCAGTGGGGAGGGCGGGCTCCCCCCATCTGCTGCGTCTGGGGGTGAGGGACGGCGCCCCCCATCCGCTGCCGTAGTGGGGAGGGACGGCGCCCCCCCATAGCTGCGTCAAGCTGTGGGGGGGGGGTCGGCGGGGGGAGGTGTCAAGTGGCGCCGTCCCCCCGGGGGAGGTGAGTACAAGGGGCGGGACGGCCCCCCCCATCGCTGCCGTCAGTGGGGAGGGACGGCGCCCCCCCCATCGCTGCCGTCAGTGGGGAGGGACGGCGCCCCCCCATCGCTGCCGTCAGTGGGGAGGGACGGCGCCCCCCCCATCGCTGCCGTCTCAGTGGGAGGACGGGCGCCCCCCCCATCGCTGCCGTCAGTGGGGAGGGACGGCGCCCCCCCATCGCTGGCGTCAGTGGGGAGGGAGGCGCCCCCCCCATCGCTGCGTCAGAGGGGAGGGACGGCGCCCCCCCATCGCTGCCGTCAGTGGGGAGGGACGGCGCCCCCCCATCGCTGCCGTCAGTGGGGAGGGACGGCGCCCCCCCATCGCTGCCGTCAGTGGGGAGGGACGGCGCCCCCCCATCGCTGCCGTCAGTGGGGAGGGACGGCGCCCCCCCATAGCTGCCGTCAGTGGGGAGGGACGGCGCCCCCCCATCGCTGCCGTCAGTGGGGAGGGACGGCGCCCCCCCATCGCTGCCGTCAGTGGGGAGGGACGGCGCCCCCCCATCGCTGCCGGCAGTGGGGAGGGACGGCGCCCCCCCATCGCTGCCGTCAGTGGGGAGGGACGGCGCCCCCCATCGCTGGCGTCAGTGGGGAGGGACGGCGCCCCCATCGCTGCCGTCAGTGGGGGAGGGACGGCGCCCCATCGCTGGCGTCAGTGGGGAGGGACGGCGCCCCATCGCTGGCGTCAGTGGGGAGGAATGGCACCCCATCGTTTTGTCAGCGGAAGAAAGAGTCCCCCGTTGTTTGTGTCAATGGCAGAACTACACCCCCACTGTTCTGACATGGAGGGGGGGCCCCGGGGCCCTTTTGGGGGGGTTTGGGGGGGAAAAAAAGGGGTTTCCCCCCCCAAACCCCAAAAACCCCCCCCCCCCCAAAAAAAAAACCCCCCCCCCAATCGGGGGTTTTTGGGGGGGGGGCCCCCAAAGGGGGGGGGGCCCCCCAACCCGGGGGGGGGGAGGGCCCCCCCCCGGGGGGAATTGGGGGGGGGGCCCCCCCCGGGTTTTGGGGGGGGGGCCCCCCCCCCCCCTTTTGGGGGGGGGGCCCCCCGGGGCCCCGGGGGGGGCCCCCCCCCCCCGGGGGGGGGGCCCCCCTTCCCCGGGGGGGGGGGGGCCCCCCCCGGGGCCCCGGGGGGGGGGGGGGCCCCCCCCCCCCCAAAAGGGGGCCCCCCGGGGCCCACCCCCCCCGGGGGGGGGCCCCCCCCCCCCCCCCGGGGGGTTTGGGGGGTCCCCCCCCGGGGGGGGGGGGGGCCCCCCCCCCCCCCTTCCCCCCGGGGGTGGGGCCCCCCCCGGGGCCGGGGGGGGGGGGGCCCCAATGGGTGCCCCCGGGGGGGGGGCCCCCCCCCCGGGGCCCCGGGGGAGGGGGGCCCCCCCCCCGGGGGGGAAGGGGGGGGCCCCCCCCCCCGGGGGGGGGGCCCCCCCCGGGGGCCCGGGGGGGGCCCCCCCCCCCCCGGGGGGGGGGGCCCCCCCTTCCCGGGCCCCGGGGGGGGGCCCCCCCCCCTTGGGGGGGGGCCCCCCAAAAGGGCGGGGGGGGCCCCCCCCCGGGGGGGGGGTTCCCCCCGGGGGGGGGGGGCCCCCCCCCGGGGGGAAAAAACCCCCCCAAAAAGGTTAAGGGGGGGCCCCCCCCCCCAAAAAAGGCCAGGGGCCCCCCCCGGGGGAAAGGGGGAATTTGGGGGGGGGGTTTTTTCCCCCTTTTTCCCCCAAAAAAAAAGGGGGGCCCCCCCCCCCCGGGGGGGGCCCCCCCCCCCCCCGGGGCCCCCCTTTTTTTTCCCTTTTTTTTTTTCCCCCCCCCCCCCTTTTTTTTCCCCCCTTTTCCCTTTTCCCCCCCTAAATTTTTTTTTTTTTTTTTTCCCCCCTTTCCCCCCCCCCCTTTTTCCCTTTTTTTTTTTTTTTTTCCCTTTTTTTTCCCTTTCCTTTCCTTTTCCCCTTTCCCCTTTTTTTTTTTTTTTTCCCAAAAAAAATTTTTTTTTTTTTTTCCCCCTTTCCGCCCCCTTTGTCCCCGGGCCCCCTTTTTTCCTTTTAACCCCTTTTTTTCCCCCCCCCCCTTTTTTCCCCCCCCCAAAAAAAAAATTTTTTTTGGGTTTTTTTTTTTTAAAAGGGGGGGCCCCCCCATTTTTTCCCCCCTTTTTTTTAAAAAACCCCCCCCCTTTTTTAAATTTTTTTTTTTTTGGGGGGGGGGTTTTTCCCTTGTTTTTTTTTTTTCCCCTTTCTTTTTTTTTTTTCCCCCCTTTTTTCTTTTTTTTTTTCCCTTTTTTTTTTTTTTTTTGGGGGCCCCCCCCTTTTTTTTTAAAATTTTTTAAAAAAATTTTTTTTTTCCCTTTTTTTTTTCCCCCCCCCCTTTTTTTTTCTTTTTTTCCTTTTTTTTTCCTTTTCCCCTTTTTTTTTTTTTTCCCCCAAAAAATTTTAAAAAAGGTTTTCCCCTTGCCCCCTTTTTTTTTTTTTCCCTTTTTTCCCCCCCTTTTTTTTTCCCCTTTTTTTCCTTTTTTTCCCTTGGGCCCTTTTTTTTTTTTCCTTTTTTTTTTTTTAAACCCCCCTTTTTCTTTTTTTTTTGGGTTTTTTTTTTTTCCTTTTTTTTTTTTTTTAAAAATTTTTTTTTTTTTTTTTTTTTTTCCCCTTTTTTTTTTTTCCCCTTTTTTTTTTTTTTCCCTTTTTTTTTTTTTTTTCCCCCCCTTTTTCCCCTTTTTTAAAAAAAAAAAAAATTTTTTTTTTTTTTTTTTTGGGGGGGGGGGGGGGGGGGGGGGGGGGGGGGGGGGGGGGGGGGGGGTTTTTTTTTTTTTTCCCCCCTTTTTCCTTTCTTTATTTAAACTTTTTTTTTTCCCTTTTTCCCTTTTTTTAAATTTTTTTCCCCTTTTTTCCCCCAATTTTTTACAAAAAAAAATTCTTTTTCCCGGAAAAAAAACCCCCAAAAACCCCCGGGGGGGGGGTTTTTTTTTTGGGGGCCCCCGACCCCCCCCTTTTTAAACAAAAAATTTTTTCCCCCCCCCCCCCCCCCCCAAAAAAAAAAACCCCCCTTTTAAAATTTTTCCCAAACCCCCCCCCCTTTTTTTCCCAGTCCCCCCCCCCTTTTTTTTCCCCCCCCCCCCCTTTTTTTTTCCCCCCCCAAAAAAATTTTTTTCCCCCCTCCCCATAATTTTAACCCCCTTTCCCCCCTTTTAAACCCTTCCCCCCCCTTTAAATTTTTTCCCCGGGCCCCTTTTTTTTTTCCCCCCCCCAAAAACCCCTTTCCCCCCCCCCCCTTTTTTTTTTTTTTTTTCCCCCAAAAGTTTTTTTTTTTTTCCCCCCTTTTTTTAAATTTTTTTTTTTTTTTCCAATTTTTCCCCCCCTTTAACCCCCAAAATTTTTCCCCCCCCCCCCTTTTCCCCTTTTCCCCGGGGGGAAAAAACCTTTTTTTTTCCCTTTTTCCCCCCCTTTTTTTTTTGGGGGGCCTTTTTTTGGGGGGGGTTTTTTTTTCCCCCCCCCCGGGGGCCCCCCCCCCCCCCCCGGGGGGGGCCCCCCCCTTTTTCCCCCCGGGCCCCCCCTTTTTTTTGGTTTGGGAAATTTCCTTTTTTAAAACCCCCAAATTTCGGTTTTCCCCCCCCCCTTTTTCCCCCCCTTTCCCCCCAAATTTTAAAAATTTCCCCCCAAAAAAAAAACCCCCCCCAAAAAACCAAAAAACCCCCCCTAAAAACCCAAAAAAAGGGTGCCCCCCCCCCCTTTTTTTCCCCCAAATTTTTGGGGGGGTTTTCCCCCCCTAAAAACCCCCCCTTTTTTTCCCCCCAAACTAAAACCCCCAAAGGGGCCCCCCTTTTTTTTGGGGCCCGGGCCTTTTTTTTTCCCCCCCCTTTTTTTTTTTTCCCCCCCCCCCCAAATTTTTTGTTTCCCCCTCCCCCCCTTTTTGGGCCCCCCCCCCCTTTTTTTTTTTTTTTTTCCCCCCTTTTTTTCCCCCTTTTTTCCCCCCCTTTTTTTGGTTTTTTCCCCCCCCCGTTTTTTTCCCCCCCCCCCCCTTTTTCCCCCCCCCCCCTTTTTTTAAACCCCCCCTTGCCCCCTTTTTTTTTCCCCCCCCCCTTTTTCCCCCCCCCCAAACCCCTTTTTTCCCCCCCCCCTTTTTTGGGGGGGGCCCCCTTTTTGTTTTTTTTTCCCTTTTTTTTTGGGGGTTCCCCCCCCTTTTTTTTCCCCGGGCCCCCCCCCCCCCCCTTTTTTTTTTTTTTTTTTTTGGGCCGGGGTTTTTTTTTTTCCCCCCCCCTTTTTTTTTTGGGGGCCCCCCCTTTCCCCCCCTTTTTTTTTTTTTTTTCCCCCCCCCCAAATTTTTTTTTTCCCCCCCGGGGGGGGCCCCCCCCCCCAAAATTTCCCCTTTTTTTTTTTCCCCCCCCAAAAACCCCTTTTCCCCCCCCCATTTTTTTTTTCCCCCCCCCGGGCTCACGGATGGGAAATTTCCCCCCCCCAAAAAAAAGGGGGGCCCCCCCCAAAAAAAAAATTTTGGGTCCCCCCCGGGGGGGGGCCCCCGGGCCCCCGGGGGGTTTCCCCCCCCCGGGGTTTTTCCCCCCGGGGGGCGGGGGGGGGGGGGGGGGGGGCCCCCCCAAACCCCCCCCCGGGGCCCCCCCCCCCCTTTTTTAAACCCCCCTTTAACCCCAAAAAAACCCCCCCCCCCCCCCCCCCCCCCGGGGGGAAAGGGGGCCCCCTTTAAAAAGGGGGGAAAAAAAAAGGCAAAAAACCCAAAAAAAACCCCCCCCCCCCCCCCCCCCCCCCCCCTTTTTTTCCCCCCAAAGAGCCCCCCCTTTTTCCCCCTTCCCCGGGGGGGGAAAAAAGGGGCCCTTTCCCCCCACCCCCCACCAAAAATTTTCCCAAAAGGGGGGGGGGGTTTTTTCCCCCTTTTTTTCCCAAAAAACCCTTTTTTTTAAAAACCCCCTTTTAAACCCCCGGGGGCCCCGGGGGGGGCAACTGCTGCATAACACAGGAGAGGCCCCGATTCCGGGTTCCCGTCCCGTACCCCGGGGGGGGGGGGGAACCTTCTTTCCCCCCAACCCCCCCGGCATTGGACCCCGAGTAGGTAACCCCGGATTGTCCGTACAAATGGCAGGTTTGGTGACCACCCGGGATTTCGCCCCTACCGGGAAAAGAAAGGGGACCCCGGCCCCCAAAAAAAAAAAAATTTCTTTTGGGGACACTGGCAGAGTAGGGGCCCCCGGCAAATTTCGGGGAGATTGGCGAGAAAGGGGAAACCCCCCCCTTGGGTCCCTAAATTGGACAGAGTAGGTGACCCCCCGGCATTGCTCCGTACACGGACAGGAAAAGGGGACCCCGGGATTGCTTAAAACACTGGTAGAGTAGGGGACCCCGGCATTGCGCCGTACCCCTGGGCAGAGTAGGGGACCCCCGGCAATTTCTGGGTTTCACTGGACAGAGTAGGTGACCCCCGGGATTGCTCCCTAAATGGCAGATTTGGTGACCCCGGCATTGCTCCGTACACTGGACAGAGTAGTGACCCCGGCATTGCTCCGTACACTGGACAGAGTAGGTGACCCCGGAATTGCTCCGTACACTGACAGAGTAGGTGACCCCGGCATTGCTCCGTACACTGGACAGAGTAGGTGAACCCGGCATTGTTGGGTACATTGGACAGAGTAGGTGACCCCGGCATTGCTCCGTACACTGGACAGAGTAGGTGACCCCGGCATTTCTCCGTACACGGGTCAGAGTAGGTGACCCCGGCATTTCTCCGTACACGGGTCAGAGTAGGTGACCCCGGCATTGCTCCCTACACGGGTCAGAGTAGGTGACCCCGGCATTGCTCCGTACACGGGTCAGAGTAGGTGACCCCGGCATTGCTCCATACACTGGACAGAGTAGGTGAACCCGGCATTGCAGGGTACATTGGACAGAGTAGGTGACCCCGGCATTGCAGGGTACATTGGACAGAGTAGGTGACCCCGGCATTGCTCCGTACACTGGACAGAGTAGGTGACCCCGGCATTGCTCCGTACACTGGTGAGAGTAGGTGACCCCGGCATTGCTCCGTACATTGGACAGAGTAGGTGACCCCGGCATTGCTCCGTACACTGGACAGAGTAGGTGACCCCGGCATTGCTCCGTACACTGGACAGAGTAGGTGACCCCGGCATTGCTGGGTACATTGGACAGAGTAGGTGACCCCGGCATTGCTGGGTACATTGGACAGAGTAGGTGACCCCGGCATTGCTCCGTACACTGGACAGAGTAGGTGACCCCGGCATTGCTCCGTACACTGGACAGAGTAGGTGACCCCGGCATTGCTCCGTACACTGGACAGAGTAGGTGACCCCGGCATTGCTCCGTACACTGGACAGAGTAGGTGACCCCGGCATTGCTGGGTACATTGGACAGAGTAGGTGACCCCGGCATTGCTGGGCACATTGGACAGAGTAGGTGACCCCGGCATTGCTCCGTACACTGGACAGAGTAGGTGACACCAGGCCTTCATCAGACAGACATTTCCCCTCTGGCTTCGGTACCGCAGGCCATAAAAAAGAAGGACTGCTCCTCCTCTCACCGATCGATCGCTGCGTACCACCACATGGCCAAACCTGAGAAATTCAAACAGAAACCTCCACATCGATCACATACAATCATGGCCAAAAATATTGGCATCCTGAATTTCAGTCCAATAACCACTTCCCCTAGAAAATTGTTGTAATTACAAATGTTCCCTCATTCTCGTGTTTATTTCTTGTGTTTGTATCGGTAGGACAAGAAAAAGTGGAGCAAAACAAAAAGCCAAACTGACGCATTTCACACAAACCTCCAAAAAACGGACTGGACACAATTATTGGCACCCCTTGGAAATAACTGAAATCAATGGCTTCCTGGAACCATCACGGCGTTTCTTCCACCTCTTCCTTCTTCATCTGCTCCAGGTCTCTCGGATTGGAAGGGTCCCTGAGATCTCTCCACAGGAGCTCTACGGGATTTAGGTCTGGACTCATTGCTGGTCAGTTCAGTAATCTCCGGCACTTAAACCATTTCTGGGGGCTGACGTGTGCTTTGGGTCATTGTCCTTGTGCAAGACCCCTGACCTCTGATGGAGACCCATCTTTCTGACACTGGGCCTACATTGCACCCCAGAATTCTTTGGTAGTCCTCAGACTTCTTAATTCCACACCACGGCCAAGACATCCAGTGCCTGACGCAGCAGAGCAATCCCAAAACATCAGTGCGCCCCTCCCCCCACCATGTGGGACTGTAGGGACTGGATTCTTCAACCACTTCTGGACCGCCCACCGTCGTTGTACGTCGGGATTCTGACGTAGAATACCGGGAGTTAAGGCTGCAGAGAGCTGCCATAACCCGGGTATTTTCTGAAATGGCAGGGGGTCCACTTTTCAGATAAAAGTGGTCTCCGCGGCAGATTTGCAGCAAGATCACTTTTATTGGCAGCAGGAGAGGTGCCCACCCCCCTTCACTCCACTTTACGGTCGTCTCTGCCGCTCACCGGAGTCGTCTTTAGTGGCGGAGATGATCCGATCCTTTCCCCTCTGAGGCCCTGTGTCAAGAGAGGGAACGATGGCCCCCACTCCACTCAATGACGTTGGATGATGGAAGCGACGCCAAACGTCACTTCCACCCAATGACCTTAAAAGGGACTCATTTATTTTTTCGTTTTTTTTTATTGCATGTCATCAGCTGCGATCGGACACAGCCGATCACACGGGTAAAGAGCCGCGTCATCAGCCCTTTACAGAGAACGGGGCAATCGTGGTGAGAGTGGGTGACGTCAAATGAAGTCGTCCCAGAACGAGAGGGCATCCCGCCCGCCATTTGTCTATACGGCGGGCGGGAGGAGATCAAAGTCGCCCCCCCCCCCCCTCGTGCTAGTACGCAAAGACGAACGTGTGCGTCGTAAACAGCCGCGTCGTCAGCCCTTTAACGAGATGGGTGCAATCGTGGTGAGACTGGGCGACAAAAAATGAAGTCGTCGCCGAACGAGAGGGCATCCCGCCCGCCATTTGTCTATATGGCGGGCGGGAGGAGATCAAAGTCGCCCCCCCCATCGTGCTAGCACGCAAAGACGAACGTGTGCGTCGTTCCCGCACGCACACAGCGATCGTCCCACACATGTGAGGTATCGCTGCAAACACTGGATCACGGGCAGCAATTCTAGCACTAGACCTCCTCTGTAAACCTAACCTGGTAACCTGTAAAGGCTTTTAAATGACCGCCTATGGATAGAAAAATTGACATCGTTTGTCACCGTTGTGCGGGCGTGCGCAATTGTAAAGCGCGACACGTTTCGTATCCATTTACTCCGTGTCAACTTTCATATTTTACAAAAAAATTGGGTTGTGTTTTTCTGCATTAGAATATAATTTTTTTTTTTTTTTTTTCTTCAAAAATTTCATATATATATATATATAAAAATTAGGGCTGTGAAAATTATAGATTAATTCCTCGATTAATCGATCAAAATTCTTTTGATCGGTACTCACCTCTCCGCCGGCTTCCGGCCCTTCAGGGAGTTCCGTCGGAGATAAGGTGACGTCACGGACATCACCGGACTCCTCCCCCCTTCCCCCAAGTGCCTCCGTCTGCTAACGAAGGGAAGGGGGGGGGAGTCCGGTGACATCGAAGTTCTCATTGAACGTAACGCGGACGGGGGAGGAGCTACGCCTGACGTCACCCGCTGCTGCCCTACAGAACTAACACGATTGTCGGCTTTACATGCTGTGTTTTTTTCATCTTTATGTGAGTAGTTTTTGTGTTTGAACACAAAAATGAAATCTTCTACTTAAGCGGTGAGCACTTCGATCTTTTCTTTCTACTCATGACCTGCGTCCTTGCTGAGATCAAAGGAGACCTGAGAGAAGTTTATGGTCCGTGTTATACCCTTTTCATACCCGCTTGTATGACCACCTGTTTGCACAGGGGTCCATGCCATAAGGGGAGAGCGATTAGTTAGACCGGAGGTGGAGGGATTGTCACGCTACTGTGGGGAAAAAATGACTTACGTCAGTGCTACAGATTGAATTTAAAATGTATTTGTGTGAACTGTGAATTAAGTCATGGATTGTGGAAACTAACTAGTGTCAGGTGATTGTATATAGTGTATACCACATTTACCACTGACTAATGCAGAGCTGCAATGCAAGGAGATCAGCTAAAAGTAGTTGGATCTGTACGTTATAATTAATCGAAATGAGTCGATTAAACGATTAAAAAAAAAAAATTTGATTAATCGAACATGAAATTTTTAATCAGTAACAGGCCTTTATAATATATATATTTTATTAAAGATTTAACCCCCCCCCCCCCCCCCCTTTTTTTTTTTTTTTTTCGGGTTTTTTTTTTTTTTTTTTTTTTTAACCCCCCCCCCCCCCCCACCCCCCCCCCTTTTTTTCCCCCCCCTTTAAAACGGGGGAAAATCGTGGGTGCGTTAAAACCCGATACACCCAAAAAAAAATGGGAAAAAACGGTTTTCGGCGCCCAAAAAAATGGCGACTGCGGCCGAAAAAGGGCCCAAGGGGTTGGGGGCCGGGAAAAAAACCCAAGCCGGGGTGTTTAACCCCCGCTTTTTTATCCCGGGCCCCCCTGCGCTCGCTCCCAAACAGCAGGAGGGGGGGATTCCGGCGGGGCCAACTTTGGCCGGTTTTTTTCGGCCGCAGTTTGGTCTTTCCGGGCCCCGCATGCGCGGTTTTTCTCGCGGCGGGGGAAAATTTTAAAAGCTGGCAAAATGCAAATTAAAAACTAGCAAGCTTTCCAAAAGAACCCGGGGGAAGCTGCAAAAGACACGGGCCCAACTGCAAATGACGGGGCAAGGCTGCAAATGACGCTGGTCAAGGCTGCAAATGACGCTGGGCAAGCTGCAAATGACATTAGCAAGCTGCAAATGACACTGGGCAAGCTGCAAATGACGCTGGGCAAGCTGCAAATGACGCTGGGCAAGCTACAAATGACGCTGGGCAAGGTGCAAATGACGCTGGGCAAGCTGGGAAATGACAAAAGCAAGCTGCAAATGACACTGGGCAAGCTGCAAATACGCTGGGCAAGCTGCAAATGACGCTGGGAAGCTACAAATGACGCTGGGCAAGCTACAAATGAAGCTGGGCAAGCTGCAAATGACACTAGCAATCTGCAAATGACGCTGGGAAGCTACAAATGACGCTGGGCAAGCTACAAATGACCTGGGCAAGCTACAAATGACACTGGGCAAACTACAAAAGACGCTGGGCAAGCTAAAATGACGCTGGGCAAGGCTGCAAATGACGCGGGGCAAGGCTGCAAATGACGCTGGGCAAGCTGCAAATGACACTGGCAAGCTGCAAATGACATGGGCAAGCTGCAAATGACACTGGGCAAGCTGCAAATGACACGGGGCAAGCTACAAATGACACTGGGCAAGGCTGCAAATGACGCTGGGCAAGCTGCAAATGACACTGGGCAAGCTGCAATGACACTGGCAAGCTGCAAATGACACTGGGCAAGCTGCAAATGACACTGGCAAGCTGCAAATGACACGGGGCAAGCTGCAAATGACACTGGGCAAGCTGCAAATGACACTGGCAAGCTGCAAATGACACTGGGCAAGCTGCAAATGACGCTGGCAAGCTACAAATGACGCTGGGCAAGGCTGCAAATGACGGCTGGCAAGGCTGCAAATGACGCTTAAATGTAAGTTTTTTTTTCCCCTAAGCTTCCCTCCTAAAACTTTTTTTCCTTAAAATTCCCTCCTAAAATTGGGGTGCGTGTTATACGCCGATAAAAACGGTATATATATATATATATATATAACATTTTATTTAGGTTAGGTAGCTTTGTATTATATTGCAATAGTTTTTTTTGTATGTAAAGCATTTTTTGTTTAGTAAAAGCACATTGATAAGGTCTACGTATCCTCGGTTTTACTGCGAGAACCTTTAATAGTCATTTTCTAGCAAAAAAAAAAAGTTTTTCACACAAAAAGTGCCAGAAATTTCGGGTCTTCAGGAGGTTAAAGGGGTGTCTCAGCTAAAAAAAATTTTTTTTTTAAAAGCAGCAGCTAAAAAAAAAAAAGTAGCTGCCGACATTTAATAAGTACTCTTACCCTCCCAGGGCGCCTGCGATGTTGGTCGTGGAGGCCGAGATGTCCCAGCGCCGCCATCCTCAGTAAGGGAAACGGGCAGCGAAGACTACGGGCTTCACTGCCCGTTTCCTACTGCGCATGCGCGAGTCGTCGTGCGGCCTACTGCGCATGCGCGGCGCTTTGTGAATGGGGAACGCGATGCGTTGTGGGGCACACAGTTCCCATAACACACCGCCCCATTCACTAGAAGGCGGCGCTCGGAGCAGAAGACAGAACAGCTCCGCGGAACAGGAAGAGGCAGATTAGGACGATCTGCCTAGCAACAGCCATTTCTGGTAAGTAAAAAAAAAATTTTTTTTTTTTTCCTTTTTAAATTTTTTATTAACATTTTTATCAAGTTTTTTTTTTTCAGGGGGGCCCTCCACTTTAAGGACAGGAGAATCACAAACTTGGAACACAATTATTTCTTACAATTTGAAGATAGAAATAATTTTGTCCATTTTTGGAGTTTTTCGTGAAATGTGTCAGATTTTAGTGTCACATCGATACAAAAACACAAGAAATAAAACATGAAAATGCCGAAACATGTTTAATTGCGACACTTTTCTGGGTGAAATGCGACATTCTCTGATAGAAATGCAGGGTGCCAATATTTTTGGGGTCCAAATACAACCCCCCCTCCCCCCCCCCCATCCTTCCGATCCCTATCAGAGCCAGGCCAGGGATGTTGTAAAGATATTTCTTCTCCAATCATTGTCCTGTGTATGGACAGTATAGAACGACCAGAAGACAAAATAAACACGCCACACAGCAGTCTGAGAATAAGAAGAAATTCACTTACAAGCTTCCTCTTCTGGGGAGACTCAGTTCCTTCTGGAAGAAAGAGACAAGACAGAGTCAGTGTTCGCAGGTGAGAGACCAGAAAGAAAGAAAAAAGTCACAAGACAAAAACACAGGAAGAAGTTCCGCCATCCCCTCCCTGACACAACCACCGATACGGCCAGTAGATGGCGCCATTCACACCGGAGATTTGCAGCTCTCTGGACCAAAAGATAAGAAAACAGCAAAACAAAACCAAAGGACACAAATCCCTGAGGATGGAAGGTAAGGAGCTTATTGGGGGGGGGGGGGGGGGGCTCTGATTGGACAGCCTGTCTACCCAGAAATACAACACACACTTCTATTTAAAGCGCCGGAGCACCGAAACCCATTCTTCAGTTACCGGCGATATCTCCCAGACTTCCTAAATGTATTACAGACCCCAAAGTCAGCACAGGGGTGGCGGGAGGTACAAGTCCCATCAACACCCAATGCCGGGAGAGCCGAGTCCACATAGATTTTGGTAAAACTGGGTGACAGTGGTGTCACTTTTGCAGAGCGTCCCCCCAGTGGTATGTCAGCTTTGCAGTCTCCATAGCATTGTGTCTGTTTTGCAGTGTCCCCCCCCCCACTTTTGCAGAGTGTCCCCCCCAGCAGTGTGTCAGTTTTGCAGTGTCCCCCCCTCCTGTTTTGTAGAGTATCCCCCAGCAGTGTGTCAGTTTTGCAGAGTGTCCCCCCAGCAGTGTGTCAGTTTTGCAGAGTGTCCCCCCCCCCACTTTTGCAGAGTGTCCCCCCAGCAGTGTGTCAGTTTTGCAGAGTGTCTCCCCAGCAGTGTGTCAGTTTTGCAGAGTGTCCCCCCAGCAGTGTGTCAGTTTTGCAGAGTGTCCCCCCAGCAGTGTGTCAGTTTTGCAGAGTGTCCCCCCCCCCACTTTTGCAGAGTGTCCCCCCAGCAGTGTGTCAGTTTTGCAGAGTGTCTCCCCAGCAGTGTGTCAGTTTTGCAGAGTGTCCCCCCAGCAGTGTGTCAGTTTTGCAGAGTGTCCCCCCCAGCAGTGTGTCAGTTTTCCAGAGCGTCCCCCCCCCCACTTTTGCAGAGTGTCCCCCCAGCAGTGTGTCAGTTTTGCAGAGTGTCCCCCCAGCAGTGTGTCAGTTTTGCAGAGTGTCCCCCCAGCAGTTTGTCAGTTTTGCAGAGTGTCTCCCCAGCAGTGTGTCAGTTTTGCAGTGTCCCCCCCCCCCACTTTTGCAGAGTGTCTCCCCAGCAGTGTGTCTGTTTTGCAGTGTCCCCCCACTTTTGCAGAGCGTCCCCCAGGGGTATGTCTGTTTTGCAGTGCCCCCCACCCCCCCTCCAGTTTTGCAGAGCGTCTCCCCAGCAGTGTGTCAGTTTTGCAGAGTGTCCCCCCCCACTTTTGCAGAGTGTCTCCCCCAGCAGTGTGTCAGTTTTGCAGAGTGCCCCCCCCCACTTTTGCAGAGTGTCCCCCCCCACTTTTGCAGAGTGTCCCCCCAGCAGTGTGTCTGTTTTGCAGACTGTAACACATGTACAAAGACTCCCATAAACCCCCCACATACACAAACTCCCATACACTACCCCCCCCCCCCCCACGTATACAGTCTCCCATTCCCCCACATGTACACAAGCTTCTATACCCCCCCCCCCACACATCACATGTACACAGACTCCTATACCCCCTCCCCCCCCACACATGTACACAGACTCCTATACCCCCTCCCCCCCACACATGTACACAGACTACGACACCCACCACAAACATGTACACAGACTCCAGCTTCATGTACGGAGAGGAGGATTGAAGGTTTGGTGGAGATGAAGGGACAGATATTGTGTCTGACCTGGAGGGGTCCATCCCTGAGCTCCCATGTCTGCTGCAGCCGCTGCCTCTGCACACAGTGCCGGGGAGGGAGGGGTAGGAAATCTCAGATTAATGTTCAGGTCACCAGTATAATCCCATCAACATGCTAACACTCATCATCATCATGTCCGCTCCTCATGGCTGGCCGGACGACCAGGAGATCCTCCATGTCTGATGATTGCACCAGATTTCACAGCAGATGGAAGGATATGGAGATTCCCGGCTTGTGCGTCCGGAACCAGCTGTACGTGGAGCAGAACTCCAGACCCGCTGGACTTCAGAGCTACTGTGCCAGTATGGAGTTCTATCACAGGGCCCCCGACTAGCAATGGGCAGACTGAGCTCAGACGGGATGGGCTGGTGGTGGCCATACTGAGCTCCGGTGAGGGGGGTCACCAGGGACCCTGACCCGTCATAGACCAGAACAAGCACCAACCTTCCACTGGTGGCAACAAGAAGCTATAATGACCTCCAGGAACAATCTAATAAAACACAAAGATCTGTAAAGTCTTCATATCGTAATTCAGAACAAAAAAAAGGGGGTTAATCCTTCAAAGGAGGACCCATCACTGGGGATCATCCTGGTCCCCGATCCCAACAACACACACTCATCCGTACCGATATTCCTGGGGAGCAACCCATGCATGGTCCGGGCTCCTCCTTCAGGACCACCCAAAATGGTCCACGGTTACTCCTTCAGGACATTACTACTATACCCAACATGGTCCAGGCTCCCCCTTTCAGGACATTACTACTATACCCAGCGTGGTCCGGGCTCCCCCTTTCAGGACATTACTACTATACCCAGCATGGTCCAGGCTCCCCCTTCAGGACATTACTACTATACCCAGCATGGTCCGGGCTCCCCCTTCAGGACATTACTACTATACCCAGCATGGTCCGGGCTCCCCCTTCAGGACATTACTACTATACCCAGCATGGTCCAGGCTCCCCCTTCAGGACATTACTACTATACCCAGCATGGTCCGGGCTCCCCCTTCAGGACATTACTACTATACCCAGCATGGTCCGGGCTCCCCCTTCAGGACATTACTACTATACCCAGCATGGTCCGGGCTCCCCCTTCAGGACATTATTACTATACCCAGCATGGTCCGGGCTCCCCCTTCAGGACATTACTACTATACCCAGCATGGTCCAGGCTCCCCTTCAGGACATTACTACTATACCCAGCATGGTCCGGGCTCCCCCTTCAGGACATTACTACTATACCCAGCATGGTCCGGGCTCCCCCTTTCAGGACATTACTAATATACCCAGCATGGTCCGGGCTCCCCCTTCAGGACATTACTACTATACCCAGCATGGTCCGGGCTCCCCCTTTCAGGACATTACTACTATACCCAGCATGGTCCAGGCTCCCCCTTTCAGGACATTACTACTATACCCAGCGTGGTCCAGGCTCCCCTTTCAGGACATTACTACTATACCCAGCGTGGTCCGGGCTCCCCCTTCAGGACATTACTACTATACCCAGCGTGGTCCGGGCTCCCCCTTCAGGACATTACTACTATACCCAGCGTGGTCCGGGCTCCCCCTTCAGGACATTACTACTATACCCAGCATGGTCCAGGCTCTCCCTTTCGGGACATTACTACTATACCCAGCATGGTCCGGGCTCCCCCTTCGGGACATTACTACTATACCCAGCGTGGTCCAGGCTCCCCCTTTCAGGACATTACTACTATACCCAGCATGGTCCAGGCTCCCCCTTCGGGACATTACTACTATACCCAGCGTGGTCCGGGCTCCCCCTTTCAGGACATTACTACTATACCCAGCGTGGTCCAGGCTCCCCCTTTCAGGACATTACTACTATACCCAGCGTGGTCCAGGCTCCCCCTTCGGGACATTACTACTATACCCAGCGTGGTCCGGGCTCCCCCTTTCAGGACATTACTACTATACCCAGCGTGGTCTGGGCTCTCCCTTTCAGGACATTACTACTATACCCAGCATGGTCCGGGCTCCCCCTTCAGGACATTACTACTATACCCAGCATGGTCCGGGCTCCCCCTTTCAGGACATTACTACTATACCCAGCATGGTCCGGGCTCCCCCTTCAGGACATTACTACTATACCCAGCGTGGTCCGGGCTCCCCCTTTCAGGACATTACTACTATACCCAGCATGGTCCGGGCTCCCCTTTCAGGACATTACTACTTTACCCAGCATGGTCCAGGCTCCCCTTTCAGGACATTACTACTATACCCAGCGTGGTCCGGGCTCCCCCTTCAGGACATTACTACTATACCCAGCGTGGTCCGGGCTCCCCCTTCAGGACATTACTAATATACCCAGCGTGGTCCGGGCTCCCCCTTCAGGACATTACTACTATACCCAGCATGGTCCAGGCTCTCCCTTTCGGGACATTACTACTATACCCAGCGTGGTCCAGGCTCCCCCTTTCAGGACATTACTAATTTACCCAGCATGGTCCGGGCTCCCCCTTTCAGGACATTACTACTATACCCAGCATGGTCCGGGCTCCCCCTTTCAGGACATTACTACTATACCCAGCGTGGTCCGGGCTCCCCCTTTCAGGACATTACTACTATACCCAGCATGGTCCGGGCTCCCCCTTTCAGGACATTACTACTATACCCAGCATGGTCCAGGCTCCCCTTTCAGGACATTACTACTATACCCAGCGTGGTCCGGGCTCCCCCTTTCAGGACATTACTACTATACCCAGCGTGGTCCGGGCTCCCCCTTTCAGGAAATTACTACTATACCCAGCAGGGTCCGGGCTCTCCCTTTCAGGACATTACTACTATACCCAGCGTGGTCCGGGCTCCCCCTTTCAGGAAATTACTATTATACCCAGCGTGGTCCGGGCTCCCCTTTCAGGACATTACTACCATACCCAGCGTGGTCCAGGCTCCCCCTTTCAGGACATTACTACTATATCCAGCGTGGTCCAGGCTCCCCCTTTCAGGACATTACTACTATACCAGCGTGGTCCGGGCTCCCCTTTCAGGACATTACTACCATACCCAGCGTGGTCCGGGCTCCCCCTTTCAGGACATTACTACTATACCCAGCATGGTCCAGGCTCCCCCTTTCAGGACATTACTACTATACCCAGCATGGTCCAGGCTCCCCCTTTCAGGACATTACTACTATACCCAGCGTGGTCCGGGCTCCCCCTTTCAGGACATTACTACTATACCCAGCATGGTCCGGGCTCCCCCTTCAGGACATTACTACTATACCCAGCGTGGTCCGGGCTCCCCCTTTCAGGACATTACTACTATACCCAGCGTGGTCCGGGCTCCCCCTTTCAGGACATTACTACTATACCCAGCGTGGTCCGGGCTCCCCCTTTCAGGACATTACTACTATACCCAGCGTGGTCCGGGCTCCCCCTTTCAGGACATTACTACTATACCCAGCGTGGTCCAAGCTCTCCCTTTCAGGACATTACTACTATACCCAGCATGGTCCGGGCTCCCCCTTCAGGACATTACTACTATACCCAGCATGGTCCGGGCTCCCCCTTTCAGGACATTACTACTATACCCAGCATGGTCCAGGCTCCTCCTTTCAGGACATTACTACTATACCCAGCATGGTCCGGGCTCCCCCTTCAGGACATTACTACTATACCCAGCATGGTCCGGGCTCCCCCTTTCAGGACATTACTACTATACCCAGCATGGTCCGGGCTCCCCCTTCAGGACATTACTACTATACCCAGCGTGGTCCGGGCTCCCCCTTTCAGGACATTACTACTATACCCAGCGTGGTCCGGGCTCCCCCTTTCAGGACATTACTACTATACCCAGCGTGGTCCGGGCTCCCCCTTTCAGGACATTACTACTATACCCAGCGTGGTCCGGGCTCCCCCTTTCAGGACATTACTACTATACCCAGCGTGGTCCAAGCTCTCCCTTTCAGGACATTACTACTATACCCAGCATGGTCCTGGCTCCTCCTTCAGGACATTACTACTATACCCAGCGTGGTCCGGGCTCCCCCTTTCAGGACATTACTACTACACCCAGCGTGGTCCGGGCTCTCCCTTTCAGGACATTACTACTATACCCAGCATGGTCCTGGCTCCTCCTTCAGGACATTACTACTATACCCAGCATGGTCCGGGCTCCCCCTTTCAGGACATTACTACTATACCCAGCATGGTCCGGGCTCCCCCTTCAGGACATTACTGCAAAGAATTGAGCAGTTACAGATGTCACAAACGAAGAGAAGCTCGTCCAGCTAATTAGAGGTAATGGGACCCCTGACAGATGATATGACAGATGATGACCACACAGGGTCTGATGTCATTCCATACACTGAGTATAGCCTCATGTTTTGCTCCTCGGACATAATGAGGAGATCTAACGAAGCGTCACACAGAGAAGAAAGAATTGGCTAATAATATTACTGCAGCAATTCTGCTCTCATAAAACCCACAAATCTAATAGATTGCTATGGAGCCGACTTCCACCCCCTCTGTTCAGCCTCAAAGAGCCGGAGGAAAACGGATTTACCCGGAGGAAATTGCATCCACATGGAGATGAGGAGATACCGGCCAGAGACTCGGACTCCATCCTCTCTGCTCTGTCTACACGGGGACATGATTACCGGATGGGGGCACTTCAGGGGTGTATAGCGGGCAGCTTGTGGCCCTCGGACTCTTTATATGCCAAATGTCACTCTTCTGTTACCCAGAAACAGATAGCAGCTCAGGGTCTTGTATGTAATTATATATATATATAATTTATATTATATATAATATAAAAAATATATATATAAATAATATTATATTATATATATAAATATTTTTTTTTTTTTTATTTTTTTTTCAAAGTGACACACACAATCCTAAAAAAAAAAAAAGTGTCCGTGGGGCCCTCAAATGTGGTACTGAGAGCGCTTACCGAGTGACCCCGCCCTGCCTGTAGAGACCGATTGGCTGCAGATCTTTTCCCCATGCCTTGTTCTGCACGGTCTCACTTTGCGGAGGCGGCCATCTTGGTAGAGGTAGGGCTTTTCATCCTCATGTCAGAGCCGTCCACGGTGACTGGCGATCCCATGCCTAGTGGGGTAATGATAGAGGTGGTTGGGGTGCACAAAAAGTATAGCATCACAGAATGGATGAAGCAGAAGCACTGCAGCTCCTCAGGTACGGCTTCCTCTCCAGCAAGGAGAACAGTAATCAGCACAGTAGAGGCATCAACAAATCTCACTCCAAAGCTGGCGAGACCAGTAGCCAGAGGCAGCCAAGTCTTCGATCAGAAGTGTCAAACTTTCATCGGGGGCTGAATCAGGAGTATGGTTGGGCTACATGCTACCTAAAGAGTTCAGGCGCGCGCCCCCTACAGAGTTCAGGCGCGCGCCCCCTACAGAGTTCAGGCGCGCGCCCCCTACAGAGTTCAGGCGCGCGCCCCCTACAGAGTTCAGGCGCGCGCCCCCTACAGAGTTCAGGCGCGCGCCCCCTACAGAGTTCAGGCGCGCGCCCCCTACAGAGTTCAGGCGCGCGCCCCCTACAGAGTTCAGGCGCGCGCCCCCTACAGAGTTCAGGCGCGCGCCCCCTACAGAGTTCAGGCGCGCGCCCCCTACAGAGTTCAGGCGCGCACTATGTACAAAGCTCAGGAGCATGCTACGTACAACATGCAGAGTTCAGAGATTCTCTATGAACAGAGTGCAGGGTTTAGGGTGCACTACGTACAGAGTGTACAGTGAGCCCGAAACCCAAACCCTTCCCCCCAGCTCCCTTGCAGCTCTACTCTCTCCTACTTGGCCCGGCTCTAGTACCTCATTGTATAGGTAGCTCTACTACTTCTCAGATTCTGGAGATCTGTTTCCATCATGCCCCACCGTGAATGCATGCAGGGATCTGTTGGCTCTGGGAGCCTCTGAGAGCAAAGCTGTCCCTTGTAAACACAGAAGGCTTCTGTGTTTACAAGTGACAGTCAGGAGCGGAGGCTCAGAGCCGGAGGTGGTGGAATTTAATTCCACCATGTTTCAGCTGAAAAACCCGGGTGCGAGGCCCTCATGACGAGGCCTGACGGGACAGATTTGGCCTGCGGGCCTTGTGTTTGACATGTATACCTTAGATGATCTCTCACAGAAAGATACAGGAGGGCCTGGGCACAGGGGGAGCCACCTGAAGTCAGGAGGGCCTGGGCACAGGGGGAGCCACCTGAAGTCAGGAGGGCCTGGGCACAGGGGGAGCCACCTGAAGTCAGGAGGGCCTCGGCACAGGGGGAGCCACCTGAAGTCAGGAGGGCCTCGGCACAGGGGGAGCCACCTGAAGTCAGGGGGGCCTCGACACAGGGGGAGCCACCTGAAGTCAGGGGGGCCTCGACACAGGGGGAGCCACCTAAAGTCAGGAGGGCCTAGGCAAAGGGGGAGCCACCTAAAGTCAGGAGGGCCTAGGCAAAGGGGGAGCCACCTAAAGTCAGGAGGGCCGGGGCAAAGGGGGAGCCAACCAAAGTCAGGAGGGCCGCGGCAAAGGGGGAGCCAACCAAAGTCAGGAGGGCCTGGGCAAAGGGGGAGCCACCTAAAGTCAGGAGGGCCTGGGCAAAGGGGGAGCCACCTGAAGTCAGGAGGGCCTGGGCAAAGGGGGAGCCACCTGAAGTCAGGAGGGCCTGGGCAAAGGGGGAGCCACCTGAAGTCAGGAGGGCCTGGGCAAAGGGGGAGCCACCTGAAGTCAGGAGGGCCTGGGCAAAGGGGGAGCCACCTGAAGTCTGCAGGGCCTGGGCAAAGGGGGAGCCACCTGAAGTCTGCAGGGCCTGGGCAAAGGGGGAGCCACCTGAAGTCTGCAGGGCCTGGGCAAAGGGGGAGCCACCTGAAGTCTGCAGGGCCTCGACACAGGGGGAGCCACCTGAAGTCTGCAGGGCCTCGACACAGGGGGAGCCACCTGAAGTCTGCAGGGCCTCGACACAGGGGAGCCACCTGAAGTCTGCAGGGCCTCGACACAGGGGGAGCCACCTGAAGTCTGCAGGGCCTCGACACAGGGGAGCCACCTGAAGTCTGCAGGGCCTCGACACAGGGGGAGCCACCTGAAGTCTGCAGGGCCTCGACACAGGGGAGCCACCTGAAGTCTGCAGGGCCTCGACACAGGGGGAGCCACCTGAAGTCTGCAGGGCCTCGACACAGGGGAGCCACCTGAAGTCTGCAGGGCCTCGCCACAGGGGGAGCCACCTGAAGTCTGCAGGGCCTCGACACAGGGGGAGCCACCTGAAGTCTGCAGGGCCTCGACACAGGGGAGCCACCTGAAGTCTGCAGGGCCTCGACACAGGGGGAGCCACCTGAAGTCTGCAGGGCCTCGACACAGGGGGAGCCCCCTGAAGTCTGCAGGGCCTCGACACAGGGGAGCCACCTGAAGTCTGCAGGGCCTCGACACAGGGGAGCCACCTGAAGTCAGGAGGGCCTCGACACAGGGGGAGCCACCTGAAGTCAGGAGGGCCTCGACACAGGGGAGCCACCTGAAGTCAGGGGGGCCTCGGCACAAGGAAACCACCTGAAGTCTGCAGGGCCTCGACACAGGGGAGCCACCTGAAGTCAGGGGGGCCTCGACACAGGGGGAGCCACCTGAAGTCAGGGGGGCCTCGACACAGGGGGAGCCACCTGAAGTCAGGAGGGCCTCGACACAGGGGAGCCACCTGAAGTCAGCAGGGCCTCGACACAGGGGAGCCACCTGAAGTCAGCAGGGCCTCGACACAGGGGGAGCCACCTGAAGTCAGGAGGGCCTCGACACAGGGGAGCCACCTGAAGTCAGGAGGGCCTCGACACAGGGGAGCCACCTGAAGTCAGGAGGGCCTCGACACAGGGGAGCCACCTGAAGTCTGCAGTGCCTTGGCACAGGGGGAGCCACCTGAAGTCTGCAGTGCCTCAGCAAAGGAAGTACCCTGCTAATCTTGAATCAGGACTAAGGTAGATTTTTCAGGACACTACTTAAGCACAGTTAACAAAACCAATTATTCTCTATAACTTTAATGACATAAATAAGTGAAGGTCATTATAAAAGGGAAGCTCTGCAGGGCTAGACCACCTCCCCATTTCCTGTATGGCTATTCCAGCACATAACCAAACCAGGCTGGTCCGGTCACCGGGCCCCCGAGCCGACCTCCCCGATTGTTTGTACATTATCTTTTAGTCGCACGATCGATGCATTTGTACATGGAACAAGCGCAGGTATGTGTGTATAGCTATTGATATTCGTCATCTGTAATCTGCACAATACAACGCAGACTGGTTGTGGGAGGGGCAGCCCATAAGCCAATCAGGTTCTACTATACAGTGTTGTCCATCCAGCAATAAGGTCATGTGATCTGTGTGCTCCTGCTTCACTGTCCAATCAGAGACTGGGGCGGGGCCCTGGACTAAGCTCAAGTTCAGTGTTGTCTGCAGAGAGGTCCAGGACCTCACTATCCTATCTGGCAGGGGTTACTGGATCACAAAACTGGATGAACAGAGTTACAGATCTCTTGGCTGGTAAAATGGTTATTTCATTGATGGGCGAGTTCTGCACGGGCATTTGTGTTCCTCTGATGAGCAGGCCGGCACCTGAAGGGGGCATCTTTATGTTTGTGGGCCCCCCGCTCTGCGCCCAGCCTGTATTTTTCTCATCACTTTGAGCCGCCGCTCTCATTAAACTCCAGCTGAACTTTATTCCACATTTCACTCCTCGATTGCAGCTTTCTAGAGAGAACGATGGGGTGGGGGGGGGGGGGGGGGGTGCGCAGACACCACGGGGCGCTTCAATCAGCCGCTTCGGGCGATAGGAAATATGTCCACAGCCCTGGCACAAATATTGCGCCATCTGTAATAGCGCGTGCCTCCAGGCAGAGTGTGGGGGGTACTTATTAATTCTCTGTCTTCTGACAGCAGATGGTGCAACGGAAGCAGCGGCACACCAAGAAAACAGACAGTTATTACAGCATGCCCGTCATCTGTGCAGAGATCGCCCAACATCCAAAGGGCAGGAGAAGGGCGCGCAGGAGAAGGGCGCGCAGGAGAAGGGCGCGCAGGAAGGAAAGTTAATCTTTAACATCAATAAAGTTTATAAGCGAAGCCGGGGGAGGGGCAGCGACATGCCGACCTGCACGTGCCCCCACTAGACATTGTGTCAAAAGATACCATCACAGATTGGACGAGGCAAAATCTGCTGCCAGATCACCCGGCCAATGAAAGAAAGCGGGAAGACTCGTCTACGGTCAGCGGCGGTTTTTACAAGCGCTTAGAAAAAAAAAAAATACAAAAAAAAGTCTCAACGTCAGTTTGTGTGAAGAGCAAAGAAGCCGACATGTGGGACGAGATCAAAACTAGCGCCCCGTGACCACCCCGCACATCGAGGCTGCCAACCGGTGCCCTCCAATCTCCAGATCGCCAGGCAGCCAATCTACACCAATCCCCCCCCATCCGCACGCAGCCAATCTGCTCCCCCCCCCCACCCGCACGCAGCCAATCTGCTCCCCCCCCCATCCGCACGCAGCCAATCTGCTCCCCCCCCATCCACACGCAACCGATCTGCTCCCCCCCCATCCGCACGCAGCCAATCTGCTCCCCCCCCCCATCCGCACGCAGCCAATCTGCCCCCCCCCCCAGCCGCACGCAGCCAATCTGCCTCCCCCCATCCGCACGCAGCCAATCGGCTCCCCCCCCCCCCCATCCGCACGCAGCCAATCGGCTCCCCCCCCCATCCGCACGCAGCCAATCGGCTCCCCCCCCCCATCCGCACGCAGCCAATCGGCTCCCCCCCCCCATCCGCACGCAGCCAATCGGCTCCCCCCCCCCATCCGCACGCAGCCAATCTGCCCCCCCCCCCATCCGCACGCAGCCAATCTGCCCCCCCCCCCCATCCGCACGCAGCCAATCTGCTCCCCCCCCCCATCCGCACGCAGCCAATCGGCTCCCCCCCCCATCCGCACGCAGCCAATCGGCTCCCCCCCCCATCCGCACGCAGCCAATCGGCTCCCCCCCCCCATCCGCACGCAACCAATCGGCTCCCCCCCCCCATCCACACGCAACCAATCTGCTCCCCCCCCATCCGCACGCAGCCAATCTGCCCCCCCCCCATCCGCACGCAGCCAATCTGCCTCCCCCATCCGCACGCAGCCAATCTGCTTCCCCCCCCCCCCCCATCCGCACGCAGCCAATCTGCTCCCCCCCCATCTGCAGGCAGCCAATCTGCTCCCCCCCCATCTGCAGGCAGAAAATCTGCGCCCCCCTCCAAATCTACAGGCAGCCAGTCAGTGCCCCCTGATCTCTAGGCAGCCAATGTCCTCTGGTCTTCATGCAGCCAATCGGTGCCATCCAATCCCCATGATCTCCATCAGCAAATCAAACATATTTTTCTTCCTTTCTCTCTTTCACGTGTGCAGAATTGGACACACAGGAATAGTGATGAGTTTTTGTCTAATAAAAGGATAAAACGTCCCTCATTTCCTCTTATTTTATGACAATATAAATCTGGTGGGGGGAGGAATTTCCCTTCTAGAAATAGGAAGTTCTGACCCTTATCACATGTCTAAGTCTGTGATGTCATCGGTCAGAACGTCCAATGCCGCGGCGTCTTCTGCACGGAAATCCCAAGTGGTGCTCTCAGCCCGGTTCCTCTGATCTACAGAACACTGAAGACCGGGGGAGGTGTTCTGCAGTCCTGACTGACTTCCTGCCCTGGGGTGACAACGCTGCTCCTCCACAGACACACCATGGTGAGTGTTGTCACCCGAGAACAGGAAGTGCTTCATAATGCAGATGAGATTCATCTTCTCGGGTTCAGACTTTTATATCTACAATTAAAAAGGACAAACCATCACTTCTCGCTGACCCCCCGCTGACCCCAAGATGGCTGCCAGGGGACGAAGCGCCAGGTAAAGGAATCCCGCACACCTCAGGACCCCCCACCTCAGGACCTCCTGTCTCCATTCTACTGGATCTAAAAATAACCCACCAAGACGTTCGGGATGAAATGACGAACGCCGCACAAATATCAGGCGCGGCTTTTTTTAGCACGATAAACAAAGGGAACAGATCGCGTTGTCGGCTCCAGCCGGCGAATGTTGGAGGAATAATCGCAGAGAACAGTTGGAGCGACTATTTATAACGATCGATTCACGTCACTCCTTGTCAGGATGGAGCGGAGGAGCAGACCGCGGAGTCCTGACACCGGTACCAAGCACGGCGCTCGGCGCGCCCGTCAGCTGACAGCGTGTAATGCTGAGTCACAGCGTCCGGACCAGGTCACCCGCCGCAGCCCATGAATGGGGACTTGTTCTAGAATCAATCCCACCATACAAGAGATGGATTAGCCGAGTCTGATCATTCCTCACTGATCTCACCCGGCATGACTAGAAATCAGTGTTAGTCCCATCCCCCCCCCCCTCATTGTACAAATCCCAGCTGACAAAACAGAGGATCGGCGGATCGCAAGCCAAACACGTTTTCTGGTTACCAATGGTCTGCAGGAGTATTAAAATTCCTGCTATCCGGGGTCCACTAGAGAGAGTCCGGCCTCCTCCCACTCTACCAACCAAGGGTCCAGCCCCCGGCCTCCTCCCACTCTACCAACGACGGGTCCGCCCTCCTCCCACTCTACCAACGAAGGGTCCGCCCTCCTCCCACTCTACCAAACGAAGGGTCCGGCCTCCTCCCACTCTACCAACGACGGGTCCGGCCTCCTCCCACTCTACCAACGACGGGTCCGCCCTCCTCCCACTCTACCAAACGAAGGGTCCGGCCTCCTCCCACTCTACCAAACGAAGGGTCCGGCCTCCTCCCACTCTACCAACGAAGGGTCCGGCCTCCTCCCACTCTACCAACGAAGGGTCCGCCCTCCTCCCACTCTACCAAACGAAGGGTCCGGCCTCCTCCCACTCTACCAAACGAAGGGTCCGGCCTCCTCCCACTCTACCAACGTAGGGTCCGGCCTCCTCCCACTCTACCAACGTAGGGTCCGGCCTCCTCCCACTCTACCAACGTAGGGTCCGGCCTCCTCCCACTCTACCAACGTAGGGTCCGGCCTCCTCCCACTCTACCAACGTAGGGTCCGGCCTCCTCCCACTCTACCAACGTAGGGTCCGGCCTCCTCCCACTCTACCAAAGTAGGGTCCAGGGTCCGGCCTCCTCCCACTCTACCAACGAAGGGTCCGCCCTCCTCCCACTCTACCAACGTAGGGTCCAGGGTCCGGCCTCCTCCCACTCTACCAACGTAGGGTCCGGCCTCCTCCCACTCTACCAACGTAGGGTCCGGCCTCCTCCCACTCTACCAACGTAGGGTCCGGCCTCCTCCCACTCTACCAACGTAGGGTCCGGCCTCCTCCCACTCTACCAACGTAGGGTCCGGCCTCCTCCCACTCTACCAACGTAGGGTCCGGCCTCCTCCCACTCTACCAACGTAGGGTCCAGGGTCCGGCCTCCTCCCACTCTACCAACGTAGGGTCCGGCCTCCTCCCACTCTACCAACGTAGGGTCCGGCCTCCTCCCACTCTACCAACGTAGGGTCCGGCCTCCTCCCACTCTACCAACGTAGGGTCCGGCCTCCTCCCACTCTACCAACGTAGGGTCCAGGGTCCGGCCTCCTCCCACTATACCAACGACGGGTCCGGCCTCCTCCCACTCTACCAACGACGGGTCCGGCCTCCTCCCACTCTACCAACAAAAGCTCCGGCCTCCTCCCACTCTACCGACGGGTCCGGCCTCCTCCCACTCTACCAACGACGGGTCCGGCCTCCTCCCACTCTACCAACGACGGGTCCGCCCTCCTCCCACTCTACCAAACGAAGGGTCCGGCCTCCTCCCACTCTACCAAACGAAGGGTCCGGCCTCCTCCCACTCTACCAAACGAAGGGTCCGGCCTCCTCCCACTCTACCAACGAAGGGTCCGGCCTCCTCCCACTCTACCAACGAAGGGTCCGCCCTCCTCCCACTCTACCAAACGAAGGGTCCGGCCTCCTCCCACTCTACCAACGTAGGGTCCGGCCTCCTCCCACTCTACCAACGTAGGGTCCGGCCTCCTCCCACTCTACCAACGTAGGGTCCGGCCTCCTCCCACTCTACCAACGTAGGGTCCGGCCTCCTCCCACTCTACCAACGTAGGGTCCGGCCTCCTCCCACTCTACCAACGTAGGGTCCGGCCTCCTCCCACTCTACCAACGTAGGGTCCGGCCTCCTCCCACTCTACCAACGTAGGGTCCAGGGTCCGGCCTCCTCCCACTCTACCAACGAAGGGTCCGCCCTCCTCCCACTCTACCAACGTAGGGTCCAGGGTCCGGCCTCCTCCCACTCTACCAACGTAGGGTCCGGCCTCCTCCCACTCTACCAACGTAGGGTCCGGCCTCCTCCCACTCTACCAACGTAGGGTCCGGCCTCCTCCCACTCTACCAACGTAGGGTCCGGCCTCCTCCCACTCTACCAACGTAGGGTCCGGCCTCCTCCCACTCTACCAACGTAGGGTCCGGCCTCCTCCCACTCTACCAACGTAGGGTCCTGGGTCCGGCCTCCTCCCACTCTACCAACGTAGGGTCCGGCCTCCTCCCACTCTACCAACGTAGGGTCCGGCCTCCTCCCACTCTACCAACGTAGGGTCCGCCCTCCTCCCACTCTACCAACGTAGGGTCCAGGGTCCGGCCTCCTCCCACTCTACCAACGACGGGTCCGGCCTCCTCCCACTCTACCAACGACGGGTCCGGCCTCCTCCCACTCTACCAACAAAAGCTCCGGCCTCCTCCCACTCTACCGACGGGTCCGGCCTCCTCCCACTCTACCAACAAAGGGTCCAGCCTCCTCCCACTCTACCAACGACGGGTCCGGCCTCCTCCCACTCTACCAACGACGGGTCCGGCCTCCTCCCACTCTACCAACGTAGGGTCCGGCCTCCTCCCACTCTACCAACGTAGGGTCCGGCCTCCTCCCACTCTACCAACGTAGGGTCCGGCCTCCTCCCACTCTACCAACGTAGGGTCCAGGGTCCGGCCTCCTCCCACTCTACCAACGACGGGTCCGGCCTCCTCCCACTCTACCAACGACGGGTCCGGCCTCCTCCCACTCTACCAACGACGGGTCCGGCCTCCTCCCACTCTACCAACAAAAGCTCCGGCCTCCTCCCACTCTACCGACGGGTCCGGCCTCCTCCCACTCTACCAACAAAGGGTCCAGCCTCCTCCCACTCTACCAACGACGGGTCCGGCCTCCTCCCACTCTACCAACGACGGGTCCGGCCTCCTCCCACTCTACCAACGACGGGTCCGGCCTCCTCCCACTCTACCAACAAAAGCTCCAGCCTCCTCCCACTCTACTAATGAAGTTAAAATCCACTTTGACATGCTTAAAGAACTACTCCGTGCAAAATGTTTTCCCCACACTGCATGTGTTAATTGCTCATATTATCCAGGGGCGCAAGGAAAAGCTATACTTACCCGATCCTCCAGAAAGCGGTGCTCCCCCCATGTCAAGCGGTGGACTGTTCCTGCCTTCCGCACATCCAGAGCCAGTCTATGGAGGATTGGGTGAGTATATCTCCGCTCTGCAATCCCCCGACAAGAGCAGTTAACCCATGCAGTGCCAGTACAGCTTCACTGTATGGGGGGGGGGGGGGGGATTTTGCCCGGAGTTCTTTTTTAAAAAAAAAAAATCGGAATGGTTATGAGACGGTGAACATATTTTGAGACTGAATCCAATAGGAGGAGGAGGAGCGGTGTAGCCGGCGGTGGTCACCGGGATGAGAAGACGCTCGGCTGACTCCGCTCCTTGTGACATCAATAATAGATCAGGCGGGTGAATCCTCATTGTGTGTGTGAATGACGGATCCGATTACTCGCCGAGCACACGATTCGCAGGGCGCGGGATCGCCTTTCCCAGTGTAACACTATATTGGGGGGTAAAGTCATCCCTGGGCCTTTCTGGACATCTTCTGCAAGGCCTGCAGTACATATAACTTTGTATATAGAGGGATTATATGCCCTCACCCCATGGCAACCAATCAGAATTCAAACTCGGACGTTGGGATTTCTTGTATAGTTCTACTGGTCCAGCTTGGATCGATCGAAGTCTACACATCTCATACCTGACCGATCCCTGAGGAAGCAGAGAATCGCTGTAGTAGCCATCACTAATAGAGTGATCATCTCTGTCCTCCCGTGCCGAGTGCCCCCCCACTACTATGGGGTAATCAACATGGCATGGGCACCATTCACAGGATGCCTTGTATGAATACAAGTCATTCCCGGACTGGACAAGGTGGAGATTGAGACCTCACCTCCCCACCTCATCCAATCAGAAAACACTTTGCATTCACTGAGAGAAGTAAAAGGGAGTTTTCTGAAAAGCGCCCCCCTGTGGTTACTGTGCAGGAGGTCAGCCGCTCGGTACGGCACCTTCTACGGGGATCGGCCAGCCATGGAATGGACCAATGTCCCCAGCTTTGGTTCACACTGATTCTGTGCGGAATCTGCAGCGATTTCTGTGCGTTTCCTGCACCGCATCCAATCCGCATATATGCGACCCCAGCCTAAATCATTTCTGATAGCTGGAATACGCTGAAATCTGATTGGATATCACCGACTTCCTCTAAGATCAGCCCAAATCCAGTTGGTCACTAATGAATCAGTTGTGGGGGTGGGGGGGGGGTGGAAGAGAACCCGGGAGTGATGGAGGGGGGGGAGAGAACCCGGGAGTGATGGAGGGGGGGGAGAGAACCCGGGAGCAATGGAGGGGGAAGAGAGAGCAATGGAGGGGGGGGGACAGAGAACCCAGGAGCGATGGAGGTGGGGGGGGGGGACAGAACCCAGGAGCAATGGAGGGGGGGGGGAGAGAACCCAGGAGCAATGGAGGGGGGGAAGAGAACACTGGAGCAATGGGGGGGGGAGAACCCAGGAGCAATGGAGGGGGGGGGGAGAGAACCCAGGAGCAATGGAGGGGGGGGGAGAATACAGGAGTGACGGGGGGGGGAGAGAACCCGGGAGCAATGGAGGGGGAAGAGAGAGCAATGGAGGGGGGGGCAGAGAACCCAGGAGCGATGGAGGTGGGGGGGGGGGACAGAACCCAGGAGCAATGGAGGGGGGGGGAGAGAACCCAGGAGCAATGGAGGGGGGGGGAGAGAACACTGGAGCAATGGGGGGGGGGGGGGGAGAACCCAGGAGCAATGGAGGGGGGGAGAGAGAACCCAGGAGCAATGGAGGGGGGGGAGAATACAGGAGTGACGGGGGGGGGGAGAGAACCCAGGAGCGACGGGGGGGGGGGGGAGAATACAGGAGTGACGGGGGGGAGAGAATACAGGAGTGACGGGGGGGGGGAGAGAACCCGGGAGCGAGGGAGGGGGGGGGGAAGAGAACCCGGGAGCAATGGAGGGGGGGGGGGAGAACCTGGGAGCAATGGAGGGGGGGGGAGAACCCGGGAGCAATGGAGGGGGAGGGAGAATACAGGAGTGACGGGGGGGGGAGAGAATACAGGAGTGACGGGGGGGGGAGGAGAGAACCCGGGAGCGACGGAGGGGGGGGGAAGAGAACCCGGGAGCGATGGCTGTAAGACTGATGGGGCGGCTATACAGCTGCTCGGATGCCTTTTTCATGACAGCCGGCTAAACACAACCAATACTGACGCCTGCAGTAGTCTTCCACCCTTCACTCTCGGTGGGAACGCAATCCATCCCAAGAGCTGAAGGGGTTAATAAAGGAGCAAGGTTGGCATTCTTCATCCCACAGAGGATGGGGTGACAAGATGCCCACCCCAGGCCTCCATGTATTCCTATGTCAGTGAGAGTTTTCACACAACGCCCTCACATTCTGCACGATGCAGTCACAGCTTCAGAAGAGCTAAAAGTATCGGAGATCCTCCATCATTGCCGCCCCCCCCCCCCCCCCCCCCCCCCCCCCCCCCCCCCCGGGCCCTGAACACCTCCTCTCTCTCACACACACCGACGCCTGCAAACCCCAAATATCTGCTCCCCTTCGGTCTGACGAATGTCCCAAGTTGTATCTCCGGTGCTCCCTGCCTGTTATCAGTTACATTGTTCCCAGCTTTCTCTGTGGACTACAGAACAGGTGTTCTATAGATCTGGGTGACCAATGCCGGGACAAGGTCATCTAAAACTTTACCCTTAATGTGATGACCCCCCCTCCTCCACCAGGCACACACTGCCCAGGAAGGGGTTAATGTGATGAGCCCCCCTCCCCCGGGCACACACTGCCCAGGAAGGGGTTAACGTGATGACCCCCCCCCCGGGGGCCCCCACTGCCCGGAAGGGGGTTAACGTGATGACCCCCCTCCCCCGGGCACACACTGCCCAGGAAGGGTTTAACGTGATACCCCCCCCTCCCCCGGGCACACACTGCCCAGGAAGGGGTTAACGTGATGCCCCCCTCCCCCGGGCACACACTGCCCAGGAAGGGGTTAACGTGATGACCCCCCCCCCCCCCCGGGCACACAATGCCCAGGAAGGGGTTAACGTGATGACCCCCCCCCTCCCCCGGGCACACACTACCCAGGAAGGGGTTAATGTGATGACCCCTCCCCCCCCCCCCCCCCATGTTACCAGAATCTGCAGAATTGTGAATTCACAAAGGTTCCAATGATGACGGTTAGAAAGTAAAGTCAGAATTTTACTGGCCAATCAGGGAGGAGCGTCCCTTCACTACAGAACACAGACTGGACCCGGAACGCACCGCTGACCACCAGGAATCCCCCCACCCCTCCCCCACCCCAGGAAGTTTTCATTGACAATAATCTCCAGACCTCCTTCTGTCTCAGTAATTCTCACCCACAAAATGTACTTCCTACTACCTGCCCCCCTCCCCCCTCGTTTCTATGCCGGGAAAAGTAAATAGTTTACAGAGCCGCTTCCCCGTTCCTCACCTAAACCAGGAGGGTGGAATTTTGCCTCCCGGATGTCCCCGTGTCACCCCCCACCGGGAGGCAACATTCCAATACAGGGACATGCATGAGATCCCCTCCCCCATGCACAAGAGTCTGCAGGGTATATGGGAAATTCTTGTATTGTGGGTGTATTTATTATCACCTGGTTCAGACCTGTATTGGGTGGAGGGGGGGTCACCTGGTTCAGACCTGTATTGGGTGGAGGGGGGTCACCTGGTTCAGACCTGTATTAGGTGGGGGGGGGGGTCACCTGGTTCAGACCTGTATTAGGGGGGGGGGGGGGCCCCTGGTTCAGACCTGTATTAGGGGGGGGGTCACCTGGTTCAGACCTGTATTAGGTGGAGGGGGTCACCTGGTTCAGACCTGTATTAGGTGGGGGGGGGTCACCTGTTCAGACCTGTATTAGGTGGGGGGGGGGTCCCGGGTTAAACCCTTTTGGGGGGGGGGTCACCTGGTAAAACCTGTATTAGGGGGGGGGGGGTCACCTGTTCAGACCTGTATTAGGTGGACGGGTCACCTGGTTCAGACCTGTGTTTTGGTGGGGGGGGGGTCACCTGGTTCAGACCTGTATTAGGTGGGGGGGTCACTTTTTTAAAACTGTTTAGGGGGGGGGGTCCCCGGGTTCAGACTTTTTGGGTGGGGGGGGGTTCACCTGGTTCAGACCTGTATTAGGTGGAGGGGGTCACCTGGTTCAGACCTGTATTAGGTGGACGGGGTCACCTGGTTCAGACCTGTATTGGGTGAAGGGGTCACCTGGTTCAGACCTGTATTGGGTGAAGGGGTCACCTGGTTCCTGGGGTGATCCTAGACCTGTATTAGGTGGAGGGAGGTCACCTGGTTCAGACCTGTATTAGGTGGACGGGGTCACCTGGTTAAGACCTGTATTAGGTGGACGGGGTCACCTGGTTCAGACCTGTATTAGGTGGAGGGGGTCACCTGGTTCAGACCTGTTTTAGGTGGAGGGGGTCACCTGGTTCAGACCTGTATTAGGTGGAGGGGGTCACCTGGTTCAGACCTGTATTAGGTGGACGGGGGTCACCTGGTTCCTGGGGTGATCCCAGACCTGTATTAGGTGGAGGGGGGTCACCTGGTTCAGAGCTGTTTTAGGTGGAGGGGGGTCACCTGGTTCAGAGCTGTATTAGGTGGAGGGGGGTCACCTGGTTCAGACCTGTATTGGGTGAAGGGGTCACCTGGTTCCTGGGGTGATCCCAGACCTGTATTGGGTGGTGTGTATCTTGTATTCCAGGTATATGGATCATGTAGATGACCTCCATATCTATAGAGACATGATGGGAAAGACGTTTCGGTGATCTCGGTGCAGCCAGACACGGCGGTGGTGAGGGGAGGAACTCGGACCAGTTTCTGTTGATCCGCACCGGAGACAATACGGCTAAATCATTCATGAAGCAGAATTTCCCTCGCTGAGGAAACGCTGCAAATCCCATCTGCTGAGGGATCGGGGAAATGCATGACCACATACACAGCCAACAACATGAATAAATTAAAAAGGCCCCCCGATCTACAGGATGTCCATAGGGAGCGCCCCTTAACTCAGGACGTATGGAGGCCAAACCAAAGATATTAACAAGCAGAAGACGACTCGTTATGTTCATCATCAATCATTCCCATACAGGTCCCATCGATCACCAGGTTATCTCACACAGGATTCATTAATAACATCACTGTAACCGGGCCGGAGAGAGAAGATTCCGAGCCGCACCAATGTTCTCAGCTCTGAAGACCAGTCCTACACCACTACTCCAACTTCACTCCTACTCTACTCTACCCCCCCCCCAACTCGGTTCCAACTCTACTCTACCCCCCCCCCCCAACTCGGTTCCAACTCTACTCTACCCTACCCCCCCAACGCTGTTCCAACTCTACTCTACCCTACCCCCCAACTCGGTTTCAACTCTACCCTACCCCCCAACTCGGTTCCAACTCTACTCTACCCTACCCCCCAACTCGGTTCCAACTCTACCCTACCCCCCAACTCGGTTCCAACTCTACCCTACCCCCCAACTCGGTTCCAACTCTACCCTACCACCCAACTCGGTTCCAACTCTACCCTACCCCCCAACTCGGTTCCAACTCTACCCTACCCCCCAACTCGGTTCCACTCTACCCTCCCCCCCAACTCGGTTCCAACTCTACCCACCCCCCCTCGGTTCCAACTCTACCCTACCCCCCAACTCGGTTCCAACTCTACCCTACCCCCCCAACTCGGTTCCAACTCTACCCTACCCCCCCAACTCGGTTCCAACTCTACTCTACCCTACCCCCCAACTCGGTTCCAACTCTACTCTACCCTACCCCCCAACTCGGTTCCAACTCTACTCTACCCCCCCCCCAACTCGGTTCCAACTCTACTCTACCCTACCCCCCAACTCAGTTCCAACTCTACTCTACCCCCCATCATTCCAACTCTACTTAAACCCCCCACTCAGTTCCAATCTACTCTACCCACCAACTCAGTTCCAACTCTACTCTACCCAACCCCAACTCAGTTCCAACTCTACTCTACCCTACCCCCAACTCAGTTCCAATCTCTACTCTACCCTACACCCAACTCAGTTCCAATTCTCTAACCTACCCCCCAACTCAGTTCCAACTCTACTCTAACCTACCCCCCAACTCTTTCCAACTCTACTCTACCCTACCCCCCAACTCAGTTCCAACTCTACTCTACCCTACCCCCCAACTCAGTTCCAACTCTACTCTACCCTACACCCAACTCAGTTCCAACTCTACTCTACCCTACACCCAACTCTGTTCCAACCCTATCCTACTCCCAACTCTGTTCCAACTCTACCCTACCCCAAACGGTGTTCCAGCGCTACTCTACCCCAACGCTACACTACTGTACCCAAACTTTACTCAAATGCTACTGTACCCTACTCCAACTCTTTTGTACTCTACCCCAACAGGACGTTCAGTATAAATATGGTTCGGGGGATTTTGCAAATGAGGTTGCTGCTGGCGATGGCTGGGCACCTGTCATAGCCGCTGGATGCAACAAACAGGCTGAGGGTTCCTTCACTGAGGACATTTTTTTAGAGCCAAGACAGGCTGAATGTGTTCCACTCAGCCTCATAAAACTTACAATGAGAAGAAGGTGCAAATACGAGAAGAAGGTGCAAATACGATGGTGAAAATGAATAAAGTCTGGGTACAAAATGTGAATTAAACAGCTCTTACCCTCACTGAACAAAACCGAATCATTCATCAATGAGCCCACGGCACAAGGAGGGCGCCCCCCACCCATTGCACAAGGACGGTGCCCTCCACCCAGAGCACGCGGCACAAGGACGGCGCCCTCCACCCAGAGCACGCGGCACAAGGACGGCGCCCTCCAACCAGAGCACGCGGCACAAGGACGGCGCCCTCCAACCAGAGCACGCGGCACAAGGACGGCGCCCTCCAACCAGAGCACGCGGCACAAGGACGGCGCCCTCCAACCAGAGCACGCGGCACAAGGACGGCGCCCTCCAACAGAGCACGCGGCACAAGGACGGCGCCCTCCAACCAGAGCACGCGGCACAAGGAGGGCGCCCTCCAACCAGAGCACGCGGCACAAGGAGGGCGCCCTCCACCCAGAGCACGCGGCACAAGGAGGGCGCCCTCCACCCAGAGCACGCGGCACAAGGAGGGCGCCCCCCCCCAGAGCACGCGGCACAAGGAGGGCGCCCTCCACCCAGAGCACGCGGCACAAGGAGGGCGCCCTCCACCCAGAGCACGCGGCACAAGGAGAGCGCCCTCCACCCAGAGCACGCGGCACAAGGAGAGCGCCCTCCACCCAGAGCACGCGGCACAAGGAGAGCGCCCTCCACCCAGAGCACGCGGCACAAGGAGAGCGCCCTCCACCCAGAGCACGCGGCACAAGGAGAGCGCCCTCCACCCAGAGCACGCGGCACAAGGAGAGCGCCCTCCACCCAGAGCACGCGGCACAAGGAGAGCGCCCTCCACCCAGAGCACGCGGCACAAGGAGAGCGCCCTCCACCCAGAGCACGCGGCACAAGGAGAGCGCCCTCCACCCAGAGCACTCGGCACAAGGAGAGCGCCCTCCACCCAGAGCACGCGGCACAAGGAGAGCGCCCTCCACCCAGAGCACGCGGCACAAGGAGAGCGCCCTCCACCCAGAGCACGCGGCACAAGGAGAGCGCCCTCCACCCAGAGCACGCGGCACAAGGAGAGCGCCCTCAACCCAGAGCATGCGGCACAAGCAGAGCGCCCTCCACCCAGAGCACGCGGCACAAGGCGAGCGCCCTCCACCCAGAGCACGCGCACAAGGAGAGCGCCCTCCACCCAGAGCACGCGGCACAAGGAGAGCGCCCTCCACCCAGAGCACGCGGGCACAAGGAGAGCGCCCTCCACCCAGACCGCGGGCACAAGGAGAGCGCCCTCCACCCAGAGCACGCGGCACAAGGAGAGCGCCCTCCACCCAGAGCACGCGGCACAAGGAGAGCGCCCTCCACCCAGAGCACGCGGCACAAGGAGAGCGCCCTCAACCCAGAGCATGCGGCACAAGCAGAGCACCCTAAACCTTGAACACACAATGGCAGAAATCAGGATGTTTAATCATTTGCTGTCCGGTGAAATTTCTGCATTCTTTTTGCTAGAAAATTACTTGGAACTCCCAAAACTTTATATAGGTTTTCCGAAAGCAGAGGCTCTGGAGAATTAAATGGTGGCTGTAGCATTGTTTTTTTACGAATCGTGAATGATAGCCCTCACTCTGATGTTTGCGGCGATACCCGACGTGTGGTGCGATCACCGTTTACATATGCATGCCGGACCTACGAGGACGCTTGCATTGGCGTTGATGCATGGGGGGTGGGGGGTCTATTCCCAGAGCCGTAAAAACTGATCGGGCAGCTGTAAAGCAAAACAACTGATGGCCAGGTGAGAAAAAAGGGATGATAGCAACTGCCGGGATCACTTTTACAAAACAGCCGATCGACGGCTGAAAAACAAAAACAACAAACAGTTGCCAAGATGACGACTGCAGCCACGGCGTTGTAATAACCCCCCTGATGGCGGGACGTTTATATTACGCATCTCGGTCAGTAAACGGTTAAAAGGAGAAATGGTCTTCGCACCCAGATGGGCAAAAACTGACAGAACCCGATGCTGAGCGTCACCAAAATCTATCACACTGGATGTAGAGCGGGTAACAATGTGCCGAGGGGTCCAGGCCAGATACGGGGACCCCCCCATCCCCCCATCATTAGAAGGTGCAGCTTTAATAAAGAAGTTCTGCAGCAGCTGCTGTCAGTAAAGCCGTCTCCTTCCCGGACCAACCTGTGGATGTGGTAAGTGTTCCTCACATACCTGCAGTCCTCTGCGCCGGAGAATACTAGAATCGTCCATGTCTGGCTCCGTAACCGTCCGGGTCTGGCGGGATCCTGCATTCCGTCACCGAGGGATCCTCATTACAGATCTGCGAATTTCTTCTCTACAATCTGAGCTTCCAGCAACTTTCCCGAGACAAGCGGAGCTCTGGTAAGGCAGCGGAGAGTCGAGGCTGAGAATACACCCCCTCAGGTGTCTCTGATCACACAAGCAGCTTGGAGGGGGGGGGTCTCAGTCATAGAGAGCCCAGCGCTGAGAGGCGGGTGGGGCGTTCAGCACACTCTGTGCACAGCCGTTCTCCCCTCTCCCATCCTCCGCTGACTGCAGCAAAGTACCAGGAACCGCCGATCACTTCTCTACTGCCGGCACCGGAGGAAGCTGTGATCAGAGGAGGGACAGAGAAGTCCCCCAACCGGCTCATTTATATCGCCTGACATCCCATCCCAGCCAACAGCTGATTACAGCTGAGAGCAGCGCTGCCAATTAAAGGGACAGCGCCACAGCATGACATCATCACAAGTCTGGAATGTGGATTCTGCAATGAAACCCGGCAACTCCGCGCTGTCACTGCCAGCAAACCCGGCAACTCCGCGCTGTCACTGTCAGTACCCAGCAAACCCGGCAACTCCGCGCTGTCACTGCCAGCACCCAGCAAACCCGGCAACTCCGCGCTGTCACTGCCAGCACCCAGCAAACCTGGCAACTCCGCGCTGTCACTGCCAGCACCCAGCAAACCCGGCAAACCCGCGCTGTCACTGCCAGCACCCAGCAAACCCGGCAACTCCGCGCTGTCACTGCCAGCACCCAGCAAACCCGGCAACTCCGCGCTGTCACTGCCAGCAACCAGCAAACCTGGCAACTCCGCGCTGTCACTGCCAGCACCCGAAACCCCGCAACTCCGCGCTGTCACTGCCAGCACCCAGCAAACCCGGCAACTCCCGCGGTCACTCCCCAGCACCCAGCAACCCGCAACTCCGCGCTGTCACTGCCAGCACCCAAAACCCGGCAACTCCGCGCTGTCACTGCCAGCACCAAACCCGGCAACTCCGCGCTGTCACTGCCAGCACCCAGCAAACCCGACAACTCCGCGCTGTCACTGCCAGCACCAAAAACCCGACAACTCCGCGCTGTCACTGCCAGCACCCAGCAAAAACCCGGCAACTCCGCGCTGTCACTGCCAGCACCCAGCAAACCCGGCAACTCCGCGCTGTCACTGCCGCACCCAGCAAACCGGCAACTCCGCGCTGTCACTGCCAGCACCCAGCAAACCCGGCAACTCCGCGCTGTCACTGCCAGCACCCAGAAACCGGCAACTCCGCGCTGTCACTGCCAGCACCCAGCAAACCCCCCGGCAACTCTGCGCCGTCACTGCCAGACCAGAAAACCCGGCCTCCGCGCTGTCACTGCCAGCACCCAGCAAACCCGGCAACTCCGCGCTGTCACTGCCAGCACCCAGCAAAACCGGCAACTCCGCGCTGTCACTGCCAGCCCCCCAGCAAAACCGGCAACTCTGCGCTGTCACTGCCAGCACCCAGCAAACCGGCAACCTGCGCTGTCACTGCCTGCACCCAGCAAACCCGGCAACACTGCGCTGTCACTGCCAGCACCCAGCAAACCCGGCAACTCCGCGCCGTCACTGCAAGCCCCAGCAAACCCGGCAACTCCGCGCCGTCACTGCCAGCACCCAGCAACTCCGTGCTGTCACTGCCAGCACCCAGCAACTCCGCGCCGTCACTGCCAGCACCCAGCAAACCCGGCAACTCCGCGCTGTCACTGGCCAGCCCCAGCAAACCCGGCAACTCCGCGCTGTCTCTGCCAGCACCCCCAAACCAACTCTGCGCTGTCACTGCCAGCACCCAGCAAACCCGGCAACACGCGCTGTCACTGCCAGCACCCAGCAAACCCGGCAACACTGCGCTGTCACTGCCAGCACCCAGCAAACCCGGCAACTCCGCGCCGTCACTGCAAGCCCCAGCAAACCCGGCAACTCCGCGCCGTCACTGCCAGCACCCAGCAACTCCGTGCTGTCACTGCCAGCACCCAGCAACTCCGCGCCGTCACTGCCAGCACCCAGCAAACCCGGCAACTCCGCGCCGTCACTGCCAGCAACCCCACCAACACCCAGCAAACCTGCATCCACATGAGCGCTAACAAACTCATTGACTATTTATACACAGACACAAATTGCAATTTTAAAATGCACAGATATGGGAGATAAACCTTTAATTGGCATTGTAACCTGTGAGTGTCTGTACAAAGGCTAAACGGGGGAGGGGACCAAAAAATGGGAGGACCATTTGGAGGATTTCTGTTATTAGGATTTAGACCGGGTTCACACTGGTACCACACCACAGTCGTACCACTTTGGATCCAACTTTTCCCTGCGACTATGTCCGACTTTAATGAACGGGGATCCGACTTTGATCCCCGACAATACCAGGCACTGTGTCCGGTATGAATATTTAGGGGGAACTCCACGCCCCCCACCCCAAAGCACCTTGTCCCCGTGTTGATGAGGTCAAGGGCCTCTTCTCGATAACCCTGGCCGTTGGTTGGGGGGGTCTGTGGGCGGGGGGGCTTACCGGAATCTGAGAGCCCGGCCCCCCACCCTACATGAAGGAGTTTCAAAATGTCACCATTTCTGCCTGGAGAGGCAAACTTCAGAGCACAACTGTATATCAGAGTCCCACCTTACATCAAAGCCTCCCCCCTCACATCTGGGTCCTTATCCAAGTCCCCCTCTTACATTGGGGGGTCTCCAAACCGCTGCCCTCCAATCTAACAGATCAGATATAAGGAGCATCTAGTAGTGGCCATAGATGAAGGCACAGAGCGATTGCAAACAAGTCATTCATTATCAAACTATTAAACAGGCGGCGGCTTCCCCTGCGTCTCCTCCCCCTCCCTGGCGGTCAATAGGTGCGCTTCTCTCGGACAATCGGGTCTCAGGACCCCACTTTCTAAGCCTGGGATTGGCCGGGAGGAGAATCCGGAAGACAATAGCGAATATTAATTTTTGGGTTGTCTCGGTCATACGCTTCTAAAAAAAAAAACTCAGTTGTAATTCATGCGTCCGGCGCCCTGCATGTATATTGGGGGCCGGGAGCATGGCCACTGCGCTCCCTATGGACGGGCCACCGCTGGATGTGGCCCTCATATTGGATAGTCCGGGGCCCCTTGTGGCAGATCAGCAAGATGTCCCAACAATCATCTAAGAAGAGGGAAGGCCGACCTGACTTGAAGATCACCGGAGTCCTGCGGCACGACATCCCACCACCATTGGTGGGGAAATTGGGTGATCATTTCTAAGCAAAACCTGAGGGTTCAGCCAAATAAAAATCGCCCAACAAAAGCCACCCAAGAGATCACAATAATGACACAGGTCAATGGGTGTCACGACAAGTGAAAGAAAACGGTCTGTGTGGCCTGTGACAACTTCTCCTCAGAATGCCGCTGGTTGGCACAGACAGTACAATCCAGGTACAATCTCCAATTCCGATAATTACCTGATATCCCAAAATGTGGAACATGATCCAGGAGACAATAAAACCCCAACAAACCGGCTGGAACCCTCATAAGAAGAGATCCCGACCAACCTTCACCAAGGATACGGGATCCAGTGCTTCACCAAGGACACGGATCCAGTGCTTCACCAAGGACACGGACCCAGAGCCAAGCCAAGGACACGAGATCCCAGTGCTTCGCCAAGGACACGAGATCCCAGAGCTTCGCCAAGGACACGGGATCCCAGAGCTTCACCAAGGACACGGGATCCCAGAGCTTCGCCAAGGACACGGACCCAGAGCTTCGCCAAGGACACGAGATCCCAGAGTTACACCAAGGACACGAGATCCCAGTGCTTCGCCAAGGACACGGGATCCCAGAGCTTCGCCAAGGACACGGGATCCCAGAGCTTCGCCAAGGACACGGGATCCCAGAGCTTCGCCAAGGACACGGATCCAGAGCTTCACCAAGGACACACATCCAGAGCTTCACAAGGGCCACCTCCAGAGCTTCACCAAGGACACGGATCCAGAGCTTCACCAAGGACACGGGATCCCAGTGCTTCACCAAGGACACGGATCCAGTGCTTCACCAAGGACACGGGATCCAGAGCTTCACCAAGGACACGGGATCCAGAGCTTCACCAAGGACACGGGTTCCAGTGCTTCACCAAGGACACGGGATCCAGAGCGTCACCAAGGACACGGGATCCCAGAGCTTCACCAAGGACACGGATCCAGAGCTTCACCAAGGACACGGATCCAGAGCTTCACCAAGGACATGGGATCCAGAGCTTCACCAAGGACACGGATCCAGAGCTTCACCAAGGACACGGATCCAGAGCTTCACCAAGGACACGGATCCAGAGCTTCACCAAGGACACGGATCCAGAGCTTCACCAAGGACACGGGATCCAGAGCTTCACCAAGGACACGGGATCCAGAGCTTCACCAAGGACACGGGATCCAGAGCTTCACCAAGGACACGGGATCCAGAGCTTCACCAAGGACACGGGTTCCAGAGCTTCACCAAGGATACGGGATCCAGAGCTTCACCAAGGGCACGGGATCCAGAGCTTCACCAAGGACACGGGATCCAGAGCTTTTCACCAAGGACACGGATCCAGAGCTTCACCAAGGCAACGGGATCCAGAAGCTTCACCAAGGACACGGTTCCAGAGCTTCACCAAGGACACGGGTTCCAGAGCTTCACCAAGGACACGGGTTCCAGAGCTTCACCAAGGACACGGGTTCCAGAGCTTCACCAAGGACACGGGTTCCAGAGCTTCACCAAGGACACGGGTTCCAGAGCTTCACCAAGGACACGGGATCCAGAGCTTCACCAAGGACACGGGATCCAGAGCTTCACCAAGGACACGGGATCCAGAGCTTCACCAAGGACACGGGATCCAGAGCTTCACCAAGGACACGGATCCAGAGCTTCACCAAGGACACGGGATCCAAATTCCAAGGACACGGGATCCAGAGCTTACCAAGGACACGGGATCCAAAGCTTCACCAAGGACACAGGATCCAGAGCTTCACCAGGACACAGGATCCAGTGCTTCACCATGGACACAGGATCCAGTGCTTCACCAAGGACACAGAAAACCAGAGCTTACCAAACACAAGATCAAGGGTTCACCAGGACACGGATCCAGAGCTTCACCAAGGAAACCGGATCCAGAGCTTCACCAAGGACACAGGATCCAGAGCTTCACCAAGGACACGGATCCAGAGCTTCACAAAGGACACAAGATCCAGAGCTTCACCAAGGGCACGGGATCCAAAATTCAACCAAGGACAAAGTCAGTGCTTCCCAAGGACACAAGATCCAGTGCTTCACCAAGGACACAAGATCCAGTGCTTCACCAAGGACACAGGATCCAGAGCTTCACCAAGGACACAAGATCCAGAGCTTCACCAAGGACACGGATCCAGAGCTTCACCAAGGACACAAGATCCAGTGCTTCACCAAGGACACGGGATCCAGAGCTTCACCAAGGACACGGGATCCAGAGCTTCACCAAGGGCACGGGATCCAGAGCTTCACCAAGGACACAAGATCCAGTGCTTCACCAAGGACACAAGATCCAGAGCTTCACCAAGGACACGGGATCCAGAGCTTCACCAAGGACACGGGATACAGAACTTCACCAAGGACATGGATCCAGAGCTTCACCAAGGACACGGATCCAGAGCTTCACCAAGGACACGGATCCAGAGCTTCACCAAGGACACGGGATACAGAGCTTCACCAAGGACACGGATACAGAGCTTCACCAAGGACACGGGATCCAGAGCTTCACCAAGGACACAAGATCCAGAGCTTCACCAAGGACACGGATCCCGAGCTTCACCAAGGACACGGATCCAGAGCTTCACCAAGGACACAGATCCAGAGCTTCACCAAGGACACGGATCCAGAGCTTCACCAAGGACACGGATCCAGAGCTTCACCAAGGACACGGATCCAGAGCTTCACCAAGGACACAGATCCAGAGCTTCACCAAGGACACGGATCCAGAGCTTCACCAAGGGCACGGGATCCAGAGCTTCACCAAGGACACGGATCCAGAGCTTCACCAAGGACACAGATCCAGAGCTTCACCAAGGACACAGATCCAGAGCTTCACCAAGGACACGGATCCAGAGCTTCACCAAGGACACGGATCCAGAGCTTCACCAAGGACACGGATCCAGAGCTTCACCAAGGACACGGATCCAGAGCTTCACCAAGGACACGGATCCAGAGCTTCACCAAGGACACGGATCCAGAGCTCAAAGGACACAGATCCAGAGCTTCACCAAGGACAAGGATCCAGAGCTTCACCAAGGACACGGATCCAGAGCTTCACCAAGGACACGGGATCCAGAGCTTCACCAAGGACACGGATCCAGAGCTTCACCAAGGACACAGATCAAGAGCTTCACCAAGGACACAGATCCAGAGCTTCACCAAGGACACGGATCCAGAGCTTCACCAAGGACACAGATCCAGAGCTTCACCAAGGACACGGATCCAGAGCTTCACCAAGGACACAGATCCAGAGCTTCACCAAGGACACAGATCCAGAGCTTCACCAAGGACACAGATCCAGAGCTTCACCAAGGACACGGATCCAGAGCTTCACCAAGGACACGGATCCAGAGCTTCACCAAGGACACGGATCCAGAGCTTCACCAAGGACACGGATCCAGAGCTTCACCAAGGACACAGATCCAGAGCTTCACCAAGGACACAGATCCAGAGCTTCACCAAGGACACGGATCCAGAGCTTCACCAAGGACACGGGATCCAGAGCTTCACCAAGAACGGACCAGAGCTCACCAAGGACACAGATCCAGAGCTTCACCAAGGACACAGATCCAGAGCTTCACCAAGCACGGATCCAGAGCTTCACCAAGGACACGGATCCAGAGCTTCACCAAGGACACAGATCCAGAGCTTCACCAAGGACACGGATCCAGAGCTTCACCAAGAACGGATCCAGAGCTTCACCAAGGACACAGATCCAGAGCTTCACCAAGGACACAGATCCAGAGCTTCACCAAGGACACCGGATCCAGAGCTTCACCAAGGACACAGATCCAGAGCTTCACCAAGGACACAGATCCAGAGCTTCACCAAGGACACGGATCCAGAGCTTCACCAAGGACACGGATCCAGAGCTTCACCAAGGACACAGGATCCAGAGCTGGAGGACTTGGATCTTCTCCAGAGACAATGGATTATCCATTACAAGAGAGATGAACTATTTCTAGAAATGATAAACCAAACGCTTCCTGCCCAGAATGAGCCGCTCAGTGACCCTTCAATACAGGAGGACAGGAACCACACCGAGCCCTTTATACCCACCGGATTTGTCCCCTGATTTCATACTGAACTGACCACATCAGTATCTGCACCACAGGAGCTTACACTCTAATGTCCCCCCACAGTCACACACTATTACTACAGCTGATAAGCACAGCCTAGCACTGCTCCAGCTTGTGATTGGCCAATGAAGAAGCAGCAATCGAATGGAATCGGCACTCTGCTTTCTCCTCCAGTCAGGAAGCTCCGAGTGTTCTATAGATTGCAGTTTACAATACAGGAGGGGCTGGATAAGCCAAGCAGTGCAGGGATGATGAGAGGAACGTGACAGATAATATCAAGGATTGGTACCTCCAGATGAGAACGTCCCCACTGGCTCCTCCTCCTCCTAGGGCTCCTCCTCCTAGGGCTCCCAATAGGGATGAATAAGGCCGGTGCACACATGGTGGGAGGAGGAGGACCCAGTGGGGGCACTTTGGGAAGAAAGGTTGCGCGGCTCTGGGGGGGCCTAGGCAGCGGGGAGGACTGGAACGGGGGCAGGAGGTGGACACTGGACTACGTGGGTTAGACTCAGGGGAGGGGGAAGGACAACTCACACCAATGGTAGATATTTTACAGGGGCTTTACATCCACACTGCAGGGTCACTGATCTACCCTGCGCCAAAACCTTCCCTTCCCCCACACACTGCAACCACTTCTAGAACAGCAAGCCCTACAGCTAGAGTCCTCCTTTAATGTGTCCAACCTAATCATGTTTGTAAGGTAACGATCGTTGTGCTCCGACCTTTGTGACTCTACAATTCCATCCCTATAGAGCTCCTTGGATCCCCGGCACAGGCAGCACATGGAGCCGTGACGGCCGTCCAATCAAGGCGCTAGATCAATCCTGAATAATACCAAAGCCAACCCCCCCCCCCCACCAAATCTAACAGATCCTACAGGTATTTATATGTAGGCAACCAATAAAATAAATACTTACCCGATCCTCTGCTCCTCCACCCCCCGCGCTCCACCCACGATCCTGACGTCATGAAGACCAGCGCAGGGTCCATAGACTGGCTTTGGGCACCAAGGGACAGTCCACCACCGGGTAATGGGGGGGGGGGGGGATCAGGTCAGTAAAATGGTTTCTCCTCTTTTGTAGACCAAACCAAGCGATTAACCCTTCCAGTACAGCACGGCCCCCCCTACAGGGAGGAATTGTTTTATGCCTGGAGTTGGGCTTTAATAAAGAGCCGTTTCCAGACACGCCCTCCCCCCCCCCCCCCCCATCGGCTCTTCTCCTTTATTCTTCACCGATACATCTACAAAGTTCAACTTCCCCCCTTTCTTCCCTCGTCTCCCCCGCAGCACACAGAGCGGCCCTTCCACTCATCTTCCATTCATAGTCAGAAGATTTCCATGGAAAAGAAGCAGAACAGGAAGATTCAATGATAATAGGAAATTTTCCACCGAATGCCAACTTCCCTCTTCTGAGCATTCCACCAGAGTACTACCACCTCACCTCCGCCAGAGGAGTACCACCTCACCTCCAGAGTACCACCTCACCTCCTCATTGCTTCCAGAGTACCACCTCACCTCCTCATTGCTTCCAGAGTACCACCTCACCTCCGCCAGAGGAGTACCACCTCACCTCCGCCAGAGGAGTACCACCTCACCTCCGCCAGAGTACTACCACCTCACCTCCTCATTGCTTCCAGAGTACCACCTCACCTCCGCCAGAGGAGTACCGCCTCACCTCCGCCAGAGGAGTACCGCCTCACCTCCGCCAGAGGAGTACCGCCTCACCTCCGCCAGAGGAGTACCGCCTCACCTCCGCCAGAGGAGTACCACCTCACCTCCGCCAGAGGAGTACCACATCACCTCCGCCAGAGTACTACCACCTCACCTCCTCATTTCTTCCAGAGTACCACCTCACCTCCGCCAGAGGAGTACCGCCTCACCTCCGCCAGAGGAGTACCGCCTCACCTCCGCCAGAGGAGTACCGCCTCACCTCCGCCAGAGGAGTACCGCCTCACCTCCGCCAGAGGAGAACCGCCTCACCTCCGCCAGAGGAGTACCGCCTCACCTCCGCCAGAGGAGTACCGCCTCACCTCCGCCAGAGGACCACCACCTCACCTCCGCCAGAGGACCACCACCTCACCTCCGCCAGAGGAGTACCACCTCACCTCCGCCAGAGTAGTACCACCTCACCTCCACCACCTCACCTCCGCCAGAGTAGTACCACCTCACCTCCACCACCTCACCTCCACCAGAGTACCACCTCACCTCCGCCAGAGGAGTACCACCTCACCTCCGCCAGAGGAGTACCACCTCACCTCCGCCAGAGGAGTACCACCTCACCTCCACCAGAGTACCACCACCTCACCTCCACCAGAGGAGTACCACCTCACCCCCTCATTGCTTCCAGAGTACCACCCCCTCACCTCCTCAGTGGTTGCAGGGAAAACATCTGTAGCAACAGAAAAAAACGTCATCTATTCATCTTCCCGCTGATGAGCCGGCTATACACATCAGGCATGTTAAATACCCCAGGCTATCATCATATAAAATTAGTCATAATTACCCTTAACAAAAGCAGGCTTAGCACAGAGAGGAGCCGGAACAGCTGCTCCACTTCAGTTATATGATGACCCAGAAATCAGACGCCTCACAGAAGCCAATTAGATAATAGACGAGTCTGAGCCGGCGGAATACTCATCTCCACAAGAAGAACAATTTGTACAGCAGCTTGTCAATGTTTTTATTGTTTACTCAATGACCGATTCCAGCTCCACACCACCCCCGCCCCGCGTGATGCCGCCGCAACACCCTCGCCCCACGTGCTGCCGCCGCAACACCCTCATCCCACCCCCGCCGCAGCACCCTCACCCCGTGCTGCCGCCGCAACACCCTCACCCCCCCCGCCGCACCCCCCCAACCCCCGCGTGCTGCCGCCGCAACACCCTCACCCCCCCCCGCCGCAGCGCCCTTGGCCCGCGTGCTGCCGCCGCAACACCCTCACCCCCCCGCCGCAGCGCCCTCGCCCCGCGTGCTGCCGCCGCAACACCCTCAGCCCCCCGCCGCAACACCCTCACCCCACGTGCTGCCGCCGCAACACCCTCGCCCCCTGCAAAACCCTCACCCCCGTGCTGCCTCCACAACACCCTCACCCCTCCCGTGCTGCTGCCGCAACACCCCTGTCCGTGTCTGAACGGACGGGCCGAGCTGCAGCTCGGGAGTGAGCCTGCTCGGGTGCCGCCATAGCAAGCCGCTTGGTATGGGGGGGGCACTCGGCAGGAGGAAGGGGTCAGGAGCCCCAGCGTGGGGACCCCTGAAGAAGAGGATCGGGGGCTTTTCTGTGCTAAACCATTACACAGAGCAGGGAAGTATAACAGGTTTATTTTAAAAAAAAATACTTTAAAAAGGTAGAATTGTTTTCCCACCTTTAAAACCAACAAAAGTGCAGCAGAGAAAAAGAATCAGTTCTCCTTCCAGACAGAGCCGTGTAAATCTCAGGACTGGATGGACAGAAGCGGACGATCCCCGCTATGTGATTGGTGTATTGGCCGGTGGCGGTGATATAATAAAGTTGTTTCTGTGAAGTGAGGGATAAACAGAGAACACGCGGCCCGGATTACGGCTCACAATGTGGAATTCCAGTCCCACTGAGCTGACATTTAGCTGCAGCAGAGAGACCGACTCCGGCCCCGGAATGCAGACGGCAAAATCCACCAACAAGCCGGGCCGAGGTCACGTGTACCGGGACTGCACTGCCATCACCGTCCACCAGGGGGCGCCGCCCCCATCACAAGGTGTCAGCGATACGCAGAGAGACGCCACCTCCAGCACACAGGAAAGATCAGACTGTACATTGTAACTTTGTAGGAGGAGGAGGAGGAGTCATTTCCTCAGTCTCCCCTCCCCCAGTGATCAGACTGAACATTGTAACTTTGTAGGAGGGGGAGGAGTCATTCCTCAGTCTCCCCTCCCCCGGTGATCAGACTGTACATTGTAACCAAGGCACCAGGATTCACATGATTGTGACATCTCGGTGTGGGAGGTAGATGGTGACCCCGGAGTGATGCCTGAACAATGATGGTGCCGTCCCTCCGGAGAGGGCAGATGACGGTGATGAGGCTTCACTATACCAGACAATACGAGCGGAGATGGTGGTGGTGGGGGGGGTGAAGAGCCCCCTCAGATCGCTGTTCATATTCTCTGATCCAGTTTCTGGGCGGATTAGGATCCGGAGGAGGGGGGGGGGGGGGAGGGGTTGCTCTAATGACCTCATTCCCGGCGGTGGGATTATTATGGGATGGATTATCTCCCCCACAGGAAGTTCTCCGCGTTCCGCACTTTTCATCTCTCTAATCTGCTCTGAAATTAGCAATTTCCACGTGAGGAAAATAATCCCCTTTCTTCAAGAACTCAGAAAAGATTAGGGTGACGGGGTCACCGCCGCCGGGGGGGGGGGGCTCCGCATTCCTCCGCCAGCTTCATCCCCCCCCAGCAGAGTCCGGGCCCCTCCCCAATACATCCGCAGCACGCCACCCACTGGCTACAACACAACCTGCAAACCAGCATTGCCAGAGGATGTATTCGGGGGCCACATGGGGGCCACATGGGGGGCACATGGGGGGCCCATTCACTGACAGCTTCATTGAAAAATACTGGGCCTGACATTGAGGACGTCTTCTCAAAAATACTATTTCCCTGGCTGCTATGCCAAACCCCAACCTGGAACAAATACACACTTCAGGCTGTCAGTAGTTTGTGTCTCTGCCCCTCCCACAATGATGAGATTCCCTGCAGTAGTTTGTGTCTCTGCCCCTCCCACAATGGGGAGATTCCCTGCAGTAGTTTGTGTCTCTGCCCCTCCCACAATGGGGAGATTTTCCTGCAGTAGTTTGTGTCTCTGCCCCTCCCACAATGGGGAGATTTCCTGCAGTAGTTTGTGTCTCTGCCCTCCCACAATGATGAGATTTCCTGCAGTAGTTTGTGTCTCTGCCCCTCCCACAATGATGAGATTCCCTGCAGTAGTTTGTGTCTCTGCCCCTCCCACAATGGGGAGATTCCTGCAGTAGTTTGTGTCTCTGCCCCTCCCACAATGGGGAGATTTCCTGCTGTAGTTTGTGTCTCTGCCCCTCCCACAATGGGGAGATTTCCTGCAGTAGTTTGTGTCCCTGCCCCTCCCACAATGATGAGATTTCCTGCAGTAGTTTGTGTCTCTGCCCCTCCCACAATGGGGAGATTTTCATGCAGTAGTTTGTGTCTCTGCCCCTCCCACAATGGGAGATTTCCTGCAGTAGTTTGTGTCTCTGCGGCCCCTCCCACAATGGTGAGATTCCCTGCAGTCGTTTGTGTCTCTGCCCCTCCCACAATGGGGAGATTCCCTGCAGTAGTTGTGTCTCTGCCCCTCCCACAATGGGGAGATTCCCTGCAGTAGTTTGTGTCTCTGCCCCTCACTGGGGTTCCCCGGCGGGTTTTTGTTCTCGCCCCCCCACAATGGGGAATTCCCCCCAGTAGTTTTTTGTCTTGCCCCCCCCCAAATGAGATTTC